>CM053562.1:42438102-42473099 GCA_028646485.1 Cryptoprocta ferox
GGAAAGTCTATGGCTATCTCCCCGCCCTATTACCTGACATACTGATTTAGTAGGTTTTTAGTAACCCAAAATTTCAGCTTTAAACAAGCACCTCAGGTGATTTCAGTGTAGATGTTCCTTAAAATATTTAGATCTTTCCTCTCGTTTCATAGATTCTCTTCTTTAGGTAACAGGACTTTGGAGTGATCACATTCCCATTCCCCTTCCTTCTCCTCCTCCTCCTCCTCCATCCTCCTCCTCCTGGTCCTCCCTCTCCCTTTTCCTCCTCCCCTCCCTCCTTCCCTCTCCCTCTCTACTTACTTCTCACCACAGAACTAAGAAAGACTATTTGGCTCATATCTTTTATTTTCATGATGACTAAAGAGACTGGGATTACTAGCCCAAAATTTGGAAACAGGATCTAAATTTTCTCATTCTGACTTGGCTTTATGGATCAGTAAGAAAAGCAGAGCTCTTCCTTACTGCTTTCCTCTTTTCAGTAAGACTAAGACCACAGGAAAATCTCCCTTGCCATGCAAGAGGGGGAGATGTCTAAATCATGTTCTCCATTTCAGCTGTTATTGACAATCTCTGCATTTGGGTGAATATTGGCTGAGTATGTTTTCATTAGTAAAGCTGAAATTCTGATATTTGTGCTATTTCTAGTGCTTAGAATTGAAAAGGAAAGGAAAATAGGTTTTATAGATTTCCTAATCTCTAATACTTTGAATATATTACATCAGATGAAACTGTATTCCTATTTGGTTAATGAAACACAAAATAGTGTAGTAATAAAATGCTTAGATATCCATTCTATACTATATTAGAAGCCATAAAAATACTTTGAGTCAAAAATATGTAATTACAAACCTTAAGGATATTTTAATGTAAGATCTCTCAAACAATCTTAGATATTTTAAATATTTGAATATATTTATAAATCAATTTTACATATACCTTCACATATAGGAATATCATTGGTCCATCCATCAGATTCACACTCACGGAAATTAATCCTACCTAGCATCTGATACCTAAAAACCAAAAATAACAGAGTGGTGAGTTAATGTCCATTTATAAGCAATTTTAAGTTTGATACATTCTGAATGTCCAGGAACTCCATTTCAGAGGAAATTAACAGCATATACATTTCCTTCCTCCTTCCCTTCCTTCCTTCCTACTTTCCCTCCATTCTCTCTCCCTTCCCTCCCTCTTTCTTTTGCTTTCCTTTCTTTCTCTTTCTATTTTTTCTCTTTCTTATTCTTAAATTTCTTTATATCTTTTTTATTTAACTTGTTTGTTTTTTTTTATCCGTATGAGATGAAGAAGTTTTTAAAGTTTATTTATTTATTTTGAGAGAGAGAGAACAGGAGTAAGGGATGGGCAGAGAGAGACGAGAGAGAATCCCAAGCAGGCACTGCCTTGTCAGGACAGAGCCCAACGTGGGCCTCAATCTCATGAACAGTGAGATTATGACCCGAGCCAAAATCACGAGTGGCACGCTTAATCAACTAAGCCACCCAGGTGCTGCTTTCTGTTGTTCTTAAACTTCTTTATTACTTAAGAAAGGCTCTTGGAGAGAGTTAACATGGTGGAGAAGTAGGGAGTCCCAAAGTTCCCTTGTCCCTCAAACACAGCAGTATTTAGGCCAGAAGACATGGAATTCCAGGAATCCGGGCTACCAGAGCAACAGAAACATCTCCAGGAGCCCATACAGACAACTGGAAGGCCAAAGGTGCATGATTGTGAATTGGGAAAGATGAAATTGGTGGCCAGCATAGGCACAGAAAGGAGGAATCTGTTTCTGTGGAGAAACAAAAGGAAGAGAAAAAGAGGCTGTGGAAATATAGGATTGGATTTGGACAAGAGAAAAATCACAGATAGGGCAACAGAATAAACAGAGAAAAAAACAATTTCTAGCTCCTTCCAGTGTTGTAGGGTTTCCTCCGGACTGGGGCCTGCTGCCCTGTACACATGCCTGGGGAGGAGGGGAGCCAGCCCTGGGCTTGGTGGCACGCTTAGAGGTGAAGTTGGAGAGAGCAGTCCCCTCCCTTGAAGCCTGTGAGAAGAAGGCAGCTCCAAGGACAAAATACCCTGCAGGCGCCCACCAGCCAGAGGCCCTATGTTGGCTGGCAGGCTGGAGTGGCACTACCCCAGAACTAGGACTCCAGGGTAGGATCCTTAAGGCATTGGGGATGTCTTGGGAGTGCCTGGGAGGCACAGGAGACTGGAGCAGGACAAACTGGCCCGCTTGCACCTGCACAGCACTGTGAGTACAGCATGAACAGAGTGGTTTGGGACACCTGGTCTGGAAAGGGGAGACTGGGGTGTCGCCATTTTTCTCCCCATTACCAACAAGGTGGGGTTTCAGGGAACAATGACCCACAGTGGAGGCAGGAACTGCCTACAACAAACCACAGCCCTCTGTGCCTGGTAACTGTGTATCTAACAGAGCAAGATTGACACTCAACAAACCAAAGAGCCGAGCACAGCTACTGGCACCATCAGATATTGGTACAGTGGTTTCGCATTTTTCTGAACTGATTCTTGTTCATTACTATTTCATATATATATATTTCTTTTTCTTCCTCTGATTTCTTCCCTTCTCTTCTGGTTATTTTGGTTGTTGGTTTATTTAAGCAGATGTTTTTAATCTATTCTTTTCATACCTCTTCTGTATCTCCTTCCTCTTTATTTTCCTCTCCCTCTCTCTAGAGTAAGCCATATAGTTTCTCTGATTCTCTACCTGGTCAATTTTTTTTTCTTTTTCCCCGACCCTGTCATTTCTTTCTTTATATGGGATAAGGCTTCTTTCACCACCACCCCATTTAAAAATTTTTTTTCCAGGTTACTTTTGTACTTATGTTCCATGAACATAGCAAAGCACACCTGTTAGAAAGTCCAAACAACCACTATGAGGAAGGACATATAGCAATCACAAGAGAAAGCAAGGAACACACTCCAAAAATACCTCCTGAAGGGCCAGGCCCTAGAGAGTGTATGACCCCTTTTTAATATAGTAGTGCTCACAGGTGCAGGACACATAACAAGCTATTAAAACACATAAGAGACAGAAAACTAGACAAAATGATGAAACAGAAGATTCTCCACAATAGAAATTCCAGGAAGAAGCGACAGCTAGAGATTCAGATATGTAAACAATATATCAGGTCAAGAATTTAGAATAACAGTCATATGATTAATAGCTAGGCTTGAAAAAATCATAGAAGACATAAGAGAATCTACTCCTGCAGAGATCAAGGAAGTAAGAAATAGTCACGATGAATTAAGAAATGCTATAAATGAGGTGCAAAATAATCTAGATGCAGTGAGAGCAAAGATGGAGGAAGCAGAGGGGAGATAAGTGAATTAGAAGATAAAATTATGGAAAATGATGAAACTGAGAATAACAGAAATAAGAAAATACTAGACCATGAGGGGAGAATTAGAGACCTAAGTGATTCAATGAAATGAAATAATACTGGTATCATAGGATTTCCAGAAGAAGAAGAGAGAGAGAAAAAAGAAGAAAGTTTATTTGAACAAATTATAGCTGAGAACTTCCCTAATCTGGGGAAGAAAACAGCACCCAAGTCCAAGAGGCACAGAGAATTCCCTTCAAAATCAACAAAAACAGGTTAACACCATGACATATCATAGTGAAACTGGCAAAATACAAAGATAAAGAGAGAATTATGAACACCACTAGGGGAAAACGGGCCTTAACCTGCAAGGGGGACACATAAGGGCAGTAGCAGATCTGAAACTTGGCAGGCCAGGTGGGAGTGGCAGGAAACAGTCAATGCACTGACTAGGAATATGCAGCCAAGAATCCTTTATCCATCAAGGCTGTGATTCAGAATAGAAGGAAAGATAAAGCCTTTCCCAGACCAACAAAAACTGAAGGAGTTCATGACCACTAAACCAGCCCTGTAAGAGCCTAAGGGGGACTCTGTGAGTGGAGAGCAGCAAAGACTACAAAGGACTAGAGATATCACCACAAGCATGAATAACACAGATAACACAATGACACTAAATCCATATCTTTCAATAATCACTCTGAATGTAAATGGATTAAATGCCCCAATCAAAAGAGACAGGGTATCAGAATGGATCAAAAAACAAGATTCATCTAATTGTTGCCTATATGAGACGCATTTTAGACCTGAGGACAGCTGCAGATTGAAAGTGAGGAGATGGAGAACCATCTGTCATGCTACTGAAGTCAAAAGAGAACTGGAGTAGTCATACTTGTATCACACAAACTAGATTTTAAACTAAGGCTGTAACAAGAGATGAAGAAGAGCATCATATCATAATTAAGGGGTCTATCCATCAAGAAGAACTAACAATTGTAAATGTTTCTGTCCCCAACTTGAGAGCACCCAAATATAGAAATTCATTAGTCACAAACATAAGTAATCTTATTGATAAGAATACAGTAATTGCAGGGGACTTTAATACTCCATTTACAGCAATGGAAAGATCATGTGGGCAGAAAATCAATAAAGAAACAATGGCCTTGAATGATACACCAGACCAGATGGCGTTGACAGATAAAATCAGAGCTTTTCATCGAAAAGCAGCTGAATACACATTCTTCTTGAGTACAGTTGGAACACTCTCCAAGACAGATCACATACTGGGTCACAAAACAGCCCTCAATAAATATAAAAGAGCTGAGATCATACCATGCATATTTTCAGATCACAATGCTATAAAACTTGAAATCAACCACAATAAAAAATGTGGAAAGCCTCTAAATTCATGGAGGTTAAAGAACATCCTACTGAAGAATGAATGGGTCAACCAGGCAATTAAAGAAGAAATTAAGAAATATATGGGAGCAAATGAAAATGAAAACACAATAGTCCAAACCGTCTGGGATGCAGCAAAGGCAGTCATAAGAAAATACATTGCAATCCAGGCCTATCTCAAGAAACAAGAAAAATCCCAAATAGAAAACCTACTCGCACACCTAAAGGAACTAGAAGCAGAACAGCATAGGAACCCAAAGCCAGCAGAAGAAGAGAGATAATAAATATTAGAGCAGAAATAAACAATATAAGAATCCAAAAAACAGTAGAACATATTAATGAATCGAAGAGCTGGTTTTTTGAAAGAATAAACAAAATTGATAAACCCCTAGCCAGCTTCTCAAAAAGGAAAGAGAGAGGACCTAAATAGATAAAACCATGAATGACAGAGGAGAGATCACGACCAACACCACAGAAATACAAACAATTATTAGAGAATACTATGAAAAATTATATGCCAACAAACTGCACAACCTGGAAGAAAGACAAATTCCAAGACACCCACACACTACCAAAACTCAAATGGGAAGAAATAGAAAATTTGAAAGGGCCCATAACCAGCAAAGAAACTATAAGGGTTATCAAAAATCTCCCAACAAATAAGAGTCCTGGGTCAGGTGGCTTCCCAGGGGAATTCTATCAGACATCTGAAGCAGAGTTAATACTTATCCTTCTCAAGCTGTTCAAAAAGTAGAAGTGGAAGGAAACCTTCCAGACTCATTCTATGAAGCCAGCATTACCTTGATTCCCAAACAAGACAGAGACCCCACTAAAAGGAGAATTACAGACCAATATTCCTGATGAACATGGCTGCAAAAATTATCAACAAGATACTAGCAAACCGAATTCAACAGTATATTAAAAGAATTATCCACCATAATCAAGTGGGATTCATTCCTGGACTGCAGGGCCGATTCAATATTTGCAAATCAATCAATGTGATTCATTACATTAATAGAAGAAAGGATAAGAACCATATGATTCTGTCAATTGATGCAGAAAAAGCATAGGACAAAATACAGCATCTTTCTTAATAAAAATCCTCAAGAAAATTGGGATAAGAATGTATGTTAACGTCATAAAAGCCATACATGAAATGCCCACAGCTAATACCATCCTCAATGGGGAAAAACTCAGAGCTTTCCCCCTGAGATCAGGAACACGACAGGGATGTCCACTCTCACCACTATGTTTAACATAGTGTTGGAAGTCCTAACCTCAACAATCAGACAACAAAATGAAATAAAAAGCACCCAAATTGGCAAAGAAGAAGTCTACTTTTCATTTTTCACAGATGACATGATACTCTATATGGAAAACCCAAAACACTCCACTAAAAAGCTGCTAAAACTGATATATGAATTCAGCAAAGTTTCAGGATACATTTTTATACACCAATAATGAAGCAAAAGAAAGAAATCAAGAAATCAATCCCATTTATGATTGCGCCACAAACCATAAAATACCTAGGAATAAACCTAACCAAAGGTGTAAAAGATCTATATGCTGAAAACTATAGAAAACTTATGAAGGAAATTGAAGAAGACACAAAGAAATGGAAAAATATTCCATGCTTATAGACTAGAAGAACATATATTGTTAAAATGTTAATACTACCCAAAATAATCTACACATTCAGTGCAATCCCAATCAAAATTGCACTGGCATTCTTCTCAGAGCTAGAAGAAAACATCCTAAAATTTGTATGGAACTACAAGAGACCCTAAGTAGACAAAGTAATGTTGAAAATGAAAATCAAAGCAGGAGGCATCACAATTCCGGACTTTAGCCTCAACTACAAAGCTGTAATCATCAAGACAGTATGGTATAGGCACAAAAACAGACACATAGACTAATGGAATAAAATAGAGAACCCAGAACTGGACCTACAAACATATGGCCAACTAATCTTTGGCAAAGCAGGAAAGAGTATCCAATGGAAAAAAGACAGTCTCCTTAGCAAATAGTACTAAGACAGCAGCATGCAGAAGAATGAAACTAGACCACTTTCTTACACCATACACAAAAATAAACTCAAAATGGATGAAGGACCTGAATGTGAGACAGGAAACTATCAAAACCCTGGAGGAGAATATAGGCAACAACCTCTTTGACCTCAGCCACAGCAACTTCTTACTCGACACGTCTCCAAAGGCAAGGTAAATAAAAGCAAAAATTAACTAGTAGGACCTCATCAAGATAAAAATCTTCTGCACTGCAAAGGAAATCAACAAAACTAATAGGCATCCGACAGAATGGGAGAAGATATTTTCAAATGATGTATAGGATAAAGGGTTAGTATCCAAAATCTATAAAGAACTTACAAACTCAACACCTAAAAAACAAATAATTCTGTGAAGAAATGGGCAGAAGACATAAATAGACACTTTTCCAAAGAAGACATCCAGATGTCCAACTGACACATAGAAAGATGCTCAACATCACTCATCATCAGGGAAATACAAATCAAAACCACATTGAGATACCACTTCACACCAGTCAGACTGGCTAAAATTAACAACTCAGGAAACAACAGATGTTGGTGAGGATGTGGAGAAATGGGAACCCTCTTGCACTGTTGGTTAGAATGCAAGCTTGTGTAGCCACTCTGGAAAATAGCATGGAGTTTCCTCAAAAATTTAAAAATAGAATTATCCTAAGACCCAGCAATAGAACTACTCAAAATTTATCCAAATGATACAGGAGTGCTGAATCAATGGGGCACATGTACCCCAATGTTTATAGCAGTGCTTTCAACAATAGCCAAATTATGGAAAGAGCCCAAATGTCTATCAACTGATGAATGGATAAAGAAGATGTGATTTATATATACAATGAAATACTATTTGGCAACAAGAAGGAATGAACTCCTGTGATTTGCAGCAGTGGATGGAACTGGAGGGCAGTTCATGAAATAAGTGAAATAAGTCAGTCAGTGAAAGACAGATATATCTTTTCACTCGTATGTGGAAATTGAGAAACTTAACAGAAGACCATGGGGGAAGGGAAGGGAAAAAATAGTTTCAAACAGAGAGGGAGGCAAACCAAAGAGACTCTTAAAGATAGAGAATGAACTTAGCATTGATGAGGGGTGCAGGGGAGAGGATAAAACGGGTGATGGGCACTGAGGGGTAATGGCCATTGAGAGGTGATGGGCATTGAGAGTTGTAAGTGGCTGATGGGCACTTGTTGGGATGAGCATTGGGTGTTATATATAAGCGATGAATCATAGGAATCTACCCCTGGAGCCAAGAGCACACTGTATTCAGTCTATGTTATCTAATGAGACAATAAATTATATTTTTAAAAAAAGGCCCTCAAGTTCTCAGGTACATGGACTAGGAATAATCATTATCTTTGTTTCATGACAGAAACTCATTAAGATTTTGTGCACAATATCCTCTTATTTTATCATTGAGTTAGTCAATTACTTACACTTAACAATGTTATAAAGTCCTTGAACTACCACCAAAACCAAAACCCAAAAACAGGATAGTATTAGCTCTTGAACCAAGAGCTAACAATATGTTCCACTTCTTCCACTCTTGTTCCATACTCCTACCCTCCACAATTATGATATTTTTTGAACATTTGGGGCTCATTACATAATCAAGGATAGTACTAGCCAAAATTTCTTAGCATGTGGTTTATTTTGAACACTTGTCTTCATCTTCCCATTTCCATCCTAGGCATTTTTTACAGAGCGTGGTGATCAAGTCAGGTTTCCTTATAAAACCCATTCAATGTCAAATTTATCTACCTGTGGTAACACACCAAGCCCATCCTTAAAAATCTAAAATGCTCTAGTTAGATGAAAGTTCCTTTGGGCAGATGCAAAATGTACAGTCATTATCAGACTCTTTAGAGAAAGCAAAGTATCCTTATTAGTATTAACAGTGGACAGAGAGAAGCAGAAAGCTTTTTCTCAAAAAAAAATGAGTAACGGGAAACATTTTGACAACCACAAGAAAGATAATTTTGAGAATGGGCCTTTCATTAACATCTAAATAATTCCACATAAAAAATGTTTCCTTCATCTGCAAATAAGGATTGCTTCACCCATTACACAAATAAAAAAACCACAAACTTTCTCCCTCAAAAATTACTTTGTCTTTCTTTGAATGTTATTGTTTTTTCCTAATTCTCTAAAGGAAGAAAACATTTTAAATGAGAATCACAGAACTTGAAGTTAAACATTTATCTATGTCTCTGTCATTTAAAGAAATAAAATAATTGGCTATTAAAATTCCTTTGTCTCCACTACTGGTACCCTGTTCCAAAATAGAAAGCATATTTCCTGGTTAACATTTTCCATCTACACTAGAAATTCACCCATTCCCCCAAAGTTGTTTTAAGAATTCTGCAAAATTCTACATAAAACCGCTTATGGCCCATATACAAGGGAAAGGGGGAAGAAAAAGAGACTGTCCAAATGTTGGTACTTGGGGAAAAGTAACAGCCCATGTATCTGCAACCCCAGCTGGGCAACATACGAGAAAAATGTTTTGCTGAGCTCTTCCTTAAAACTACCTACCCGTAGGATACTGAAACTGGATATCCATATCAAATATCCTGATATGTGGCTAGTATTTAGCTAAATAGATATCTAGCAGAGAAAAGGTGGATGGGGACAAGGGATCAAAGAGGGTCAGATGACAAGCAGAAACCATGGATGTAGTAAACCCCTTCTGCATTGATTCCACATTTAAGTCAAAAGATTTACATCCCCCCAGGGAGGTAAAATAATCTCTCTGAAAATTTTAAAAAAGCATAAAATATTGATGTTTGCTGATCTTGCCTGGTATAAGAACTTTTATTTCACTGATGAATATCTAGTCCTTGCTGGAAGTCCAAGCTGAGTGGCAGAGGCAGTTAATTTCATAGAGTCTCTAACAGAGTTTGCCCAGAATTTATACAAGATGAAGGAAGCAAAGATGAATTAAGTTGAGCCAAGGTCAGAGATTAAGCATGTCGGTAATTTTTTCACCAAATTATAAATATTTTTTTATTACTAAGATATAGGGAATCTAGTGGAAGCAATCTAGGAGTTTTGATCCCTTTTGCCAGGTCCAAAATGGAAACTAAAGGGGCCAGACAAGCCTGTACTGAAAGGGATATTACAGAGGTGAACAGTGAAGCAATTGGAAAGTTTAGGCCCAGATGGTCTTCATCTATTTGGTCATGTATAACAAAGTCAGCAGCAATGATTGAAAGTTGTGCTAAAAATGTCTTTGAAGAATCTCATATAGTGGCCAAAGAGAGCCTAAAATCATAAGAACTAAGACTTATTGGATGTCTACAATATCCCAAGAACTCTTTGAAGGGCTTCAGTGTGTGTCTTATTTATGTTTTCCACCAATCCTATGATGCACCTGCTGTTTCCTTTAGAGAGAGAGAGAGACAGAGAGAATGTGCAAGCTGGGGACAGGAGCAGAGGGAGAGAGAATCCCAAGCAGGTTCTATGCTCAGTGTAGAGCCCACTGTGGGGCTCCATCCGAAGATCCTGGGATCATGACCTGAGCCGAAATGAAGAGTTGGATTCCCAATTGATTGAGTGATTCAGGCATCCCATGTTTCTACCATAAAATTGAGGAAATGGGAGTGAAGAGGTATCAAAATGATACATACAGTTATTAAGTGGTGGAGTTTTGGGATGCAGGCTTATTCCAAAGCCTAACCTTTAAAATATTATATTGACCCTATTTATATTTCTGTAGCATACACTTGTAATGATACTGGTTTTACCATGTATGAAACTTACTTCAACACAATTTTTTCACCTGGATGGGCATAACAGGAATAAAGAACACTGAAAAGGTATCACAGTGTTAAGATTAGCCATGAAAATCCAGTACATGGTTAGAGAACAGAGTCAATGATTATGAAGGTAGTAGCACTTTTGGTCCATGTGGTGAGAATAATTTGCAGACCACTTAAATAATGGTAGTTATTATTGCTCCAGTGTAAAATATTTGTTTCTTCTAAACTTTGTAAGGTTTTATCAAAAAGCTGCCATGTAATCTGATTTTGTTACCATTCCCATTGTCCCTGACATACTGAACTCCCATATACTCTGCACATAATAGAATATAGTCAGGACTTGTTGGAATAAACCCTTATTTATATGTATACTATTTTCCAAACCTCCTAGAACTACACTCTCCCAGAGTAATTATAATTCATTTTAAATTTTCAATGTTGAGGAGATAATATGGTATTCAAATATAATCATTTCCATTATAGATTAATTTTTTAGGCTACTGGTATAGTACTTACAAAAATGCTCATAGAAAAATAAAGTGACTGGGGTGTCTTGGTGGCTCAGTCAGTTAAGCGTCCTACTTTGGCTCAGGTTATGATGTCATGGTTCAGTTCGTGGGTTCGAGCCCCTAATTGGGCTCTGTGCTGACAGCTCAGAGCCTGGAGCTTGCTTTGGAATCTGTGTCTCCCTCTCTCTCTTTGCCCCTCCACTGCTCCTACTCTGTCTCTCTCTGTCTCTCAAAAAAATAAAATAAAATGTTAAAAATTTAAAAAAAAGAAAAAGAAAGTGAGCTTAAAAATACTAATCAGAACAATCCCTATTTACAATCTAAATTATAACTATCTCAATTTTTTTGTATTGACTACATACCCCTCATTACATGTGTAAACAATCTTTGCTCCGTATTCAAATTCATTTCCTCTTGCAAGATGAAAAGAACCAAAAGGAGTATCTCCAGGATGTCCACAGGGCCTTTCTAAAATGATCAAAACAATATATATTATGAAACACATGTGATATAGGAGTTCAAGGAAAATGACATTTGATATTATATCCAAAAACATAATTGAAGATGTGGAAAAGTAAAAAATAACAAAGTTATTATTTTATTATCAAACTTATCTATATGGTTGGTTTTTTTATTTTGGAAGATTACACTTCTCCCACACTTCTACAACCCTTACTACTCCTTACTAAGAACAATGATGGCATATTATTTTGTATTTATGTATTTTTTAAAAAATTTTTATTTATTTTTGAGAGAGAGAAAGAGACAGAGTGCAAGCAGGGGAGGGGAAAAGAGAGAGGGAGACACAGGATTTGAAGCAGGATCCAGGCTCTGAGCTATCAGCACAGACCCTGACACGGGCTTGAACTCACGAACCATGAGATCATGACCTGAGCTGAAGTCGGATGCTTCACCGACTCAGCCACCCAGGCGCCCCTATTATTTTGTATTTAAATGACAATTGTGGTATAATTCAGCTAATACTGCTACAATATCAAACATTTAGTATTTTCACAATTAAAGTTTTCACAAATATATGATTTACTTACTCTGACATATCCTCAATGGATTAAGAGCCACCCATTCTCCATTCTTGCATTCCATTACAATAGCTCCAAGAGATCTATATCCAGGTCGGCATTTATATGTAGCCTGAGTTCCCTCTGTATATTTTTGTTCAGACCAGACACCTGACAAAATTTCATTTTGTTTTCCTGGAGGTGGTCCTTCACAATCTAAAAACAATGAAAACAAAGTAATTGGTTAAAGTGTTTATTTAAATTTCCAATATATTTAGGTTATTTTTGCTTTTAAAAATACCTACGCTTGGAGGAGTCAAGATGGCAGATAAGTAGGAAGATTATTTTCTCCCCTCGTCCCTCAACACAGCAGTATTGAGGTCAGAACACTTGTAACACCCAGGAAATCAATCTGCAGAGTGGCAGAAGGATCCCCACAGGTGGAATGAGACAGTTTGGCGGGACAGAGGCGGGTCTTTGCGAACTGGGAGAGAAAAAATGAGCAGTGTAGGCAAGAAGAGGAGGGGACTCCTTCTGTGGAGAGACTAAAGGAAATGAAAAAAGGTTGTAGAAGTGTGGGATTGTATTTGGACAAGAGAAAAACCTCTCTGGACCATGGACAGGAGAACAAAAAAGAGAGAGAGAGCCAGTTTCTACTTTGCAAACAGCCTTAATGAATGAAGATCAGAGTTTTTAGGGTTGCTTGACTCTCTTTGGACTGAGCAGGCTGTGTGCAGGTGCCTGGTGGGGAGGGGAGCCAGTCCTGGGGTGCGGTAGTATTCTCAAGGGTGCATTGGGAGAGAGTTTTCCTCAAGAACTGTGGGAAGAGGGTATATTACCCCCCAAGGACAGCCTGAGGCCCTTTGTTGGCAGGGGAGAGTGGCGTTATTACAGAACCAGGTTCGTAATAGGAAGGCAATCCTAGGAGATGGAGGAGACTGTGGAGCAGGACAAGTTGAATGACCGTGCTATTCTGTGAGGGCTGCCTGAACTGCATGGTTTGAGACACCCTCTGTGGGGAGGAGAGATTGGTATGTTGCCATTTTTCTCACCAACACCAACATGGTAGGGCTTCAGGGAACAGGACAGTGGCCCCCAGTGAAGGCAGCCCACTTATATGAAACCCAGCACCTCCGTGCCTGGTAACTGCTTATCTACTGGAGCAGGACTGACAATGAGTGAACCAGAGGGGCCAGCTTCCAGACCAGCACAGCCACCAGTACCAGGGACCAACAGACAACTGTCCTGCAGTTTTGTATGTATGTATGGAAGAATCATCAGAATGAATCAGTGATATAGAAGATAAACTTATGGAAAATAATGAAGCTGAAGAGAAGAGGGAAAGAAAAATATTAGGTCACGAATGCAGACTTAGGGAACTCAGTGACTCCATAAATCAGAATAATATTCAAATCATAGGAGTCCCAGAAGAAGAGAAGGAAAAGGGGACAGAAGGTTCATTTGAGGAAATTATAGCTGAAAACTTCCTTAAACTGAGGAAGGAAACAGACATCCAAATCCAAGAGGCACAGAGAATTCCAATCAAAATGAACACATGCAGGCCAACATAAATACAAACATATTGTAGTTAAATTTGGAAAATATAAAGAAAAAATCCTAAAAGCAGCAAGATAAAAGAAGTCACTAATTTAAAAAGGAAGACAAAAAAGGCTAGCAGCAGATCTCTCCACAGAGACTTGGCAGGCAGAAGGGAGTGACATGATATATTCAATGTGCTGAATGGGAAAAATATGCAGCCAAGGATATTCAATTTAGCAAGGCTATAATTCAGAATAGGAGAGAGAAAGAGTTTACAAGACAAACAAAAACTGAAGGAAACTGTGACCACCAAACCAGCCCTGCAATAAATATTAAAGGGAATTCTTTGAGTGGAAAAGAAAGACCAAAAGCAACAAACTCTAGAAAAGAACAGAGAAAATCTCCAGAAACATGAAAAAATAAATATATGGCATTAAATTCATATCTATCAACAATTACTCTGAATGTTAATGGACTAAATACTCCAATCAAAAGGCATAGTGTATCAAAATGGATAGAAAAAAGAAGACCCATCTATATGCTTCCCACAAGAGACTCATTTTAGACCCACAGATACCTGCAGATTAAAAGTGAGGGGATAAAGAACAATTTATCATGCTAATGGATGTCAAAAGAAAGCTGGAGTAGCATACTTATATCAGACAAACTAGATTTTAAATTAAAGACTATAACAAGAGACGAAGGGCCCTCTATCATAATAAAAGGATCTATTCATCAAGATCTAACAATTATATATATTTATGCCCCCAACTTCAATGCACCTAAATATATAAAAGAGTAAAAAATGTAAAGGAACTCATTGATAGTAATACAATACAGTAGACTTTTACACCCACTTACACCAATGGACAGATAAGCTAAGCATAAAACTATCAAGGAAACAAAGACTTTGAATAACCCACTGGACCAGATGAACTTAACAGATACATTCAGAATATTTCAACCTAAAACACCAGAATACACATTCTTTTTGAGTGCACATGGAACATTCTCCAGAGTAGATCACACAGTAGGTTACAAATCAGGTCTCCACAAGTACAAAAAGACTGAGATCATACAATGCAAATTTTCAGGCCACGACCCTATGAAACTTGAAGTCAATCACAAGAAAAATTTTGGAAAGACAACAAATACATGGAGGTTAAAGGACATCCTACCAAAGAATGAATGGGTCTACCAGGAAATTACTGAAGTAATAAAAAAAATACATGGAAAGAAATAAAAATGAAAACAAGACAGTCCAAAACCTTTTGAATGTACCAAAGCAGTTGTAAAAGGGAAGTATATATCAATACAGGTCTACCTCAAGAAGCAAGAAAAATCTCAAATATACAGCCTAACTTTACACCTAAAGGAGCTAGAAAAAAGAACAACAAATGAAGCCTAAAGTCAGCAGAAGAAGAATAATAAAGATTAGAGTAGAAACAAAGTTTAAAAAGTCAGAACAGATTAATGCAACCAGTTCTTGGAAAGAATTAATACAATTGATAATCCCCTAGCCAGACTTACCAAAAAGAAAAGAGAAAGGACCCAAATAAATAAAATCACAAAAGGGAGAGGAGAGATCACAATCAACACCACAGAACTGCACACAAGTATAAGAAAATATTATGAAAAATTATGTGCCAACAAATTGGGCAATTTAGAAGAAATGGATAAATTTCTAGAAACATATAAACTACCAAAAGTTAAACAGGAAGAAACAGAAAACTTGAAGAGACCAACAATCAGCAAATAAATGGAATCAGTAATAAGAAATCTCCCAACAAACAAAAGTCCAGAACCAGATGGCTTCCTAAGGGAATTCTACCAAACATGTAAAGAACAGTTAATGCCTATTTTTCCCAAACCATTTCAAAAAATAGAAATGGAAAGAAAACTTCCAAACTCATTCTACAAGGTCAGCATTACCTTGATTACAAAACCAGCAAAGATCTCACTAAAAAGGAGAATACAGGCCAATATCCTTGATTAACATGGATGTAAAAATTCTCAACAAATACTAGCAAACCAAATCTAACAGTACATTAAAAGAATCATTCACCAGTCAAGTGGGATTTATTCTTGAGCTGCAAAGATGGTTCAATATCCTCAAATCAACCACCATGATACACCATATTAATAAAATAAAGAATAAGAACCATATGATTCTCTCAATAAATACAGAAAAAGCATTTGATAGTATGAACATGACAGTATCAATTCTTGATAAAAACCCTTCGGGTGCCTGGGTGGCTCAATTGGTAAGTGTCCAACTCTTGATTTTGGCTCAGGTCATGATCTCAGGGTTGGGAGATCAAGTCCCATGTCAGGCTCCTCACTGGATGTGGAGTGTGCTTAAGATTTTCTCTCTCTTCCCTTTGTCCCTCCCCTGACTCCCACACACATGTGCTTTGTCCATTTCTAAAAACCAAACAAACACTCAAAAGATTAGACTAGAGGGAACATACCTCAATATCATAAAGTCCATATATGAAAGACCCACAGCTAATATAATTTTCAATGAGGAAAAACTGAGAGCTTTTCTTCTTTGGTCAGGAACAAGATAAAGATGACTGCTCTCACCATTGTTACTTAACATAGTACTAGATGTTTAGTCTCAACAGTCAAAAAAAAAAAAAAAAAGAAAGAAAAGGCATCCAAATCAATAAGGAAGAAGTCGAACTTTCATTATTTGCAGATGACATGATACTCTATATAGAAAACCCAACAATCTCCCACTAAAAATCTCCCACTAAAAATTTCTGGAACTGATACACAATTCAGTAAAGTTTCAGGATACAAAGTCCATGTAGAAAAACCTGTTGCATTTTTATACACCAATAGTGAGGCAGGAGAAAGAAAAATAAAAGAACTCATTCCATTTATATTTGCACCAAAAACAATAGAATATTTAGGAAAAAACCTAACCAAAGTGGTAAAAGGTCTGTACTCTTAAAATTATAGAACACTGATTAAAGAAACTGAAGGCAGCACAAAGAAATGGAAAAATATTCCATCCTCATGGATTGGAAGAACAAATATCATTAAAATATCTGTATCACCCAAATCAATCTACATATGTACTGCAATCCCTACCAAAATACCATCAGCATTTTTCACAGAGCTAGAACAAACAATCCTAAAATTTGTATGGAACCACAAAAGACTCCAAATAGTCAAAGCAATCTTTAAATAGAAAAGCAAAGCTGGAGGTATCATAATTCCAGACTCTAAGCTATATTACTACAAAGCTGTAGTAACCAAGACAGTATAGTGCTGGTACAAAAACAGACATATAGATCAGTGGAACAGAATAGAAAACTCAGAAATGGACCCACAACTATATGGTCAACTAATCTTTGACAAAGCAGAAAAGAATATCCAATGGAAAAAAGTCTCTTCAATAAATAGTGTTGGGAAAACTGGACAGCAACATGCAGAAGAATGAAACTGAACCACCTTCTTACAATGTACACAAAATACATTCGAAGTGGATGAAAGACCAAAATATGAGATGGGAAACCATCAAATTCCTAGAGAAGAACACAGACAGCAACCTCTTTGACTTGGGCCATAAGATCTTCTTACTAGATATGTCACCAGAGGCAAGGGAAACAAAAGCAAAAATCAACTACTGGGACTTGATCGAGATAAAAAGCTTCTGCATAGTGGAAAAAACAATCAACAAACTAAAAGGCAACCTTCAGAATGGGAGAAGATATTTGCAAATGACATATGTGATAAAGGGATAGTATCCCAAATCTATAAAGAACTTATCAAACTTATGAAATGGACAGAAGACGTGAATAGATAGTTTTCAAAAGATGACATAGGGCGCCTGGGTGGCTCAGTCAGTTGAGTGTCCGACTTCAGCTCAGGTTAAAATCTCGCAGTCTGTGAGTTTGAGCCCCACGTCGGGCTCTGGGCTGACAGCTGAGTCTGGAGCCTGATTCAGATTCTGTGTTTCCTTCTCTCTCTGCCCCTCCCCTGCTTATACTCTGTCTCTCTGTCTCTCAAAAATAAATAAAAGTTAAAAAATTTAAAGAAAAAAAGATGACATACACATGGCCAACAGATACATGAAAAGATGGTCAACATCACTCATCATTAAGGAAATATAAATCAAAACCATGATGAGTTACCATCTCACTCTTGTCAGAATGGCTAAAATTAACAGCACAGGAAACAACAGGCATTGTCAAAGATGTAGAGAAAGGGGAACACCCTTGCAATGTTGGTGTGGGGATGCAAACTGGTGCAGCCATTCTGGAAAACAATATGGAAAGTCCTCAAAAAGTTAAAAATAGAATTACCCTACACTCCAGCCACTGCACTGCTAAGTATTTAACAAAAGGATATAAAAATACTGATTCTGAAGGGACACATGCAGCTTGATATTTATAGCAGCAGTATCAACAACAGCCAAATTATAGAAAGAGCCCAAATGTCCACTGATGGATGAATGGATAAAGAGATATGATACACACACACACACACACACACACACACTGGAATATTACTCAGCCATCAAAAGGTATGAAATCTTGCCATCTGCAACGCATCGATAGAACTAGAGTGTATTATGCTAAGCAAAATAAGTCAGAAAAAGCAAATATCATATGATTTCACTCAAATGTGGAATTAAAAAATCGAAAGAGATGAACATAGGAGAAAAAAGAGAGAGGCAAGCCAAAAAACAAACTTTTAAGTATAGAGAATAAACTGAAAGTTGCTGGAGGGGAGGTAGGTGGGGGGGATGGATTACAAGTGATGGATATTAAGGAGGGCATTTGTTGTGATGAGCACTGGGTGTTATATGTAAATGATGAACCACTAAATTCTACTCCTGAAACTAATATTACAGTATATACTAACTGGAATTTAAATAAAAACTTTAAAAAGAAAGAATGATTACATTAGATCTCCAACACATTACTTTTAAAAACGGCAAATTCAAAGACACTTATCACCAGACATATTTATTAGTATTACTTTCATTGCATAACTCCTTTCTTTACTTGGTTTTATGACAATGGCTTAACGTTCTATTCTAGAATTTCTTTTTAAAAGATAAGGGGAAAATAATCAACAGAGGTGAATACGATCATGGAATATATCTATGATGAAATGTTTCACATTTCATAGAAGCTCCATATAAAACTATACTTATGTGTAGAAAATAATACTTATGTGAGCTTTCATATGCAGTAACTTTGAAGTTTTAGCAAATTTTTAGCAAATTTATGTTAGGGAACTTTTAATAAATGATACTACATTACAGTTTTGATTTTTAGAAATTAAGTAAACATACTGTTTTTCCACTAGATGGTGCTAATATACTATCATAAAACAACACAAACCATCTCTCTGGATTCCCCCCACTCCCAAAGAGCCAGATATTTTTGTTGTTTGTTTTCAAATTTAATGTTCATCATGAAGGTTTTATGCTTAAGTACAGGTTAATATGAGTGTTTTTCATTTTAGAAATTCAAATCCACTTCATGTCATTCAGGTGATTAGAAAAATAAGTTAATTTTCAAACGTAGATGCCAATATTATGAGTACAGAATTATTTTTTAGTAATATATTATCATTTTAATATTAAGCTATACAAGATAAGAGTAATAAAGTTTTTATCAATTATTTTATTCAATTTAAATTATTTTTTAAAGCTAACATATCTGCCAAGAGTAATCAATCTTCAAAACATTAAAGTAATCAATTTACACACATACATACACACACACGCACATGCACACACACCACCAGGCTTAGCCAGTCTGAGGAAAATGCATTTTCTTTTGGTTATATTTCAAAAAAATAAATTGACATTCTTGAATTTTCAAATTTGGTTAATTGCTTTTAACAACCAGATGGAAAGGACAAGATACATATCTTTCACATAATCTTACTATCAGCTTCTCACAATTTTTCCTATGTATATATGTTTACTAGAGTATAAGTATGGACTTATGGACTACCCTTTTTACTTCAAAGAACTCTTAAAATTCTGGTGCTTTTTCCATGAACTATAAATGGCATCTCCTGACTGTAAGAAAACTGTATCACTGCCCCCTACTCCATTTCTCCATCTTTCCACTGCCATATCCAAAATCTTAGTTGTGATTATGACCATTAGCCACCTTGACTGTGACATAGCCTGCTAACTAGACTGCAAGCCTCCATTCTCCACAGGGTTACATAGGATTTTTTTTTACCAAAATTGGTTATGCCACTCTTGTTAATAAAATTCTTTGGTGAGCTTTTTTTATTTGTAAGACATTCTAAACTTAATCAAGAAAACCTTAATCAAATGTATACCAGACTGCTTTGGTAGACTAA
Source organism: Cryptoprocta ferox (assembly GCA_028646485.1). NCBI lineage: Eukaryota > Metazoa > Chordata > Mammalia > Carnivora > Eupleridae > Cryptoprocta > Cryptoprocta ferox. The sequence continues at coordinate 42,458,071 of CM053562.1, forward strand.
GGTTGGTCTCTTTGTATAATTACTCTATTTTTCTAAAATTATCTTGGGAAAAAAAGAATAGGAGATAATACTTTTTGAATAGCTTAATTCTAAACTTAGTAGGCATTAGAATATATTATACAGCAAAACTAAAAATCAAGGTAGAAAGAGTAAATCAAGTGGACACAATGGAAATAGCAAAAACAGATATTTTATGTTAAATTTCTCTCCTACCTTTTCACTGGTATATATGAATATTAGTTATATATGCATATACATGATATGATCCAATTAGCTTTTCAAAGTAGGATATATTCAGATTATTTTACAAATAAAATGAGAGTAATTAAAGATATGTGCCAAATAATATATACACCTCTATAAAGAAAGTATCAGTTGCAGTGAATTTTTTAAAAACATAAACTCTAGAAAAATCAGATAGACATTACATTACACTATTAAAGCACTTGAAAAATAAACTTACACTTAAAAAATTTTCAAATATGATTATGCAATTTCTTCATGAAATTTTAACACTGTAAAAACCATGAAGATAATTCCAGGATTATGAAAAGCAAATGGGAGAACAGGTCATAGCTATAAGAAATTGGGCAGAATACAAGTATGCCATAATTAGGATTGAAACAAGTTACTATCAGGATACAGCTTGAATATATCACTGAAATAAAATTTCTTGAAATGTGTTGTATTTGAATCGCTACTACCTAAAGCCAATTCTTGTTCAAGTCAAAATGGTAGTTTCTTAAAATAAATTGTTAGTATATACTGACAGGTTGCTATAAAAAGAAGCTTAGTTACAGGGTGACATTAAAACGAGGACCTTTAAAAATTGTAGGAGAAATGATTTTGCATCTGAATAATTAGCATGATAATCTTGAGAATAAGAATTAAAAAAAAAAAAGAAGAAGAAAAACAGCACACACTATACCCAATTTCAGCTGTAGTACTTGTGGAATGCCACTGATGGAAGATTTAGAAATGTGGGGGATGATTTCGATTCTCCATTTTTACAGATCTACTATTAGTCTTTTGTGAACACTATTGATGGTTCCTCAGTCTTTTTGTTTTGTTTTGGGTTTTTGTTTTTGTTTTTGTTTTGATGAAGGTAGCAGGGGTAGAAGGGAAGAGAGAGACAGAGAGAGCGAGAGCGAAAGAGAGAATCACAAGCAGGGTCCATTCCCAGTGTGAAACTCCAGAGGAGCTTATCTCATGACTGAGATCATGACCTGAGCCAAATCAAGAGTCAAATTCTTAACTGATTGAACCACACAGGCGCCCTCATCTTTCCTCTGTCTTGAATGTCCTCCTCCTGTCATCCTTATGTGGTGGACTCCTATCCAACCTTCAGAGCCCACCCCAGATGCCATCATGGCCCTGACATATTTGTCTCTCTTCACTCCACCTCTTACAAACCAGCTCCCCAACCCTATCCCACTCCAGCCTCCCATTCCAACCTGGATTTCTTGCGTCCTCTAAATGATCCTGTGGTCTCTCTTTTGCTTACCTTCATCACAACCCTTTAAATGATAAAATACAATATATTAATAAAATACAATAACAATTCCTTTTGTTTTCCCCACTAAATGGCCTTTTGGAAAGTACTAGTTCTAAGTATTAGTAGTAGCAGACACTTAAAAAATAATCATTGGATGAACAAAGAAATGAATGAGAGAATGAATGGATGAATACGAAGCTCTCTTGGAGCCTTCCCATCATATCTGCAGATTTCAGGCAATCCATGGGAAGAGCACAGTGCATGGTAACCAATGTGAAAGGTAAGACATGAGAACACATGTGCAGTGATCTCAAAGCTCTGTTGCATGAGCCCAAGAAACTCTGCTATATGTAATTCCACTGTACCTCTTGTCTACATGTCTTAATTTTGAATTTATGCTATCATTTAGAAGTCAGGAACCATTTTAATTTTGTTCCAAAAAGTTTTGGAGAGCCTTTGAAGGAAGAATACTATAATCACTTCCCTATCTATTACATTTTTGGTCAACATGGTTTGAGAAACTTGGTTCTCTCGGTTAAAATGTCTAAAAACGTAAAAGTGCTCTGTCAAATCTTTTTACCTCTTTCCTTTTGTTCTTTGTGATTTTTTTTCTAAAATGTACCACTTTTTACCCCATTACATCATCTCTTGTTTATGCACCATATTCTGAAACTAGTTAAAGGTATGGGTAAAGTGCACACCAGTTAAGTGAGCACAGGAAGGACTGGTTGGGAGAATTTCACATCCTGTGCAGACAAGGGATGGTATGCCGGGTGAGGGGAGGCATAATTGGGAAGAAGGTAAAGTGCAAAGGTTGTAGAACAATCAGGGATTGAGCAAAAAAAAAAAAAGTGGATCGATTTAGACTTTGGCAGAAGCCCTAGGAATCAAAGGCCAAAGATGAAGAACCTACTAATTTGTGTGTCATTGGGGGACTTGCAGTTAAGAACAATTTCAGCAACATTTAATAATTGACTTCTAGTTTAACATTATACGCAGGCAGAAGAGTAGCATATGCATTCTCCACACATGCCTACATTTAAAATAAACAAGGCTTGCTTTGGCACACCTCTCCCTCTCGTGACACTCCCGGGGCATCTGCTCTGACCCTTCTCACGGTGCTCACTGTCACGCTTCACTTATTGGATCCCCCTCCCCAGGGACACCTCACTTTCCAGAGTTCCTTAGTCCCGTTCTTCACCTGCATCATCTATTTCTACCTTTCCTCACTAAAATTTCTATAGAGAACTTTTCAGCTTATAATAATTCATAGTAGATTGCAGTAAATTATACTAGATTTAACTATTCTAAAGTATTTATTCAGAGTATATGTTTTTCCACATAAATTTCAGATTTGTTGAATCTGGTAATATCAATGTGTAAAACATTTTTTTTCTTTTCTTTTAAATAGAATTTATTTTTTTAATGTTTATTTATTTTGAGAGACAGAGTACAAACAGTGGAGGGGCAGAGAGGGAGGGAGGGAGGGAGAGAGAGAGAGAGAGAGAGAGAGAGAGAAATCCCAAGCAGGCTCTGAGCTGTCAGCGCAGAGCCTCCTGTTGGGCTCAATCCCACACACTGTGAGATCATGACCTGAGCTGAAATCAAGAGTCAGCTAACCTACTGAGCCACCCAAGTGCCCCTAAAACATTTTCAATGAAGAGAGGATATTGAAGGCAGTTAGGCCATTGCACAACTTTAAATCACACCATATAGTTAAACACTACACAACGATTTCAGAAAACATGGAGTTTTCTTGAAGGGAGAAGAATTCTTATTTATCATATTGGAATTGAAACATATAATTTAGAATTAAAAATCACTACCTCAAGTTTTCTGGATTAGGTAACTGTGAAACATATAATTTAGAATTAAAAACCACTACCTCAAGTTTTCTGGATTAGGTAACTGTGTATTACATTCATATACATCTTTATTAAATAGTACTTTTAATTAATTCGTAAGTAATTCTTATGATTTATAATATCAATTATTTTTTCCATTTTAGGGTTAACTCTAAAATTTGAAACCATCTTGTACTTGAAACAAGTTCAAGCCCCACGTCAGGCTCTGTGCTGACAGCTAGCTCAGAGCCTGGAGCCTGTCTTTGGATTCTGTCTCCCTCTCTCTCTGACCCTCCCCTGCTCATGCTGTCTCTCTCTCTCTCTCAAAAATAAAACATTAAAAAAGATTAAAAATAAGAAACAATATATGAAAAATTGTTTTCCTCTGCTTTCTGATAGAAGAGAATATCTCTAGCCTTGATCTGTAATATATTTTGGGTCCTGAAAGAATACTTCTTTCCCTTTAAGCCTCCAGCATTAGATAACACCCACATCTCTCCAAACAAAATAGCCATTGTGTACTTGAACATTTTTCAGTAGGCTTAATTTATTCACATTTCTCAGCTAGGAATTTCTGGGCTGTGGCTAATTTCAAATATTATACACTTTTTAAACCCTAAATCTAAATGGTCTACTTGAAAAGCTTGGTTGTAATATATCCCAGAAAGCAGAAACTATGTGGAAAGATTGAGGGACTGTTATTCTGAACTTTGTCCTGTAAATATGACCAGATTCATAGCAGCCTGTGGTGATTCATCCAACTGTAATGTTTTACAAGGAAGCAACTAACATTTCTAGACACCTGGTAATGGGAATGCAGAGAGCCTACTGCATTGAAAAGATACTAACTGGTCTCCATGAAACCTGGGCCAATAAATTCTTCCTATGGGCTATCATTCCTCTTTAGTAGTGAGGAGTATTTTTTGAGGAATGTTCACTCTGAACAGGGCAGTGGCAATTTATGAAATGCTAAATCATTAAGCCTGCTTGAGTAAAGTAGATTGTGCTGGTGTTCCAAACTGTCTTTTCCCAATTCCTCAATTGACCATTCAATATTCAATTTAATATTTCTCAATATCTCAAAGTACTATTCCATATTTATTTCTACATGGGAAACAAAGCCAGAGGCAACTACTGAAGGACATATGGATATTTTTAATGAGCAAGACTACCTTGCTGAGTGAAATTTCTGTTAGATATGGTAGACTGATGGAATTGGCATTTCAAACCAGTTTTAGAACTTTTTGGCAAAGAAGGAAAAAATAGCAGTTCAGTATCTGCTGAAAATTCATGTAATTTTTCCCTATTCACTTGTACATCATGTGTGCTTCTGTGAAAATCATGAAGCTAACTAACCTAAGCATTGCTTTAAATAGTAATGTTATAGTTTCTCTATTAGGAATTAGCCAGATTTACAGTCAGTCTCACTATAGTATGTAGAGTGCTAATGCCCAATTCACCAGCAGAAACTGTTGCCACATTTGAACACATTTTGATGGAACAGAAAATACAGGGGAAATGAATCAGCTGGAATCAATTAAGTAAGGAGTTTAAATTGCTATTAATTAATTTTTAATACATATTTTGTTGCACCCCATCTTAAAATTTCAAATTCCACCTTGTAATCACTTAAACAGTTTAATTAAGCTTGGCATCCATTCTTGAGTTTTAAACATGAGCTGGAAAGAAAACAAATCTTCCTTACATGACAAGTGATATCTACATAAAGCCTAGGCAGACAATATGGAAATTTTGAGACACTGAAAGTACTCCTGTTAAAGAAAAGACAAAAACACTTATGTAAAGAAAAGATGTTTGTTATGACTCGTAGCATTAACAGTGTTCTGGAACTCTTTGCCATTACAGTAACAATTTACTTTTGAATAATGACTGCAATATTTATATATAAAGGGGAAAGACTGTATATCTAGTTTATAAATGTGGCTGTATATATAAAGTTTCCAAGCTAATTATCAAGCAATAGCATATCAGAATGTAAAACTAAAAAAACACTCCATCTTAGAAAAAAATTAAGCACATTTGAATAATCCTTAAAAATATGACTGAAAAATATAATTAAAGGGAGATATATGTCTTTATTTTCTAGATTGAAAGACCATCAATGACAGAGACTTAGTGTTATTTGCTAATATTTCTCAATGCTTAGAGGCTGACAGTAAGCATTCAATCAAAACTTGCTGAGTTAGTGAAATGTGTTGGAAATTTATGAATGATAGGCAACTCATTTGCTTTAAAAATGTCAATCAAAAAAAATTCAATCAAATAATATCATATAATTAGTTTCCTATCATGTACTAGAAATGAAATTCCATCCAAAGAAACTTTTTATTCTACTGAGAAGTAGTGTTAGAACTAAATTTAATTATATGTCTAGAAATTGACTAATACCAAAAAAAAAAAAAAAACCCTCTACATTCATATTCATTATTCCTAAAGACTGCTCTTCTAGAATATATCTCAAATACAACCACAGGAAAACACCCATTAGAATGACTTAGACGTTAAAAACATTGCATATTCAATTTTTTCAATTTATACGATATTTTCATTCTAATGGTACAAGTAATGCTTGTTTAAGAATTTTAAGGCTGTGGAATATCAGTTGGAAGTGATAAACGGATTTTTCCATAGAAAGAGTTAACATCTATATCTGAGATAAATCCAATCATTACATGATTTGAAGGCTTCTATTGCCTAATTTCTGTTCTGATTCTGTATATGTTCATATGCTTCTTAATACTTTCACACAAAGCATTTGTGTGAAAATTCTAAGCAAAAAAAGTAAATTATGTTTTATGATAATTACAAGGGAAATGCTTACATTTCAGTTTTTAAAACATTAAAACGTTTTGAATTTCTACATTACATAAAATTATGATGAATAATCATTTAAATAAGCTACTTATATTTTTTGAAACTTAACTAAAATGTCAAAAGCCACTCACATGCTAAGCTACAGTACAGTAATTAAATCACATCTTGTAGACCAAATTCCTATTACCACTATGGAAAGCATAATAGCAAGTGTTTTGTAATACAGAAAAGTCTTCCTTTTTTTACTCTTACCTTCTGCAACACAAACAGTCGACCACATAAGCCAAACAATCACTGCTGGAAATCTCATTTTGAGGATCCTTAGGGGCACATTAAACAGCCGTCTCTGCTCCCACTATGCCAGCTTCTCTTCTGCTAAAAGTTGTGATTAGAGCAGGAAAGCAGTTGCTCCAAAAGGAAGTTGAAACACAGTTTGGAAATTAAAGGGATTACTAGATGCTCCGCCCATCAGAAACTTTTACAAAGTAAAAGAAAAAATCAGCCACAAGCTCAGTAGTTCCAGAGTTAGGATCAGATTCTCACTGCACTCCCACTGAATGTTAATACCGTGACCCGCTTTGATTTGTTTTTATAAATGCAGGCATGTTCTCTGTTGGAACATGTTCAGGTTCTTGGAATGTGCAAGGCAGTAACTGGTGATAGACTGGATTTCATTAACTCTCTTATTACGGAAACCCATTCAGGTCTATTGTGTGTAAACCTCTAAAGATAATAGATGCTCCTTTAAAAATCATTCACGGGGGCGCCTCTATGGCTCAGTCAGTTGAGTCCAACTTCAGCTTCAGTTTCAGTCTCCTTCTTTCTCTGCCCCTCCCCCGCTCACACACTGTCCCTCTCTCTCTCTCTCCCTCCCTCCCTCTCTCTCTCTCTCTCAAACATTTAAAAAAATTTAAAAGAAATCATTTACAGAACTTGATGTTGGGCAATGCTTTCACAAACAAGACCCAGACAAAGTGAGTGAACTTTGCCAAGAATGCAGTGCTGGCTGATATTTGGGGCCTGCTTTTCCCGCGATCCATGCACCTACTCTCTTAAGGACGTGTCATAACATGTGTGAAACAACAGGATCACTCTCATTGGACATAAATGAGTTTCACAATTCAAAACTCAAGAAACTGGAATGCTGAATTTTTAAAACTCGATGTTGAAATATAATAAGCATAAAGAGAACATAAGCAAAGGGTTCGATGAATCTCAAGAAGGTGAAGAGCCTATGCACCAGCACCGAGCTCAGGAAACCACAGCAGTAGGTCTTAGGGAAGCCCCAGGTGTCCCTTCAGTCAGTCCCTCTCACCCTCCCCTCACCACACACAGGATGACTGCTATCTGGATCTCTGAGAACATGGAGTCCCTTTGCCTGTTTTGTACTTTACGTAAATTGAAAGATCAGATACTGATTCTTTAGTCTTTAGAGACTTTGGTTAAAAACTATGTTTGTTATTCAACCACACTGTTGGGTTTAATTGTAGATTATTAATTCTTATGGGTGTGTAATAGTCAATTCTTTGACCACATCTCATTTTATTTGTGTGCCTGTTAGTGGCCGTCTGAGTAGATCCTGGTTTGGAGCTAATAGAAATAGTGCTGCTATGAGTCTATTATGAGGTTTTGGTAAAGACAGGTCATCATTTCTGATGAGTATATACTGAGGAGTGAAATGGTAGGACATATGAATGAATATGTTTAAGTGTAACAGGTAACATCAGAGAGTTTTCCTAAAGGATTATGCTAATTGGTGTGCCATCCGCAGTGTACACATTGCTCCAAATCCTCAACACATTTGATGTTTACAATCTGTGTAATTTTAGCCATTCTGGTGAACACAGAGCAGTGATTCTTTGTGGTTTTAATATGTCTTTTCCTGATGACAAATGAAGCTGAGAACTCTCATGTACCAATTCCTCTTGGGTGAATTGTATGTTCAAGTCTTTTCTACTGAGTTAGCTGTCTTTTACTTATCTTTTTGTAGGAATTCTTTTTATATTCTATATACATTCTTGGACACTTGTTTTATAAATATTTTCTCATGCCATGGGTTGTCTTTTTGCTTAGTGTTACATGTTTTTTAATAAGCAGAATTTCTTCATTTTAAATTGAACAATTAGATGTTTGGTTTACATAATTGTGCTTGAATATATTTTTTTAAAATGTATTCTTGAAGCCTGCTTTGCAAGTTGATAGCCTGCTTTGGAAGGTGGACACTTTTTCAGAGGGTTCAAACCACAAATTTAGGCTGAATTCATTGGCATGTTTAAGCAGAAAAGAATGCTGGGTCTCTAAGTCCCCTTGCCTGTCTCTGGCTCAGCAGAGACAGTCCTTGTAAATGTCACAGGATGTAATTATAATGGACAAAAAGAAAATATTTGGAGCTTAAAAAGAAAAAAAATTTTCTTGAGGTACCTGTGGCTCAGTTATTTAAGTATCCGACTCTTGGTTTTGGCTCAGGTAATGACGTCACACAGTTCCTGAGTTCAAGCCCCATGTCAGGCTCCTCACTGGATCCAGGTAATATGGGAACATCAGAGTTACCTGCTTGGAATTCTCTCTCTCCCTCTCTGCCCTTCTGCACTCCCCCAACCCTACATGCCTATGTATGTATACTCACTTTCTCCCTTAAAATAAATAAATAAACTTAAAAAAAGAAATTTTCTTAATTTTAAAATTGAATTACAGTTTCAATTTTTCCTATTTGGATTAGTGCATTTCGTGTCTTATTTAAGAATTCCTTGCCTACTCCTAGGATACAATGATGCTTTCCTCTAAAAGCACTGTTTTCTCTTTCCCATTTTACTGCATTTGGATTCTGTGTATGTTATACTAAAGAGCAACAGATACATTTTTGAAATACAGCTATCCAACTTTTCTGGCACTATTTACTGAAAATATCATCTCTTTCCTACTACACTGCTTCATTCTGACTTTTGTCCTAAATGAGGCAACCGGAAATGTGTGAGTCCATTTCCTAATGTCCTCACTAAGCTCAGTGACTTCACCAAGCTCTTCACACTGTAAAAGCTAGGCATCCTGCTTTAATTTTTTAAAATAATTTCTTCTAACGTGTCAATTTCTGGTAACTTGGGGCTTTTCTAGTTATCTTTTAAACTGATTTCTTGTTTAATTTTGTTTGGTCTGAATATGTACTCTCAGTAATTCCAATCTTTTAATATTTCATAAGATTAATACCTAAAATATATAAAGAACTCAACACCCAATAACAATGTATAAACTCAACACCCAATCAACAAATAATCTAGTTAAGAAATGGGCAGAAAACATGAATAGACCTTTTTCCAGAGAACGCATCCAGATGGCTAATGGACACATGAAAATATGCTCAACATCTCTCACCATCAGGGAAATACAAATCAAAACTAAAATAACATATCACCTCGCACCTGTCAGATTGGCTAAAATTAACAATACAGAGAACAATAGGTATTGGTGAAGATGTGGAGAAAGGGAAATCCTCTGACACTGTTAATAGGAATGGAAACTGGTGCAGCCACTCTGGAAAACAGTAGGGCGGTTTCTCAAAAAGTTAAAAATAGAATTACCCTACAATCCAACAACTGTACTACTAGGTATTTACCCAAAGGATACAAAAATAGTATTTCAAAGGGATACCTGCACCCCAATGTTTACAGTATCAACAATAGCCAAATTATGGAAACAGCCCAAATGTCCACTGACTGCTAAATGGCTAAAGAGGAAGTGCTATACATATAACATATATATCTCTATATATATCTACACACATATATATATCATGGAATACATAGACGTATATGATACATATGTTAATGGAATACATATACATGTATGGCTTACATATACATTTTCACACACACACACACACACACACACAAATAGCATTTTTCCCAGCCATGAAAAAGAGTGAAATCGTGCCATTTGCAATGACGTGCATAGAGCTAGAGAGTATAATTGCTAAGTGACATAAGTCAGTTAGAGAATGACAAATATTATGATTTCACTCATATGTGGAATTTAAGAAACAAAACAAACAAAGGGGGGAAAAGATGAAAAAAAACCAGAATCTTAACTACAGAGAAAAAACTGTTGGTTACCAGAGGGCAGGTGGGGAGGGGGATGGGTTAAATGAGAGCTTTTCCCCTGAGATCAGGAACATGACAGGGATGTCCACTCTCACCATTATTTTTTTTTTGTAATGTTTGTTTATTTTTAAGAGACAGAGAGACAGACCATGATCAGGGGAGGGGCAAGAAGATAGGGAGACACAGAATCCGAAGCAGGCTCCAGGCTCTGAGCTGTCAGCACAGAGCCCAACACAGGGCTTGAACCCACAAACTGCGAGATCATGACCTGAGTTGAAGTTGGACACTCAACTGACTGAGCCACCCAGGTGCCCCTCACCATTATTGTTTAACATAGTGTTGGAATGCCTGGCATCAGCAATCAGACAAAATGAAATAAAAGGCATCCAAACTGGCAAGGAAGAAGTCAAACTTTCACTTTTTGCAGATGACATGACACTCTACATGGAAAACCCAAAAGACTCCACTAAAAAACTGCTAGAACTGATACATGAATTCAGCAAAGTTGCAGGATACAAAACCAATGTATAGAAATCAGTTGCATTTCTATACACCAATAATGAAGCAACAGAAAGAGAAATCAAGAAATGTGAGACAGGAAACCATCAAATCCCTGGAGGAGAAAGCAGGCAACAACCTCTTTGACCTCAGCCACAGCAATTTCTTACACAACATGTCTCCAAAGGCAATGGAATTAAAGCAAAAATGAACCATTGAGACCTCAAGATAAAAAGCTTCTAGTGCAAAGGAAACAATCAACAAAACTAAAAGGCAACCGACAGAATGGGAAAAGATATATGCAAATGACATATCTAATAAAGAATTAGTATCCAAAATCTATAAAGAACTTATCAAACTCAACACCCAGAAAACAAATAATCCAGTGAAGAAATGGGCTAAAGACATGAACAGTCACTTTTCCAAAGAAGACATCCAACTGGCCAACAGACACATGAAATGATGCTCAACGTCACTCATCATCATGGAAATACAAATCAAAACCACACTGAGATATCACCTCACACCAGTAAGACTGGCTAAAATTAACAACTCAGGAAGCAATAGATGTTAGCAAGGATGTGGAGAAGCGGGAACCCTCTTACACTGTTGCTGGGAATGCAAACTAGTGCAGCCCCTCTGGAAAACAGTGTGGCGGTTCCTCAAAAAATTAAAAATAGACCAACCCTATGACCCAGCAATAGCACTACTAGGAATTTATCCAAAGGATACAGGACTGCTGATTCATAGGGGCACATGTACCCCAATGTTCATAGCAGCACTTTCAACAATAGCCAAATCATGCAAAGAGCATAAATGTCCATCAACTGATGAATAGATCAAGAAGATGTGGTTTATATATACAATGGAATACTACATGGCAATGAGAAAGAATGAAATCTGGCCATTTGTAGCAACGTGGATGGAACTGGAAGTTATTATGCTAAGTGAATTAAGTCAGAGAAAGACATATATCATGTTTCACTCATATATGGAACTTGCGAAAGTTAACAGAAGACCATTGGAGAAGAGAAGGGGAAAAAAGTAATTACAAACAGAAAGGGAGGAGGCAAACCATGAGAGAATCTTAAATACATAGAACAAACTGAGGGTTGATGGGGGGGGAATGGGGGAGAGAGGAAAATGGGTGATGGGCACTGAGAAGGGGACTTGGGATGAGCACTGAGTGTTGTATAGAAGTGATGAACAGAGCACACTGTACACACTGTATGTTAGCCAATTTGACAAAAAATTATATTAAAAAAAAGATACAGTGAAGACACACTGGAGGCAGCCACAAGGTCCATTCGGAAAGGACTTCTTCCATGACCACATAGCAGGTCAGAAGACTCAGCGTCCCTGAGCTTGCTGACATGGAAAATGTCCCCAAGATCTTAACTGAAAAAGCAATACAGATAAAGTATAATTCCACTTGGCTGTATTTTTAACCATACACATCAAATTTGTACACTTTTATATACACACACATACAAGGATTCAAGAAGGCTGGGAAGAATGGATGCATCAAATGATACAGTTACTTCTAGGAGTAAAGGTTTGAGAGGTGAGGGGGCTTTTGAATTTTCAGAACTGTTCATATGAATACTTCCTAATTTATTTTTAAAAGGAGCCCTGTGGTGATGGCTGAACGACTGTAAAAATACACTACAAATCACTGAATTGTATTTCGGAATTGGTGAATTTTAAAGTACGTAAACTATATCTCAATAAAGCTAAAAATAACTTAGGGGCATCCAGGTAGCTCAGTCGGTTAAGCTTCCGACTCTTGGTTTCCACTCAGGTCATGATCCAGAGGGAATGGGATTGAGTCCCATGTTGGGTTCTGTGCTGATAGCATGGAGCCTGCTTGGGATTTTCTCTCTCTCTCTCTGCCCCTAACTCACGCACATTCTCTCTTTCTCAAAAATAAATAATAAAAAAAGAATTAAAAGAGAGTATGATGATGTGGATGATGGTGAAAAAGGTGTTAAGGCAATGAAAAACAAAGAAAGAGCAAGAAAATGTCACAGACAAGAGACTAAGAAGATAATACCTAAACACAAAGTGGTATCCTAGACTGGATTCTTGCATGTAAAGACATTTCATGGAAAAATGAAATATAAATAAAGTCTACAATTGTATTAATAGGACTGTGTCGATGTTAATTCCTAAGCTTTGATACCGGTACCCTGGCTATAAAAAACATTGACATTATAGGAAGCTGGGTAAGAACTCTATATTATCTTTGCAACTCTTCTGTAAATGTAAAATTACCAAAAAACAAAAAACAAAAACAAAACAAAACAAAAAAAAAAAAAAACACAGCAGCAGCAAATACGCAACTTGGTCCAGATACACAGACACCCCCACAGGCTCACTGCATCCTCTAGCGACCCACTCCAGAAAACCCTGTTTTCTTTCCCTTTTAATCTTTTATCCATAAGCTTTAGAAGTTGTTATTTCCCAAACCCTTCCCCAGTTTTAACTAAGATTTTCCCCCAAAGGCACAGTGGACTGGCACAGTACCTGTTCCCCAGCAAGGCAATGACACAGAGGTCACCCTTCTGTACCTGAGGCTGACCAGCAGGGGGCACCACAAGTCCCGGCAGCATCAAATCTGCAGCAAGCAAAACGAAAGCATCACAACGTGTATTTTGTCTCTAACTGATTCCAAGTTCTACTTCATCATTTATTCATTCACTCAACCTACAAACCTTTATTACGTATCAGCTAGGTGATTCATAGTGAAAATTAAAAGACAGCAAATTGAGTATCAGACCATTTCCCTGGGGGGCGCTGTGGTCAAACTGAAGCATCGAGTCCAGTTCCTTGATCTATCTTCTTCTGGTTCCCTAAAGTTAGCTTATTGATGTAAAGTATAGCATATGGCAGTTCACAAACAATTTTCTTACTGATGTCCAAAGAAAAGAGCTGATTGCAGCCTTTCAGCGGGGTCATAGAGGCCCAGGGACATCATGGAAGCAGCCAAGCGAGAGATGAAACACACATGGGGGAAAATTCCATTTTTCAATCCTATGAACACAGGAAATGGTACATTTATTAGAGTAGTTGGTCCTTACTAAGCAGGTGTCAGTCAATAACCAGAATAGAGGGAAATACTCTTACCTGCTTCCGCCACCAGTTTTTTGAGCACCAGAGCCCACGTTGTGAACACTGGGAGAAGGTCAGGATAGGACCACAAGGTGTACACTGCCCAAAAAGAGACACGGACTTATTGCCAAAATGTCAATCCCCAGGGGAACTGGCAAAGCGAAACACTAAGGTCACTTTAATTCAGGGATGGTAAAGGAACTTCACTCAAAGCTAGAAAACAGGCTGTGAGATCCAAAGAGATTTCATTCTGTTTTTTAATTTAAATTTATTTATTTAAATTCACATTAGTTAACATACAGTGTAGTGTTGGTTTCAAGGGGTTTCATTCTTAACAAAGGCAGATTCTTAAAACCCTGGATGTCACCTGAGACTGGGAGGCCCCTCTTATTCCAACTGACTGTAGCTGCAGAAATGGGCACAGTAGCTAAAACTGGGGACAAAGACCCAAGGAGGATTCCATTTGTGACCTCGGAAGCAAGGAGGCTAATAACAGGGCACCAGCCTATAAACATTTTTGAAATCTCCCCATGTTCATGATTTGTATTCCGTTTTCATAGTGATTAGCGGTAAAAGCCTTAGATCAAAAAGCGCCTGTGTCTGTACAGCAGCAAAGTGGGGAGGGGGCAGGACCTGCCTACGGAGACCGCCCTACGCTGCTGCAGCCCAGCTTAGGGCAAGAAAGGCCCCACGTGACAAAGCAGGGGTCAGCAGCTACAGAAAAAAAGGACGCTGGATGTCTGAGATCTGTGACAAGGAGAGAAAGCAAAGGATCCTGAGAGCCACATAGAGCCTAAGATAGAATCCCTGTGAGGCATCTGGAGCAGAGTACATCACTAAGACAGCTGGGTACGTCGTTTCATTAACCCTGCTTCTTTCCTATCACGGATCTTTTCAGTCTCTAATGAAAATCCTGCTAGTCATCCTTTTAAGACCTATTTTTTACATGGCCTGAAATTCCACTCTTTTGAAGACCTCTGCACCATCCCTAGTTAACCCACTACAAACTACTATTCCTTCATCTCAGAGTATCGCTTGGCAACCACCCTCTTTCCGTGTTAGCCCTTTGGTTCTCCCTCCTAGTGCAGTCTCTGATCTTGAAAGATCCAATTCTAGGGACGCTGGGCCCAAATAGATCCTTAGGGTTGGAAC
>CM053562.1:42473599-42497168 GCA_028646485.1 Cryptoprocta ferox
GGTCACAACTTTCTCCTTCCTTTGCTGGTGTCACCCTATATTACCGGTTTCTTCTTTGTAGTTCCATTACTGTTTTCGTGACTAATGCTTATCAGTAGACATTTATTTTGCTATATATGTATGAAGAAATTTGTATATACACTCATACACACTTGGAAAAAACAAAGCTAAGTAGTTCAATTCGGGGAAATAAGAAAGTATATAAATATTTTGTTATAGTCAATATTGTTGAGGGTTAGAAAACCATCAATATACTGGGATCTCAGACCATTTACTTACCTCGTGGATAGCATACAGGAGGAGGGGACCAGCCATTCTCTGTACAGGTCATTACAGTCTGCTCATTTTGAAGACTGTAGCCAGAATTGCAGTTAACCCTTACAGATTCACCTTGTAAATATTTTTGTGCTCTATGTGGACGCACTCCATTTCTCAAATCATAGAAAATACACAGTCCTGACAGTCATAAAAATAATTAAAGAAATGATTAGACCCATATATTCAGTGAAGATAGCAAATTTAAAACTATGCATACAAAATTTAAATTTTTATGAATAAGTGTCCAAAACTAACATATAACTAAGAAAAACTAAAGCTACTACCAAATGTTTAAAAAGAAGAAAATAAATATTCAAAAATATTTATCATCAGTTTTTATGAATAATAATTGCAAAAGACATAGGTATTTCCTCACGCCTCTATGTGTATTTCTAAGGTGATATTTATGAAGAGCTCCTGATAGACGGAATAACTTATATTGGAAGATTTGCTCATAAAATTCACCCCTTGGCCTTCTTTTTGTCATATTAGGCTTAAGTGTACTCACCTATGTGTTTCCCACACCACTATTTGAAATATTTATACATTGCAAAAAAGAAATCTTTATATATACACAATTATAAAAAGGTTGACTTACTGCGGCATGGTATTGCTGGTGACCATCCGTCTTGTGTGCAATGAATATATCCCTTGTTCTGTTTTTTATCTATCATAAAATTTTGATTACAGGAAACGTAATATTTTTTTCCTACACGTACTGGAAATTCTCTTCTATAGCTATATTCGTTGTTTAGTGTTCCATGTTTTATTTCTGGAAAATCACAACGTTTCTCTTGCAATAAAAAAAAAACAGTATTAAAATACTTTTTCTTAAGAAAAAATCATATTAGAAATGAATTGTTTCATTGGTAAATTTTATCCTCTTATTAGCATAATTTCACTCATTGCATCAGGTTTTTAGGACAAGAAGTGTTGTAAATATGGATTAATGGAATATGTGATTAAGACATTGCTAATGAAGTTAAAATTATATCTTGTGTGTCATATGATATATACAATTGTATGAAGACTCAGGAAAAAAATTCTATAGTTTTTATGGAATTCTCCTTGAGAATGTATATCCGAGGTATGGTTGTTTAAATGAGGAACTTGGTTGAGGTATGAAAGCATTGATTTTATTTCTCATATCATCTTTTTTTTTTCTGTTCTCATCAGAAATCAGAGCCCTAACATATCTTCTCAGACGAACTCAATGTTGGGATATAGTCAGATTTTTTTTTTAGATTAACATTCATTAATTTATCTATTCATTGTACATAATTTAAGAAATATGGAGAAACACAAAAGTTTCCATTCATCCCATTATACAGAAAAATTGCATTCTTACTCCTCCTTCAAACCAATCATTGAGCAAAGTTCTCTTCTTTATTTAATCAGAGAAATGAACTAGGACTATTTTCCGACATCTAAATACTTAAGATTATGGAAAACTTTGAATGTTATTTTTTTAAATTATGTTTTAGAAAGAGAGAGAGGGCACAAGTGAGTGAGGAGGGGAGAGAGAGAGAGAGAGAGAGGCAGAGAGAGAGAGGGAGAGAGAGAAGCAGGGCTCACCTAGGGCTCATGGTTTTACCAGAAGCAGGGCACTGGCTCACCTAAAGCCAGCATGAGCTCACCCACTGTGCACCTCGAACTCACCAACTTTGAGATTATGACCTGAGCTGAGGTCAGATTCTTAATGACTGAGCCCCCAGGTGCCCAATTGTTAATTCTAATTTTAATTGGAGGAGATGTTTTAAAATATGTCATACATCTATCATAATATGTATGTCATATAACATATACATGAGGTGTCTTAAAATATGTCATATATACTTCAGAATATATATGACATTTGTCATATACATGACAATTGTTTTAAAATATCATACGTAGCACATCATACTATAATGATATATATGACAACATATGTGACATATATATTATATATAATGTGACCTATATGTCATAATATGTATATAGAGGTATTTAAAAATATGTCATATATGTCCTAATATATATATTTTTTATTAAAGTGAACATTTAATGCAACCATAGTTGAATTATTTTTAAACACCAAAATGTCATAGTTTAATTGAGGTATAATATAATTTCATTTTATTGAGATATTCTTATATATGGAATATTTTTGACATATGTTTATGTGTTATGTTGATTATAACATATTTGTATGTAATATTTTCCAGCAAAGTTTTTCTTTTTCATTTGATGGCATAGAGATAATATAGTACTTTCATACCAGACCAGCATTAGTTTTTTTCCTATAAAATGATTCTATTACAAACCTTGTACAACACATGAACAGAAGTTGCAAAACACACACACACACACACACACACGTATATCAAGTATTCATTATCATCTTCATCTTTTTTAAGTACACTGACCCATTTTCTTTTTGTTTTACTAGAGAAAGTTTCCAGTAGTTTAAACTGACTTGTTATGCAGATCATACCCTTTGAATCCTTTCATATACCTATATTTTTCTTTAATAAAAATTTGTATGTGATACCTTCTCTAGATATAGATTCTTGGGTTACAGCCCATATCTCTCATTGGTAGATTTTCCCTCCACATTTTTGAAACTGCAAATGTTGGGACTAAAAAGCTCATTTAGTTTTATTCCTTTTAAGTAACCTCCTAGGTTCCTCCCACCCCCACAACTTTTGAAGATTTAGATTATTTTCTCTTTATCCTCAGATGAATTTCATCACAAGACATCAAGATGTGTGTCATTGAACAACCATTCTACATTGGGCAAGCTTCAGTCATTGGATTTGCAAGAATGAGTCTTAAAGTACTCAATTAAATAGCTGTAAAATTGTGAAGGGGAGATTTGAACCCTGGGGGTCTGATTTCAGAACAGCACTGGTTATCCACCTATTATGGTGTTTCAAAGGATATCAATTAGGAATGAAGATGGTGGAGAAGGAAGAGTTCCGGATTTCCTTCATCCCAGAAACACATTTGTATATTGGTCAGAACACTTGGAAATCTATCTGCAGAGTGACAGGAAAATCTACAGAGGTGCAGAGAGGCAGCTTGGTGGGCAGAGGTGCATGTATGTGAATTGGGATAGGTAAAACAGCATGGACACTGAAGGGAGGGATCCATAGTGAGAAAAAAGGAAGAGAAAGAGAAGCTGTGATTGTGGTATTGTGTTAGGATAAGAGAAAAACCCTCCAGATCATGGACTGGGGAATAAGAAATATGGGGAGTGCCAGTCTCTACTTTGCAAACAGCCTAAAGAGCTGAAGATCAGAGTTTTCAAAAGTGTGTGCCATCCTTGGACCCAAGCCACTGCCAGTGTGTGTGCCTGGAGGGAGGGGAGCAGTGGAAATCTCAGGGGCACACTAGGAGAAAACAGTCCCCTCCCTTGAGTACTGTGGGATGAGGGTATATTGCACCCTCAAAGACAAAAGACCTTGCAGGCGCCAGCAATATTAGCAGGGCAGAATGTCAGGACCCTAGAACCAGGTGCCCATGGTGCAGGATCCATTACAATATCGGGTTTTGAATCCCAGGTGAGCACCTGGGAGGTGTGGGAGAACTGTGAAATAAGAAAAGCCACCTGCCTGCACCAGTGTGTGAGGCCTGCTGGAACAGTGTGGTTGTGGCTGAGATTGGGGAGTCACCATTTTTCTCCCCATTACCAACATGGTGGGGTTTCAGGGAAAAACACAGCAGATCCCAGGAGATGCATGATCTGCTTACAATAAAGCCCCTACCCTCAGTGCCTGGAGACTACTTATCTACTGGAGCGGAACTGACACTGGGTGAACCAGATGACCTCTTCTCCAGATCAGCACAGTCATAGGTCCCAGACACCAACAGACAACTTTCCTACAGTTTTGTATGTTAGTCTGTTGCCCTTTTTCTTTTCTTTTCTTTTCTTTTCTTTCCATCTCTTCTTTTTTCTCATCATTTCTTTCAACTGTTTTCTTTTTGTTCCTTTGGAATCAGGTTCTTAGTTTCTGATTTGATTTTTGGCCAATTCTTAAATATACATACATTCTTATATATACATATATATGTATGTATGTATGTGTGTGTGTGTGTGTGTATATATATATATATATATAGTCTTTATTTATTTCTCTGCTTTGTTTATCTGTTTAGTGAACCATTTTAACCTTACTCTTTTTTCTTTGTTTTCCTTTCTCTCTCTCTGGATTAAGCCTTATAGCTTCTTTGATCTCTGCTTCATCTTTTTTTCCCCACACCTTTCATTTTTGTCTTTGTATGAGATTAGGTTGCTGCCCTTCCCATCATTCCAGGGATACTTCAGTGAAAAATTAAAGCACACCTGGTGGAAGGTCTACTATCCACCACTGCGAGTAAGGAGGAGCTTTGTAGAAGACAGTTTGTTGGATTACAGCAAGAAAATACACAACAAAGGAGTGCATGCAACAAACTCCAAATACAATTCCTGAAGTGCCAGGCCCTGGACAGTGAATGACCCCTTTTAATATAGTAGTTCTCATGGATGCAGGACATATAACAAACTATTAAAACACATAAAGACAGAAAGCAGGCCAATGATGAAATCAAAGAATTCTGAAAAAAATTCCAGGAAGAAATGAGAATCAGAGAATTGCTCAAAACGTATATAAACAAAATGTCTGAACAAGAATTTAGAATAACAATCATAAGACTAATACCTGGGCTTGCAAAAAGCATAGAAGAAGGCAGAGAATCTATTGCTGTAGAGATCAAAGACCTAAGAAATAGTCACAATGAATTAAGAAATGCTATAAATGAGATGCAAAATAAACTAGATGCAGTGACAATGAAGATGGAAGAAGTAGAGCAGAGAATAGGTAAAATAGAAGATACAATTATGGGAAATGATGAAGCTGAAAAAAAGAGGGAAGGGAAATTAATAGACCACGAGGGGAAAATTAGGGACCTCAATGAATCAATGAAATTAAATAATATTTATATCATAGGAGTTCCAGAAGCATAAGAGAGAGAGAAAAGGAAAGAAAGTTTATTTGGACAAATTATAGTTGAGAACTTCCCAAATCTAGGGAAGGAAACAGGCATCCATGTCCAAGAGGCACAGAGAACTCCCTTCAAAATCAACAAAAACAAGTCAACACCATGATATATCATAGTGAATCTGGCAAAATACAAAGATAAAGAGAGAATTCCGAAAGCAGCTGGGGACACATGAACCTTAACCTAAAAGGGTAGACATGTAAGTGTAGTAGCAGACCTATCCACTGAAACTTGGCAGGCCAGAAGGGAGGGTAGGAAACATTAAATGTGCTGAATAGGAAAAATATGCAGCCAGAATCATTTATCTGGCAAGGCCATCATTCAGAAGGAGTGATAAAGGCTTTCTCAGACAAACAAAATCTAAAGGAGTTCATGACCACTAAGTTAGCCCTGCAGGAGAACCTAAGGGAGACTCTGTGAGTGGAAAGCAGCAAAGACTACAAAGGACCAGTGACATCACCACAGGCATGAAACCTACAGGTAACACAATGACACTGACTCCATATCTTTCAATAATTACTCTGATGTAAATGGACTAAATGTCCCAATCAAAAGACATCAGGTTTCACTATGGAATTAAAACAAAACAAAACAAAATAAAAACAAGACCTATCTATTTCTTGCCTACAAGAGACTCATTTAAGCCCTGAGGACAGCTGCAGATTGAAAGTGAGGGGATGGAAAACCATGTGTCATGGTCCTGGATGGCAAAAGAAAGCCAGAGTAGCCATACTTATATCAGACAATCTAGATTTTAAAAGAAAGACTGTAAAAGAGCATTTTATCATAATTAAGGGATCTATCCATCAAGAAGAACTAACAGTTGTAAATGTCTGCCCCCAATATGGAAGAACCCAAATATATAAATAATTTAATTATAAACATAAATAAATGTAAAGATAATAATACCGTGTTTAAAGGGGACTTTAGTACTCCACTTACAGCAATAGACAGATCATCTAGGCACAAAATGAATAAGGAAACAATGGCTTTGAATGACACATTGGACCAGATGGACTTAACAGATATACTCAGAACTTTTCACCCCAAAGCAGCAGAATACACATTTTTCCCGAGTGTCCATGGAACATTCTCCAAAATAGATCACATACTGGGTCACAATATAGCATATAAAAGGTTTGAGATCATATCATGCATATTTATAGATCACAATGCTATGAAACTTGAAATCAACCAAAAGTAAAATTTGGAAAGCCCCCAAATGCATGAAGGTTAAAGGACTTCTTACTAAAGAATGAATTGATCAAGCAGGAAATTAAAGAAAATAAAAATTTTAATATATGGAGGCAAATGAAAATGAAAACATGACAGTCCAAACTCTTTGGGATGCAGCAAAGGCAGTCCTAAGAGGAAAGCACACTGCAGTTCAGGCTTATCTCAAGAAGCAAGAAAGGTCCTAAATACACAACCTAACCTCACATCTAAAGGAACTGGAATGGCAGCAGCAAAGAAATCCCAAAGCCAGCAGAAAAAGAGAAACAGTAAAGATTAGAGTAGAAATAAACAGTATATAATCCAAAAAACCAAAATGAAACAAAAACAAACAAACAAAAACATTTGAACAGATTAATGAATGTAAGAGCTGGTTTTTTTGAAAGAATAAACAAAATTGATAAATCCCTAGCCAACTTCTCAAAAAGAAAAGAGAGAGAACCTAAATAGATAAAACCACAAATGACAGAAAAGAGATCACAACCAACAGCAGACAAATACAAACAATTAATAGAGAATACTATGAAAAATTATATGCCAACAAAGTGGACATTCTGGAAGAAGTGGAGAAATTCCTAGACACTCACACACCACAAAAACTTAAATGGGAAGAGATAAAAAATTTGAACAAACCGTTAACCAGCAAAGAAATTGAATTGATTATCAAAAATCTCTCAACAAATAGGAGTCCTGGGTTAGATAGCTTCCTAGGGGAATTCTACCAGGCATTTAAAGTGGAGTAAAGATCTATTCGTCTCAAGCTGTTTCAAAAATTTGAAATGGAAGGAAAGCCTCCAGATTCATTTTATTAAGCCAGAATTACCTTGATTCCCAAACCAGACAAAGGCCCCATTAAAAAGCAGAATCTCATGCCAATATCCCTGATGAACATGGATGCAAAATCCTCATCAAGATACTAGCAAATCAACGTCAACAATGTATTAAGAATTATTCACCATGATCAACTGGGATTCATTCCTGGGCTGTAGGGCTGGTTCAATATTCACAAATCAATCAACATCATATATCACATTAATAGAGGAAAGGATAAGAACTGTATGATCTTGTCAATAGATGCAGAAAAAGCATTTGACAAAACACAGCATCTTTTCTTAATAAAAACCCTCAAACAAGTCAGGATAGAAGGAATATATCTTAAGGTCATAAAAGCCATATATGAAAAGCCCACAGCTAATAGCATCCTCAATGGGGAAAAACTGAGGGCTTTCCCCCTGAGATCAGGAACACGACAGGGATGTCCACTCCCACCACTGTTGTTTACCATAGTGTTAGAAGTCCTAACCTCAACATTCAGAAAATAATATGAAATAAAATTTATCCAAATTGGCAAACAAGAAGTCAAATTTTCAATATTTGCAGATGACATGATACTCTGCATGGAAAACCCGAGAGACTCCACCAAAAAACTGGTAGAGCTGATACATGAATTCAGCGAAGTCTCAGGATATAAAATCAATGTACAGAAATTGTTTGCATTTCTATACACCAATAATGAATCAACAGAAAGAGATATCAAGGAATCCATCCCATTTTCAACTGTACCAAGGACCATAAACTACCTAGGAATAAACCTAACCAATGAGGTAAAAGATCTGTATGCTGAAAATTATAGAAAGCTTATGAATGAAAATGAAGGAGACACAAAGAAATGGAAAACATTGTTAAAATGTTGAATTACCCCAAACAATCTACATATTCTAGCAATCTCAATCAAAATGGCATCAGCATTAATACAGAGCTAACAACCAATCCTAACATTTGTATAGAACCACAAAAGACCCTGAATAGCCAAAGTAATGTTGAAAAAGAAAACCAAAGCTGGAGGCATCACAATCCAGGACTTTAGCCTGTATTACAAAGCTGTAATGGTCACAACAGTATGGCATTGGCACAAAAACAGACCAGTGGAATAGAATAGAGAAGCCAGAAATATATATACATATACATGGCCAACTAATCTTTGACAAAGCAGGAAAGAGTATCCAATGGAAAAAAAGACAGTCTCTTTAGCAAATGGTGCTGCAAAAATTGGACAGCAACACACAGAAGAAAGAAACTGGACCACTTTCCTACACCATACACAAAAATAAATTCAAAATGGATGAAAGACCTAAATGTTAATGTTAAACAGGAAATCATCAAAATGTTACAGGAGAAAACAGGCAGCAACCTCTTTGATCTCAGTCATAGAAAATTCTTACTTGACATGTTTCCAAAGCAAGAGAAATAAAAGCAAAAATTAACTATTGGGACCTCATCAAGATAAAAAGCTTCTGCACAGAAAAGTAAACAATCAACAAAACTAAAATGCAGCCAACAGAATGGAAGAAGACATTTGCAAATGACATATTGGATAAAGGATTAGTATCCAAAATCCATAAAGAACTTACCAAACTCAACACCTGAAAAACAATCCAGTGAAGAAATGGGCAAGAGACACTAATAGACACTTTTCCAAAGAAGACATCCAGATGGCAAACAGACACATTTAACGATGCTCAACTTTGCTCATTATCATGGAAATACAAATCAAAGCCACACTGAGATATCACCTCATACCAGAGGTGGCTAAAATTAACAACGCAGGAAACAACAGATGTTGGTGAGATTGGGGAGAAAGGGGAATCCTCTTGCATTGTTGGTGGGAATGCAAAGTGGTGCAGCCACTCTGGAAAACAGTGTGGAGGTTCCTCAAAAAATTAAAAATGGAATTACCCTTTTTTAATCCTCTTGCATTGTTGGTGGGAATGCAAAGTGGTGCAGCCACTCTGGAAAACAGTGTGGAGGTTCCTCAAAAAATTAAAAATGGAATTACCCTAAGACCCAGCACTTGTACTACTAGGAATTTATTCAAAGGATACAAGAGGGCTGATTCGAAGGGACACATGCATCTCAATATTTGTAGCAGCACTATCAACAATAGCCGAATTATGGAAAGAGCCCAAATGTCCATCAACTGATGAGTGGATAATGGAGACATGATATATTTACACAATGGAATACTACTTGGCAATGAAAATGAAATGAAATTCTGCCATTTGCAACAATGTGGATAGAATTGGAGGGTAAGTGAAATATGTCAGTCAGAGAAAGGCAGATATCATATGATTTTACTCATATGTGGAATTTGAGAAATTTTACAGGTGACCATAGAGGAAGGGAAGGAAAAGTAAGATGCAAACAGAAAGGGAGGCAAATCATAAGAGGCTCCTAAATAGAGAGAACAAGCTGAGGGTTGATGGTGGTGGGGGTTTGGGAGGATTGGGAAAATGGGTGATGGGCATTGAGGATGGCACTTGTCAGGTTGAGTATTGGGTGTTATATGTAAGTGATGAATCAAGGGAATCTACTCCTTAAGCCAAGACTACTCTGTATGTTAGCTGATTTGCCAATAATAATTTTTTAAAAAAGGATATTAATTAAAGAAAACAGTCCACTGAGATTTCTTTTCAAAAGGTATACAAAGGGGTAAATTTAAAGTAGGTATTATTATTATGACAGGCTTGAATCCCTTTGCCATTTTTTCTTTCATCTGGGCACACTTAAATATTTTTTATGCTCTTAGAAGATCATCTCTGAAGCAAATATAATATTTCATATATGGTCTGATCAGCACTGGAATGGACAAGACTTAGAATAGCCTCATTCTACCTTAGATTTCTATCAATGCAGGGTGTGGTTTTGTTAATAGTAGTGGTGGTTCTGTCATAGTTTTGACTCAAACTGATCTCAAAATTGATTGAAATATTCACCAACTTTTAAAACTCTTTCTAATCTGTCTGTACTTGTACATCTGATTCCTTTGACCTAAACCCAGGATCTTATAGTTATCACTACTAAATGTCACATTATTAGATTCAACCAAGCACAAAGGATCCTTTTTGAATGAATGAATCTTTGATAATCCAGATTCACTATCATGACCCTTTGAATAGTTCCAGTTGTGAATTTGTACTGTTTCCCCTAAATCATTCAACCATCTGATAACACAAAGGAGTAATGAAATAGGCCTGAGAACAAAGTCCTGAATCTGATACTTGGGTAAGTTTACTTAATGAAATCTCCAACTATAAACCATCTAACTGATCAATTTCTCCATCTTGTCCACCAGAACTTCATAAGGTCCCTTGTGGAATAAACCTGGTGAGATCCAGATACAATTGGGCGGATCTACCATTTCCATGAGCCAACCGTAAACATGATTAAATATTTTACTTATGGAAGTGGTTCAAGATGGAGATGTAGGAGATCCTGAACACACTTCTTCCTTTGGACATGCTGAATCTACAGTTACATAGAGAATAATTTTTCCTGAAAAGAAAAAACCCTCCAAAAACTAGCTGAGTAATTCCTACACATTGGGCAAATGAGAAAAAGTTCACACCAAAGTGGATAGAAGAAACTGAGATATAATCTGACCATAAACCTCAACCCCAGCATGATGACCCACAATTGGGAGAGAATTCAAAACCACAAGCTTCCCCCTGAGGAGTGAAGTGTTTGAGCCCTACACCTGGCACCCCAATTTTAATATCTATACCTGGCAGACAAGCCCTCAAAGCATCTGGTTTTGAAAGCCAACGGGGCATGTATCCACAAGATCCACAAGCTACAGATAAGTGAGAAATAGTTCTTAAATGGTCCACAGGCATGGACTCGCCCACTCCAGGGTCCAGCATAGAGGAAACCACCTTGAAAAGTGCCCAGACTTTCTGTGAAAAAGACTTATTTGCCTACCTTAAAGTTTTGGCCTGAGGGGCAAGAATTTAATTGAAAGCACATCTAGGGGCTTACAAAAACTCTCCTCAAACACTGAAGCCAGCAGTCACCATTTTTATGCTCTCCTTCTGCCTCCTTGGCAGAATTTGTCAATTGCTCACTGGTATACCAGTTGCTCACTGGTATCTCCAGGAAAGGAACTTATACCCTCCTCAGACACCTTTTGAGTTTTGCAGCCACCACCAAGGAGATACCTCTAGATCACACTGCTGTGGTGGCTAGTGGATCCTACACTACTGTAACAAATAAAGACTTCTTAACGGGCACAGGAAAGTACACAGACTGAAGCACCCACCTTTCTCTGGAAAAGGCCTATCAGATTAATCTTTGTTTCTGTGGCCTAAGGGGAAGACTTCTAATTAAACAGACAACGTAGGGCCAACGATAATCCTCTACAGACACTTTGGAGGATAGGCACTATCTTCAGGTCCTCCTTCTGCTGCACTGCAGAGCACTAGTAACTCCTAGAGGGAAATCTGTACACAGATCTGGTGCCCCAGTTTTTATGTCTGGTGCACTGGATTTTGTGGCTACCACCCAGGGGACATTCCTTGGTCTAATGGCCAGTGGGGTTTGCATTCATGGGTCCCATGGGACTGTAATAAGTGCAGAGACAGTTCAGTGCTAGCTACCACTACAAGGGCACACAGTAGATACAGACTGAACTATAATGTCAGTCTTTTCTATGAAAGACGCCTGATAGCCTTTCATAGAAAGTTAGTTGGACTGATCTACCATTTTCATAAGCCAGTTGTAAACATGATTAAATATTTTCCTTATGGAAGTGGTTCAAGATGGAGATGTAGGAGATCCTGAACACACTTCTTTCTTTGGACATGCTGAATCTACACTTACATACAGAATAATTTTTCCTGGGAAAAAAAAACTCCGAAAACTAGCTGAGTAATTCCTACACATTGCAGAAATGAGAAAAAGCTCATGTCAAAGTGGATAGAAGAAACTGAGATATAATCTGACCATAAACCTCAATCTTTCCTGGAGTTTTGGCTTGAGGAGGAGACATCTGGTTTGGCACACATCAAGGGGCCTTAGGTGTTCTCCGGGAATAGAGGCCACTGGAGGCCATTCTTGTGATCTTTCTCTGCTTTGCTTTAGGTCAAAGGTATCTCTAGGAAAGGAGCTTATACTTTTCTATGGTGCCCTGGCTTCTGTGGCTGCCAGGCATTGCCTGCCTCTGGTGGTCAGCTGGGCTTATGATTGTGAGTCCCCCAGGACTGTAACAGTGGAGAAAATGTTCTTAACTAACTACCACCCCAGGGCACAGCAGAGAGGCAGGAGAATAAAGAATATACTTTTTCTGTGAAACAGCCCTAGTAGCCTATCTTTATAGCTTAGGACTAAGAGGTAGGCTTCTCATTAAACAGACGACTAAGGGCCAACTGTAATCCTCCTTAGAGACCTACAGAGACCACAACTATGTTTTGTTGCACTCCAGAGTGCTGGTATCTGCTAGATGGGAGCTTATACACACATCTATTATGCAATCTCTGCATCTGGTGCCCTGGTGTTTGTGTTTGATGCCCAGGCATTTCCCCTTCATTTTCTGTCTCTGATGGTCAGCAGAGCTTGAATTCCTGATTTCAAAGAAATGATGACAGATAAAGAAACATTTCTTTTTTTAAAGTTTATTTATTTATTTTTGAGAGAGAGAGAGAGAGAGAGAGAGCATGAGTGGAGGAGGGGCAGGGAGAGAGAGAAAGAGAGAGAATCCCAAGCAGGCTCTGCAATGTCAGCATAGAGCTCCATGTGAGGCTTCAGTGCGATGACCTGAGCTGAAGTCAGATGCTCAACCAACTGAGCCAGCCAGGTGCCCCCCAGAAACAGTTCTTAACTGGCTATCATTCCATTGGTCAGTACAGAAGGAGCAGACCAATCTTCTCTTGAAAAAGGTATATTTGCATACTTTAAACACTGCTGCCTGTGGGCCTGTCTTCCAATCAGCCTGAATTTACGTGCTGACTGAGATCCTCCTCTTTGGGACACTGACAGGTCTTGACATACTCAACTGCTGGGAGTTACTAAAAATAACGTTGGCTGATTAGACAAGCACAAGACTTGAGAGACATCCACGAACCAGGCTAGGGTTGAAGAAAAATCATCTCCTAAGTGAGCCCATTCCTCACAAAAAAGACTAGCTGTTTTTTCTAATGCACAGAAGCCAATACAGAGAGTCAAGGAAAACTGAGAAACTGAGGAATATATCAAAAATGAAAGAACAAGAAGATAAAACCACAGAAAAAGCCTTTAACTGCATGAAAATAAGCGATTTATCTGATAAAGAGTTCAAAATAATGGTTATAAAGATCCTCACTAAGCTTAGGAGAAGAACGGATAAACATAGGGAGAATTTCAACAAAGAGATAGAAAATATAAGAAAGTACCCAGTAGAAGTCACAGAGCTGAGGAATACAAAAATTGTACTGAAAAATACAATAGTTTCAACAGCAGACTAGAGGAAGTAGAAGAAAGGATCAGTAAACTTAAAGACAGGCTGGGGGAACTCACCTAATCAAACAAGCACAAAGAAAGAAGAATAAAAAAGAGTAAAGATGGGGCAACATCAGCAGACCAACATATATATTATAGGAGGTATGGAAGAAGAAAGAAAAAAGCAGGAAACTTCTTTGACAAAATAATGACTGAAGATTTCCCTAACCTGGGGGAAGAAGTATGCATACAGATAGAGGAAGCCTACAGGTTGCAAATAAGATGAACTCTAAGAAACCCACAGCAATGCATGTTATAGTCAAAATGTCAAAAGTTAAAGACAGGAAGAAAATCTGAAAAGCAGAAAGAGAAAAACAACTTGGTACATAGAGAGAAACAAAGTTTTTCAGATAAGCAAAAGCTAAAGTTAATTACCATTAGACTAGCATTATATTACTTCATACTTGTTTCCTAGCTTCATCAAAAAGAAAAAAAATAACAAGTGTTAGCATGGATGTGGAGAAAAGGGAACATTTCTTGCACTGTTAGTGGAAATGTAGATTGGTGCAGCCACTATGAAAACAGTATGGAGGTTTCTCAAATAATAGAACTACCATATGATCCAAGAATTCCACTTCTGGGTGGAATTACAATATTTACAATATTTACACAACATTATTTACATTTATTTACAAATGTTGCCATTTGTTACCATGTGATGACATGGATGGACTTTGAGGGCATTATGCTAAGTGAAATAAATCATACAGAGAAAGACAAATACCACATGAAATATACTTGGAATCTAAAAATACCAAACTAAAGAGAACAGAGTGTTGGTTGTTAGAGGCAGGGCATGAAGGGCAGGATAATGGGTCAAGGGAGGCCAAAAGGTACAAACTACCAATAATAAAATAATAAAATGATGGGGATATAAGGTACAGACAGCATAGTGACTGTAGTTATTAATACTAAATTGTATATTTGAAAGTTGCTAAGAGAGTAGATGTTAAAGGTACTTCTTACAAGAAAAAAAACTCTAATGAAGTGGTGATAGATTTAACTACAATTGTGTTTGAAATCATTCCACAATATTTAAAAATATCAAATCATGTTGCACACTTGAAACTAGTATAATGTTATATGTCAATTATATCTCAATCACTCACTCAGTATTTTCATTATAGTTGTTTTACATTAAACTATGTTTTATATTGATGATAGGGTATTTTTTAAGGGTCATTTGATTTGAAAATTCATTTTGGAGTTATGCCTAGAATTAATGTGGAGGCCATTGACCTATTTTCTGTATCATACTGTATTCATATACAGTTTAAATGTAGTACACCTTTACAACAAACTATGATATGTAGAGAAAAGGAATATAATTATGGAGACAAAAAATACTTGGAAAAGAGTAAAGGATACATTCCCCAGAAAAAAATATAGTACTCTGTTGAATTGAATGGAAATCTGTTACATGGGATGGTTTTAGACAATTCCACAGTATCTTTTTCTCCCTTCAAAAAGTGGAGCCTAATTCTCCTCCCTTTCAGTATGCAGGACTTAGAGATTCATTTCTAAAGTCTAGATATGGTTAAAGTGACAGTGTGTGACTGGTTTGTAAATGGTATGGAAGCTTCTGCCTCTCTCTCTATCAGATCACGAGCTCTGGAGAAAGTCAGCTGCCATTCATGTAGCCTGTGGAGATTTCCTTGTGGTAAGTTACTGAAGCTTCCTGCCAAAAGCCTTATGAGTCAGCCATCTTGGAGGCAGATCCTCCAGCCCTGCCAAGCCATCAGGTGACTGAAGCCTAGGTCAACATCCTGACTGCAGCACAAGAAGTGTCTGACTCAGAACTAGCTAGCTAAGCCACTCCCAAATTCCTGACCCATAGAAACTCTGAGATGATAAAGGTTAGTTGTTTGAAGCCAATATGTTTTGGGGGAAATCTATTACATAGAAATAAAGAACTAATATATTAGGTGTTAGATGACTAGTCTTGCCAAATATATATATATATATATTGATTATATCAGCTTTATTCATAATTGGTAGAACTTAGAAACAACCAAGATGTCTACCAGTAGATGAATCAATGAAGAAACTGAGATACATCCAGGCATTGGAATATCATTTAGAGCCAGAAGAAATGAGCTCTCATACCATGAAAAGACTTGGAGGAATCATAAATGCATATTTATCAGTATACAAAACCAATCTGAAAAGGCTACATGATACATGAGCCCTACTATATGACATTCTGTTTGTGGAGATTGAGCAAAGGGAGGAATCAATAGGTGGAGCACAGAGGATTTTCAGGGCAGTGAAAACCTCTATATGATACCATAATGATGGACATATGTCACTATACATTTGTCCAAACCTGTAGAATGTACGTCAAGAGTGAACTCTAAGGTAAACTACTGACTTTGGGTAATATGATGGATAAATGCAGATTCATCAATGTAAAAACGTACCTTTTGGGGCGGGGGATATTGATAAATGGGGAAGGTGTGCATGTGTAGCAACACTGAGTGTATAGGAAGTTTCTGTATCTTCCTGTCAGTTTTGCTATGAACCTAAAATTCATTTATTTACTTATTTGGTTGCTGTTTCAAGTTTAATTTAAATTCCAGTTTGTTCACTGGAACAATAGTGTAATATTAGTTTCAGGAGTAGAATTTAGTGATTCATCACTTATATATAACACCCAATGCTCATGACAACATGTGCTCTCTTCAATATCCATCACTTATTTAACTATACCCCCTACCCCCCCTTCAGGAACCCTCAGTTTTTTTTCTATAGTTAAGAGTCTGTTTCTTGGTTTGCCTCTCTCTATTACCCTGCCATGTCCATCTGTTTCATTTCTTAAATTACACATATGAGTGAAACCATATGGTATTTGTCTTTCTCTGACTGACTTATTTCACTTAACGTAATACATGGTTACATAATGGTTACATGATACATAATACATAATACATAGCTCTATCCATGTCATTGCAAATGGCAAGAGTTCATTACTTTTGATGGCTGAGTAATATTCCACTGTAAATATATATGACATGTTCTTTATGTATTCACCAGTTGATGGACATTTGGGATTTTTCAATACTTCGGCTATTTTTGATAATGCTGTTGTAAACATCGGGGTGCATGTGCCCCTTTAAATCAGTATTTTTTTTATCCTTTGGGCAAATACCTACTAGTGTAATTGCTGGATCATAGGGTAGCTCTACATTTTACCTTTTTGAGGAACCTGTATATTGTTTTCCACAGTGGCTGTACCAGTTTGCATTCTCACCAACAACATAACAGGGTTACCATTTCTCCACAGCCTCACCAACATCAGTTGTTTCCTGTGTTGTTAGTTTTAGCCATACTGACAGGCGTGAGGTGACACCTTACTGTAGTTTTGATTTGTATTTCCCTGCTGATCAGTAATGTTGAGCATCTTTTCATGTGTCTGTTAGCCATCTGGAATATCTTCTTTGAAAAAATCCATAAAGAACTTACCAAACTTAATGCACAAAAAACAAATAATCCAGTTAAGAAATGGGCAGAAGACATTAAAAGACATTTTTCCAAAGAAGACATCCAGATGGCTAATAGACACATGAAAAGATGGTCAACATCACTCACCATTAGGGAAATACAAAGCAAATGTTTTAGTTTAGATATTAGAATTACATTAATTAGAGAAATTTATATTCATACATAGTTAACATCAAATAGCACAAAATAAAGAGTTTTTAATTTTCAAAAATGTGGTTTAGACCATGCTTCAAATTGTCTACTTTGAAAAGAATGTCTCTGTAGCCTCTGCTTTACATACACAGTAAGACAAATATTTGGATTCATTTTGTGTCCCCATTTTTGTTACTGTTGTTTAAGAGACAGTAAATTCAGAATTAAGAAGTAGGTCAAGATATGACGGGAACTTACCACATCTTGGCTCAGGTACCCAGAGAGTTTTGGTACATGTTGCCATTTTTTCTTGGTTTGAAGGATAAAAGCCAGTTTTACAATAATATGTGATTTCATCTCCACTTCTGTATGTGATACCTTTGGGTGTATAGTCACCATTTGGAATATGAGGAGAAGGACATATGAATTCTGGGGAAAAAAGGACATGTGGATAATGTTGAAATCACTACCCATTAAAATAATCAAGTACATAAAAATATAGAAAGTGGGTATTAATTTTTTGTCCCTACCACAGCGTAAAATAAGATTAAAATTAATATAGTCTTATATCCTTCCACCATATCACTCATGTCCCACCACTATGTCTCTCATCTGATATATTTGTGCCCCCTGGACTCTTGAATCCTCTTTCCCCAAAGCCATCACATATATCGTAATAGTCCATATGTGGCAATAAACTAATGACATAACACTTCTGCTCCTCTTTCCAACTATTCTTCAACTGCCTTGACATCTGCCTTGGGACTGTTTACAAATGGTCCAGGTCTCTTCCTTCCAGACACTTAGTAGGGGTGCATATCCCTGCACATTTGAAGGAAACATGGCCTTATGATTTGTATAGGACAAGAAAATGGGTATAAACTCATTTTGTGTTTCCCTTTAGGGAGGAGGTTTTTAAAACCATTGTATGAATTTTTATGTTCTTATTTCCATAGCTGCAGGGATTAAGGATAGCCATGGAAAGGTGACGCCTCTGTTCTTTGATTCTTTTTTTTTTTAATTTTTAATGTTTATTTATTTTTTGAGAGGGAGAGAGACAGAGAGCACGAGCGGGGGAAGGGCAGAGAGAAAAGGAAACACAGAATCTGAAGCAGGGCTCCAGGCTCTGAGCTGTCAGCCCAGAGCCTGATGCAGGGCTTGAACCCACGAACCGTGAAATCATGACCTGAGCTGAAGTTGGACGCTTAACTGACTGAGCCACCCAGGTGCCCCTTGATTCTTAAGTTAATATAATGAGCAGAGTCCCTTCAGACCTACATTGGAAGTGAGCATAAATAGGAAATAAACTTTAATTTATTAGGCTATTGAAATTCTAGGATACATTTTTCTTACTGTAATAGAATAACCTAGTCCAGGGTTTGGAGAAGACCTATTTTATGTAGAGAACCAGATAAAAGTTCTCTTTCCCAACTAATCAGCATGAACATAGTCCTAAAAGATATATAGATAAATGAGCATGGCTGTATTCCAATACAACTTTGTTTACACAAAAGGGACAGGCTGGATTTGATTTTCTAACTATACTGTGCTCTCCCATGACCTACTCTACCTTAATTCATAAAGCTCTTTCTCAGTTCTTTCTATAAACTTTTTGCTGTATCTCACCAATGAATCAGTTTGTAATATTCCTTTTCTAATAAAATGTCATAGCTTTAAACTATTGTTGAAATGTTACATAACCATTTATATTGGTGCCATGGTTGACATTCAGCATTGCCAGAAATCCATTTATATGCTCCCAACTTACTTCCTATTCCATTTCCCAAAGTAAGTGACTCGTGACTCCTCATTTTCTTCAAAAGCCATCTAACACATAGCTCTTACATCAACAAATAAATTCTTGCATTCACAAAAAACAATTCAGACCACCAGCTGTGGATTCCCTAGATTTCTTTATAACATGTTTTTAACTTTCGCTATATCTGTTTTGAACTTTAGCCTTTCCCTTACTCTGATGATGAGGTGTTTTTTTCATATTCAAGTTAGCTTTTCAACACTTTAATTCTAACATAGATCATCTCCCATAGAATAAACCACTGTTTATTCTTTCCCTCTCTCTTTTTGTCTACTATTCTCTCTTACATGGATACGCAAGCTTCTCCAATATTAAACTCCTTTCAACTCTTTGTTCAAGGTTAGTTGGTGTACTACACTTCTCCTCTCTTTCACAACCAAGATACTTCAAATATCATCTTACAATTAGTATATCCAGTTTTCAACCTTCCATTTGTTCTTCAATCTACTGCTATCTGGCTTCTGACATCTCAACAGGCTGATGCTACTCAGACAAAAGTCACCAATGTTCTCCAATTTCCAAATCCCAAAACTCTGTGTATTGCACATATCACAGTGACTGGTACTATATACTGTGGGCTCCTTAATTGTTTATTGAACTAAATAGATTAAAAACCTTCTGTAATATTTGACACTGTTGAACACTGACTTCTTGGCATTCTCCAATGCCTTACATTATTATGTCTTCCTACTACTGCTTACATTTGTCTGACCAGTATTATTTTATTTTACTTATAGCTGCCGTCCTTCCTCTACTCTCCTTAATTTTACTCTACTTAAATTTTAGGCCCTGTCTACTTCTCAGATCTCATCTCCTACTAATGTCTCACTTACTCCCTATACTACCAACACAATAGCCTTCTGTCTGGTCTTCATACATTCCAGGCTTATTCATATCATTTGCACTTTTTATTTCTTATTTATTTTTTTAACGTTTTATTTATTTTTGAGAGAGAGAGAGACAGTGTGAGCAGGGGAGGGTCAGAGAGAGAGGGAGACACAGAATCTGAAGACAGGCTCCAGGCTCTGAGGTGTCAGCACAGAGCCTGACACAGGGCTCAAACCCACAAATCGTGAGATTGTGACCTGAGTCAAAGCTGGATGCTCAACTGACTGAACCTCCCAGGTGCCCCTTATTCCTATTTTCTTGAATGATGCTCCTCTAGATCTTCCTGGTGACTCTTATCACCACCTCAAATATATCTTCCCTGAAGACCCAACAAGTATTGTTTGAATGAATATCTATGCTTTACAGTTCGTTCTACATGAGTATTTGTCCTTGATTTTGTTGTTTTTTTCTTCACATTCTCTCTGTGAATCAAGACACTCCCATGATAAAAGCTACCGCCATTATGCTAATAACTCTTCAGTGTGATCCAAATCCACATATCCAACTGAAGCTTCGCACTAGACAGGTCCATGTGAATAATTCAAAAGCATATCCAACTAACTATATGCCAACTAAATAAACTTTTTCTCAATATATGCTTTTCCTCCTGTGTTCAACATTTTAATTTGTGATACAAAAATCTCATGATAGTAGTCTGAAAATTTACCTCACCTACCTTCCTCCCCTTCACTTCAATATTCATTCACACAGCACATTCTATAATCATATAATTATTGGTTATACATCTCCTCCTCTTCACACCATGCTTCCACTGTGTACATCCAACTCCTAGAGGTTTTGTCATAGTCTTTTAATTGGTCTTAAATTTGTACTTCATTCCTCCAGAATAAGCCTTAATAAGTCTCTATTGCAAACATGATAATATACTTATATTAGCAACGATTATATTAGAAAGAATACAATATGTGACTACCTAAACACAAATTTTAAGAAATATATCTATAGTGCTTGATTTTAATTGACACTACCCACAGACAAGCCTTAAATGGCTCATTTACATTTATTTTTTCTCCTCACTTTTTTCTGCTCTATCATATTTTCATAGACCTATTGCAGTACAGTTTATTATATCTTAACTTTTACCTCATAGTGTGGCTTAACTTAATTTTAAAATCAAAAGCTACAAGACATAAAAACAAGAGTTTTACTTAGAGCCCAACAAAAATATTGGGAGAATTTTGTTAAAATAATTAAGAAAGAAGATCTTCAGGTGATTACTTCTGAGTGGTGGACATAAATCCCTTGATAAATTGTAATACCCTACTTTCATAATTTCCATTAAAATAAATGATGCTATTATAATACTGCCAGGACAAGTTCCTCTATCCAAAACAGTACTGGAGAATGTCTGGATGTGTGGGGTCACATTTTTTCTACTGTTAGATACCACCAGTAAGCATTTGAAATAAGAACAATAATTTAATACTGGCACTGTATGTTCATCGTCAGAAAATCCGACTTGTACAGAGAACAGATGGATTTGGATCAAAGGTGGCTTTTATTTAGCAGGTCTTGGTACTTTTAATTATTCCTATAAATGATTTTCCATCAGATACAGTTTCTTATTAGATACAGAGACCAAAGTTTTGACAAAGTTTGACAAATCGCCCTGAGGAGTGCCTGGGTGGCTCGTTGGTTAAGTGTCCAACACTTGATATTGGCTCAGTGTTGAAGCTGAGACACTCTGTGCTGACAGTGTGGAGCCTGCTTGGGATTCTCTCTTTCCTTTCACTCTGCCCATCTCCCTGGTTGTGCTCTCCCCCCACCCTAAAAATAAGTAAATAAACATTAAAAAAAAACCTGACACATACAAATCATAAACCAATTGAAGAAAGTTTAAGTATTTTATCCTAGATTATATTATTTAAATTTTCTTTTATTATTTAGTTCCAAATTTATTATAGATTTGGAGAAAGTAAGATCTATAGATATGGAATTCATCATTACCAGCTGGTAGATCCTTCTATTGTCCTAGGAAAATGAGGAGAAGCATTTGTGATAATATTAGCTGAGGTACAGAGTGGAGTTTCTTGTACTTATTTATTTATTTTTTAATGTTTATTTATTTATTTTGAGAGAGAGAGAGAGAGCACGTGAAGCGGGGGGTGGGGGTGGCGGGAGCTGAAAGAGAGGGAAAGAGACAATCTCAAGCAGGCTTTGTGCTGTCAGCACAGAGCCTGACATGGGTCTCAAACTCTTGAATGGAACCGTGAAGTCATGACAAACTATCCTAAAATTCATATGTAACCACAAAAAAACCCCAAATAGACAAAGTAATATTGAAGAAGAAAATCAAATTGGGAGGCATCACAATCCCAGACTTTAGCCTCTACTACAAAGCTGTAATCATCAAGACAGTATGGTATTGGCACAAAAACAGACACATAGACCAATGGAATAGAATAGAGAGCCCAGAAGTGGACCCACAAATGTATGACCAATTAATCTTTGAGAAAGTAGGAAAGAGTATCCAATGGAAAAAAGACAGCCTCTTTAACAGATGGTGCTGGGAGAACTGGACAGCAACATGCAAAGGAATGAAACTAGACCACTTTCTTACACCATACACAAAAATAAACTCAAAATGGATGAAGGACCTGAATGTGACACAGGAAACCATCAAAACCCTAGAGGAGAAAGCAGGAAACAACCTCCTTGACCTCAACTGCAGCAATTTCTTACTCAACGCATCCCCAAACGCAAGGGAATCAAGAGAAAAAATGAACTATTGGGACCTCATCAAGATAAAAACTTCTGCACTGCAAAGGAAACAATCAAGAAAACTAACAGGCAACAGACAGAATGGGAAAAGATAGCTGCAAATGGCATATCAGATAAAGGGCTAGCATCCAAAATCTACAAGGAACTCACCAAACTCCACACCCGAAAAACAAATAATCCAGTGAAGAAATGGGCAGAAGACATGAAGAGACACTTCTCCAAAGAGGACAGCCAGATGGCCAATAGGCACATGAAACGATGCTCAGCGTCACTCATCATCAGGGAAATACAAATCAAAACCACACTGAGATACCACCTCACTGAGATACCAGCCAGTCAAAGTGGCTAAAATGAACAAATCAGGAGACTACAAATGCTGGCGAGGATGTGGAGAAATGGGCACCCTCCTACACTGTTGGTGGGAATGTAAACTGGTACGGCCACTCTGGAAAACAGTGTGGAGGTTCCTCAAAAAACTATCAATAGAACTCCCCTATGACCCAGCAATAGCACTGCTGGGGATCTACTCAAGGGATACAGAAGTGCTGATGCATAGGGGCACATGTACCCCAAGTTCATAGCAGCACTTTCAACAATAGCCAATTCATG
>CM053562.1:42504562-42540381 GCA_028646485.1 Cryptoprocta ferox
TGGATACTCTTTCCTACTTTCTCAAAGATTAATTGGTCATACATTTGTGGGTCCACTTCTGGGCTCTCTATTCTATTCCATTGGTCTATGTGTCTGTTTTTGTGCCAATACCAAACTGTCTTGATGATTACAGCTTTGTAGTAGAGGCTAAAGTCTGGGATTGTGATGTCTCCCGTTTTGGTTTTCTTCTTCAATATTACTTTGTCTATTTGGGTTTTTTTTTTTTTGTGGTTCCATATGAATTTTAGGATAGTTTGTTCTAGCTTTGAGAAGAATGCTGGTGCAATTTTGATTGGGATTGCATTGAATGTGTAGATTGCTTTGGGTAATAATGACATTTTAACAATGTTTATTCTTCTGATCCATGAGCACGGAATGTTTTTCCATTTCTTTGTGTCTTCTTCAATTTCTTTCATAAGCTTTCTATAGTTTTCATCATACAGGTATTTTACATCTTTGGTTAGGTTTATTGATGTGCTTTGCTCCAAACCCACAGCGCTGTTCTGTAGTACAACTGCCCTTCTAGGACAAACCTACATCAGTCCCAGTGTGGCAAGATCTTTCCCCAGAGGACCAGCATGCTTCTGCACTATGCCATTCCCCTGAAATTTTGAGTTTTAAAACTCAACTGGCCTGTCTGGGATAGAACACAGGTGCCATGTGGTGCCAGGCAGGCAGAGAGTCCAGACACAGTCAGGGTGAAGGTGGAAATCTGAAGGACAACTGGGATACATGACGGGAGATTGTTCCCTCTCTGTGAGGGTACTATGGACAGTGGTGGGTGTGAACTCCGCTTTCCAGGGATGAGGGACAAGGCTGGCACCATTTTCCTCCCCCACCCCTCAGCATAAACTAATTTCAGGAAGCAGTACAGCACCAGCCTGGCAGCCTAAACCACTTACACTAAGTCCCACACCCCTGTGCTCTGCAGGTGCTTCTTTACTGGGGCAAGTGTGCCTGAGAATCAGCTCTGTGGGCCTATGCTCCCAGAAGACCAGCACAAACTCCCCCACATGCACCATGTCTACTGATGTAGAGTGCTGAAAGGCTTCAACTCTAGTGGAAATAGCATCAGATCTCTTTTAACAAGCAGACCAGAGCACACCTAGTTAAAACTTACCACACTCTGGCCAAGGTCCAAGTATTCCTCAGTGAAGGCAAGGAGAAACTCTGCAGAGGAATGGCCCACAGGAAAGAGCAGCCAAAACACAGCAGTGCATTGCAACACCAAAGGCACTTCCTGAAGTGCTAGGCCCTTGACAGTGCATGACATCTTCTGTATAAAACCATTACTCTGAAGAGTAGGAAACATAATAGGCTTTCTTAACATATAGAAGAAGAGACATAGACAAAATGCCAAGACAGAGGAATTAATCCTAAAAGAAAGAACAAGAAAAGGTTACAGCCAGGGATCTAGTTGAAACAATATAATAAATATGCCTGATCCAGAATTTAAAGCAACAATCATAAGAACACTAGCTGGGCTTGAGAAAAGTGTAGAACACACCAGAGACTCCTTACCACAGAGATAAAAGACCTAAAAACTAGTTAGGCCAAAATGAAAAATGCAATAACCAAGATCTGAAACCAACTGGATGTAATGACCACAAGGATGGAAGAATCTAGGAATGAATCAGTGATTTAGAAGATAAACTTATGGAAAATAATGAAGCTGAAGAGAAGAGGAAAATAAAATATTAGCTCACAAATGTAAAATTAAGGAACTCAGTGACACCTTAAAGTGTAATAAGATTCATATCAGGAGTCCCAGAAGAAGAGGGAGAAAAGAGAAAAGGCAAAAGGATCATTTGAGGAAATTATAGCTGAAAACTTCCCTAATCTGGGGAAAGAAACTGACATCCAAATCCAGGAGGCACAGAGAATTCCCATCAAAATGAACAAAAGGAGGCCAACACCAAACATATTGTAGTTAAATTCACAAAGCATAGAGATAAAGCAAAAATCCCAAAAGCAGCAACAAAAGAAGTCCCTAACTTTAAAGGCAAGATAAAAAAGGCTAGCAGCAGATCTCTCCACAAAGACTTGGTAAACGAGAAGAGAGTGGCATGATATATTCAATGTGCTGAATGGGAACAATATGCAGCCAGGAATATTCTATCCAGCAAGGCTATCATTCAGAATAGAAGGAGAGATAAACCGTTTCCAAGACAAACAAAAACTAAAGGAATTTTTGACCACTAAACCAGATCCACAAGAAATATTAAAAGGCACTTTTTTAGTGGAAAAGAAAGACCAGAAGCAAAAACAAACAAACAAACAAACAAAAACAAACAAACCCAACAACAAAAAAACAAAAACCAAACAAAAAAACAAATAAACTCTAGAAAAGAACAGAGAAAATCTCCAGAAACAATGGAAAAACAAATAAAAAATGGCACTAAATTCATATCTATCAACAATCACTCTGAATGTCAATGGCTGAAATGCTCCAATCAAAAGGTATAGGGTATCAGAATGGATAATACAACAAGATCCATCTATATGCTGCTTACAAGACATTCATTTTAGACCCAAAGACACATGCAGATTAAAAGTGAGGGGATGGAGAACCATTTATCATGCTAATGGATGTCAAAAGAAAGCTGGAGCAGTCATACTTATATCAGACAAACTAGATTTTATTTTATTTTTATTTTATTTTATTTTATTATTTTATTTTATTTTACTTATTTATTTATTTAAATTTATTTTTTAATTTACATCCAAGTTAGTTAGCATATAGTGAAACAATGATTTCAGGAGTAGACTCCTTAATGCCCCTTACCCATTTAGCCCATCCCTCTCCCACAACCCCTCCAGTAACCCTCTGTTTGTTCTCCATATTTAAGAGTCTCTTATGTTTTGTCCCCCTCCCTGTTTTTATACTATTTTTGCTTCCCTTTCCTTATGTTCATCTGTTTAGACAAACTAGATTTTAAACCAAAGACTGTAACCAGAGATAAAGAAGGACATTCTATCATAATAAAGGGGTCTATCCATCAAGATCTAACAATTGTATATATTTATGCCCCCAACTTGAAACATCCAAATATATAAAAGAATAACAAACATAAAGGAACTCACTGATAATAATACAATAAAGTAGGGGACTTTTACACCCTACTTACCAATGGACAGATAATCTAAGCATAAAACCATTAAGGAAACAATGACTTTGATTGACACACTGGGCCAGATGGACTTAACACATATATTCAGAACATTTCAGCCTAAAACAGAAGAATACACATTCTTTTTGAGTGTGCATGGAAGATTCTCCAGAATACATCACATACTAGGTCACAAATCAGGCCTCAACAAGTACAAAAGATTGAGATCATACCATGTATATTTTAAGGCCACAATCCTATGAACGTTGAAGTCAACCACAAAAAAAATTTTGGAAAGACACCAAATACATGGAGGTTAAAGACATCCAACTAAAGAATAAATGGGTCAACCAGGAAATTAAAGAAGAAATTTAAAAAAAAAATACATAGAAAGAAACAATAATGAAAATATGACAGTCTGAAACTTTTGGAATGCATCAAAGCAGTCCTAAGAGGACATATATAGCAGTACAGGTCTACCTCAAGAAGCAAGAAAAATCTCAAATACACATCCTCACCTTACACCTAAAGGAGCTAGGAAAAGAACAACAAATGAAGCCAAAAACCATCAGAAGAGGGGAAATAATGAAGATTAGGGCAGAAATAAATGTTATAGAAACAAATTTAAAAAATCAGAACAGATCAATGAAACCAGGAATGATTCTTGGAAAGAATTAATACAATTGATAGCCCCCTGGCCAGACTTACAAAAAGAAAAGATAAAGGACCCAAATAAATAAAATCACAAATGAAAGAGGAGAGATAACAACCACCACCAGAGAAATACAAACAAGTATAAGATAACATGATGAAAAATTATATGCCAACAAATTAGGCAATCTAGAAGAAATGGATAAATTCCTAGAAGCATATAAACTACCAAAACTGAAACAGGAAGAAATAGAAAACGTGAACAGACTGATAACCAGCAAAGGAATAGAATCAGGAATCAAAAATCTCCCAAACAACAAAAAAGTCCAGGACCAGGGGAGTTCTAACAAACAATTATGGAAGAGTTAATTAATTCAGGGGCACCTGGGTGGCTCAGTCAGTTGAGCGTCCAACTGTGGCTCAGATCATGATCTCACAGTTCGTGGGTTCGAGCCCTGCGTCAGGCTCTGTGCTGACAGTTCAGAGCTTGGAGCCTGTTTTGGATTCTGTCTGCCCCTCCCCTGCTCTCTCTCTCTCTCTCTCTCTCTCTCTCTGAAAATTAAACATTAAATTTTTTTTAAAAAAAGAAGAGTTAATACCTATACTCCCTAAACCATTTCAAAAAATAGAAATGGAAAGAAAACTTCTAGACTCATCCTACGAGGTCAGCATTACCTTGATTCCAAAACCAGACAAGGACTGAAATAAAAAAGAGAATTACAGGCCAGTATCCTTGATGAACATAGAGGTAAAAATTCTCAACAAAATACTAGCAAATCAAATCCAACAGTACATTAAAATAATCATCCACCATGATCAACTGGGATTTACTCCTTGCTGAAAGAATGGGTCAATATCCACAAGTCAACATGGTACACCACCACATTAATAAAAGAAAGAATAAGAAACAGATGATCCTCTCAATAAATGCAGAGAAAACATTTGATAGTATCAATATGACAGTGTCAATTCTTGATGAAAACCCTTCAGGTACCTGGGTGGCTAAGTTGGTAAGTGTCTGACTCTTGATTTTGGCTCAAGTTATGTTCTCAGGGTTGGGAGATCAAGCCCCATGTCAGGCTCCTTACTGGGTGTCGAGTCTGCTTAAGATTTTCTCTTTCTCTCCTTCTCCCTTTGCCCTTCCCCTGACTTACATGTAAGCATGCACATGCTCTCTCTCTTTCTAAAAAACAATAAAAACAAAACAAAAGCAAAAAACTCAACAGAATAGGAATAGAGGGAACATACCTCAACATCATGAAGGCCATATGTGAAAGACCCACAGATAATATAATTCTCAATGAGGAAAATGGAGAGCTTTTCTTCTATGGTCAGGAACAAGATAGGCATGACCACTCTCATCATTGTTATTTAACATAGAACTAGATGTCCTAGTCTCAACAATCAGTCAAAAAAAAAAAAAAAAAAAGAAAGAAAGAAAGAAAGAAAAAAAAAAAAGAAAGGAAAGAAAGAAAGAAAGAAAGGGCATCCAAAAACAACAAGGAAGAAATTATACTTTCATTATTCACAGACAATATGATACTTTATATGGAAAACTAAAACACTCCACTAAAAAATTGCTAGAACTGATACATGATTCAGTGAAGTCGCAGGATACAAAACCAATGTACAGAAATCTGTTACATTTCTATACACCAATAATGAAGCAGCAGAAAGAGAAATAAAAGAATTCACCCCATTTATATTTGCACCAAAACTCAAAAGATACCTAGGAATAAGACTAACCAAAGAGGTAAAAGACCTGTACTCTGAAAGCTATTGAACACTGATGAAAGAAATTGAAGGTGACACAAAGAAATGGAAAAATGTTCCATGCTTATTGATTGGAAGAACAAATATCATTAAAATGTCTATACCACCCAAATCAATCTACATATTTACTGCAATCCCTATCAAAATGCCACCAGCATTTTTCACAGAACTTGAACAGACAATTCTAAAATTTGTATGGAACCAGAAAAGACTACAAATAGCCAAAGTAATATTGAAAAAGAAAGCAATCCTGGAGGCACCACAATTCCAGACTTCAAGCTATATTACAAAGCTGTAGTCACCAAGACACTACTGAGATAATACCAACATAGTACTGGTACAAAATCTGACACATAGATCAGTGGAACAGAATAGAAAACCCAGAAATGGACCCACAACTATATAGTCAACTG
Source organism: Cryptoprocta ferox (assembly GCA_028646485.1). Lineage (NCBI taxonomy): Eukaryota > Metazoa > Chordata > Mammalia > Carnivora > Eupleridae > Cryptoprocta > Cryptoprocta ferox. The sequence goes on from CM053562.1 coordinate 42,510,510, forward strand.
ATCTTTGACAAAGCATGAAAGAATATCCAATAGAAAAAAAAATATACAGTCTCTTCAACAAATAGTGTTGGGAATACTGGACATTAACATTCAGACGAATGAAACTGGACCACTTTCTTACAACATCCGCAAAATAAATTCAAAGTGTATGAGAAACCTAAATATGAGATGGGAAACCATCAAAATCCTAGAGAAGAACACAGACAGCAACTTCTTTGACTTGGGCCATAGGAATTTCTTACTAGGTACATAGAAGAGGCAAGGGAAACAAAACCAAAAATGAACAATTGGGACCTTATCAAGATAAAAATCTTCTGCACAGTGATGAAAACAATCAACAAAACTAAAAGGCAACCTTTAAAGTGGGAGAATATATTTTCAAATGACATGTCTGATAAAGGGTTAGTATCCAAAATCTATAAAGAGGTTCTCAAACTGAACACCCAAACAACAAATAATCCAGTTATGAAATGGGCAGAAGACATGAATAAACAGTTTTCCAAAGAAGACATACACATGACACATGAAAAGATGCTCAACATCACTCATCATCAAGGAAACGCAAATTAAAACCATGATAAGATACCATCTCACACTTGTCAGAATGGCTAAAATTAACAAACAGGAAACAACATTGACAAGGATGTAGAGAAAGGGGAGCCCTATTGCACTGTTGGTGTGGGAATGCAAACTGGTGCAGTCACTCTGGAAAACAAAATAGCGAGTCCTCAAAAAGTTAAAAATAGAACTACCCTACACTCCAGCATTGCACTGCTAAGTATTTAACAAAAGGATATAAAAATACTGATTCTGAAGGGACACATGCAGCTTGATATATATAGCAGCAGTATCAATGATAGCCAAGTTATAGAAAGAGCCCAAATGTCCATTGATGGATGAATGGATAAAGATGTCATACATAGACACACACACATACACACACACACACACACACACATTAAAACACACACACACACACACACACACACACATGCTGGAATATTACTCAGCCATCAAAAAGAATGAAATCCTTCCATTTGCAACAGCATGGATAGAACTAGAGTGTATTACTCCAAGTGAAATGAGTCTGTCAGAAAAAGACAAATACCATATGATTTCACTCATATGTGGAATTTAAGAAACAAAACAGATGAACATAGGGAAAAAAAGAGGAGGCAAACCATAAAACAGACTCCTAAGTATAGAGAATAAACAGGGTTGTTGGAAGGGAGATGGGTAGGGGGATAGATTACATGAATGATGAATATTAAGGAAGGCATTTGCTGTGATGAGCACTGGGTGTTCTGTGTAAGTGATGAGTCTCTAAATTCTACTTCTGAAACTGATATTTCAGTATATATTAACTAACTGGAATTTAAATAAAACTTAAAAAAATAGAATGATTACATTAGTAGATCTCCAACACATTACTTTTAAAAATGGCAAATTTAAAAGTACTTATCACCTAACATTTATTAGTGTTACTTTAATTGCTTAACTTCTTTCCTTACTTGGTTTTATGATAATGGTTTAACACTCCATTCTAGAATTTCTTTTTAAAAGGTAAGGGGCAAATAATCAATTGAGGTGAATCCCATCATGAAACATATCTATGATGAAAACGTTTTATATTTCACAGAAGATCCATTTAAAACTATATTTTTGTGTAGTGAATAATACTTGTGTGAGATTAATTATGCAGTAATTTTTCTTTGAAGTTTTAACAAATTTTTAGCACATTTTTGTTAGGGAACTTTTAGTCAATGATTCCACATTATAGTTTTGATTTTTAAAATTTAAGTAAACATACTGTTTCTCCACTAGATGGTGCTAATATACTATCATAAAACAACACAAACCAGTTCTCTGGATTCCCCCCACTCCCAAACAACCATATTTGTTGTTGTGGTGGTTGTTCATTTTTAAATTTAATGTTCATGTTTTCACATGAATGTTTTATGCTTAATTACAGGCTACTAAGTGTGTTTTTCATTTTAGAAATTCATACTTCATGGCATTCAGGTTATTGGGAAAATAAGTTAAATTTCGAACATAGATGCCAATATTTTGAGTACAGAACTATTTTTCAGTAATACAGTAACATTTTGATAAATAGTTCCTATCCTATTAAGTTAATGCAAGGTAAGAGTAATAAAATTTTTATCAATTACTTTATTCAATTTAAGTTATTTTTTAAAACTAATGAATCTTCCACTAGTTCTTGAGTTTTCAAATTTGGTTAATTGCTTTTAACAACCAGATGGAAAGGACAAGAAAACATGTCTTTCACATAATCTTCCTGTTACAACAAATACTCAGAGTCCAGGAAGAGACAAGAGACACACACTTGGGGAATCAGGAAAGATTGTTTATTTCACACCATTAAGAGCCCAGCAGAATCACTTCCAAAGGCTGAACCCCCCGGGTCTTGGCACTGGCCTCCTTTTATGGGTAGGATTGTAGGGGCTCAAGAAAGAAAAACAAGGGGAGGGGCTCTTACCAATTGGGCTACATGGGCAGTTGGCAGGTGCGGGAGGCAGGCAAGATAACAGAAGCCAAAGCATGCAAGGGGAGTATCTGGCCTCGGACATCTGCCTGGCCCCCTTTTGTATCTGCTGTCACCACATTTCCCGCTCAAGACCTCTGGCTGGCTCTTTTTAGTTTTTATGTTTTTGCCACCTTTCCTTCTCATTCCCACCAGCTTCTCACAATATTTATTGTGTATATATGTTTACTGTAGAATAAAAGTTATATTGATTACCCTTTCAAATAATTCTTAAAATTTTGATGCTTTTTCGATGAACATTAAATGGCATCTCTTGATGTAAGAAAATGGTATCACTGCCCCCTACTCCATTTCTCCATCTTTCCACTGGAATCTCCAAAATTTTAGTTCTGATTATGACCATTTGCCACCTCAACTAGGAAACAGCTGCTAACTAGTCTCCAACCCTCCATTCTCCACAGGGTTACACAGGAGGTTTTTTGCAAAACTGGTCATGTCAATCTTGTGATTAAAATTCTTTGGTGACTTTTCCTTTTACTTGTAAGACATTCTAAACTCCTTACCTTGCCCTTGGAATGCCTTTTCTGGCTCTTGCCATTCTCTCTGATGTCATCATGTCACCTGTACCACTTACTCATTGCACCAAAGCCGCCCTGGATTGTCTGTATGTTGTTGTGCATCTCAAATGTATTTTTTCCTTTAGGTCTTTTGGTTGCTTTCTCTCCTGGAACGTGTGCACCAGAAACTTTTGGTGCTTGCCTTTGTCTCATCTTTCAGGCTCTTCTGAGGCATTAATTCCTCAAAGTGACCCATGTAAGACCAGACCAGCTAAAGTCTCCGTACCCCAGTCATTTTCCCTCGACCTCTACTTTACCTCCTTCACAACATAGTTTACAATTCATTATTACTTTTATGTGTACAAGGATTTCAACTATCCCCCAACACATGTAAGCTCCCAGAGAATAATGACCGTCTCCCTACTATTTTCAGAATGGAGCGATTTTCTTTAATATGCAGATCCTCTAACCTCAAATTTACCTCCTGATTACTTTCATTCTTATCTTCAATACACTGAGCCTTATTAAGTCATGTCCTAACAAAATATTTAAATGAGTCACTACCTTTGTTCTAGCAATAATTAAGGATTATCTTATGACACGACTTGTGCTTGTCTGAATTGACCAGATACCATTCAAATTCAGTTAAACCACATTCTCAGAAAAGATTTTTAATTAAACAAAAAGTTATTTTAGCCCATGTAGTCAAATTGTTGGCATGTATGTACAACAACTGCATCTGCCTGAATTAAATTAAATTGGTAGCTCTTGAAGAAACAGGGCAGGGGGCTTATTAAATAGGTAACATAAACATATTTCAAAAGCATAAAAACATATTTTAAGGTAGGACTTAGCTTATGACTTCTATTTTTTTAAATAGTCATCTCACTCCACAAGTTCTAACTTAATGAATGAACTAAGCTTTCTTATGTCTTAAGTATTACTTAGGTTTAAACAATGAATATTTCATCTTATGTGTTTTGTAGTGATTTAAATGCCAGTTAAATTTATATATATACATAAAAGACTACCAGGGTGATTTTTTATTCTCTTGGTCTGATTTTATAATTTAAAATTATTCTGGGGCATGTGGGAGGTTCAGTTGTTTGAACGTTTTACTTCGACTCAGGTAATTATCTCAGGGTTGGTAGCTTCGAGTCCCAGGAAGAGCTCTGTGCTGACAGCTCAGAGCCTGAAGCCTGGTTTGGATTCTGGGTCTCTTTCTTTCTCTGCTCCTCCCCTGTTTGTGTGTGATCTCTCTCTCTCTCTCTCAAAAATAGATAAATAAACATTTAAAAAAGTAATAAAAAATTATTCTGTCCCAGAGTGCTGGGATGGCTCAGTTAGTTGAGTGTCTGTCTCTCTATTTTGGCTCAGGTCATGACCTCACAGTTAAAGCCCCGCATCGGGATCTGCACTGACAGCGCAGAGCCTGCTTGGGATTCTCTCTCTTTCCCTCTCTCTGCCCTCTCCCTCACATGCATCCTTTCTGTCTCTCTTTCTCTCTCAAAATAAATAAATAAACATGAAAAAAGATTTAATAAATTATTCTGTCCATAAATAAGAGTGTGAATGCATTTGGCAACTGGATTGGTTTTTCTTTAATTAGAGGGACACAGTTACAAAATTTTTGTTAAAGTTAAAAACAAATATCCTTGATAGTTTAATAATCATCATTTACACAATTTTTCCAAGTTCACATTTTAAAGGGGTATTATTAACATACAATACACACCTAAATACTTGTTTTTAATGTCAATATATCTATAAACTATTATATGAAAAGTGTTCTTAATCAAATAGAGTAAATCATGATAAAAGTATATATTTGAGAAAACCTTAATCAAATGTGTACTGGATTGATTTGGTAAAGATGGTATTGTACAATTTCACTATTTTTCTAAAATTAATTTGGTAAAAAAAAAACAGGAGATACTACTTTAAAATAGCCTAATTCTAAACTTAGTAGGCATTGGAATATATTATAATGCAAAACTAAAAATCAAGGTAGAAAAAGCAAATCAAATGGACAAAATGGAAATAGAAAAAATAGATATTTTATGTTAAATTTCTTTCCTATCTTCTCATTGGTATATATGAATATTAGTTACATATGCCTATACATGATATGATCCAATTAGCTTTTCAAAATAAAATATATTCAGATTATTTTACAAATAACATAGAATAATTAATATATTTGGCAAATGATATATATACCTCAATAGAGAAAATATAAGTTGCAATAAAGTTTTTAAAAAATAAACTCTGGGAAAAGCAGATAGAGATTACATTACACTATTAAAGCATTTGAAAAAATAAGCTTACATTTAAAAATTTAAAAATATGATTATGCAATTTCTTCTTGAAATTTTAACAGTATAAAGACCATGAAGATAATTCCAGGATTATGAAAAGCAAATGGGAGAACAGGTCATAGCTATAAGAAATTGGGCAGAATACAAGTATGCCATAATTAAGATTGAAACAAGTTACTATCAGGATATGGCTTGAAAATATCACTGAAATAAAATTTCTTGAAATGTGTTGTATTTGGATTGCTACTACCTGATGCCAGTTATTGTTAAAGTCAAAATGGTAGCTTCTTAAAATAAATTGTTAGTATATACTGACAGGTTGCTATAAAAAGAAGCTTAGTTACAGGGTGACATTAAAACAAGGACTTTTAAAAACTGTAGCAGGAATGATTTTGCATCTGAATAATTATCATGATAATCTTGAGGGTAAGAATTAAAAAAAAAAGAAGAAGAAAAACAGCACACACTATGTCCAATGTCAGCTGTAGTACTTGCGGAAATGCCACTGATGGAAGATTTAGAATGTGGGGGACGATTTCAATCCTCCATTTTTACAGATCTACTATTAGTCTTTTGTGAACACTATTGATGTTTCCTCAGTCTTTTTGTTTTGTTTTGGGTTTTTGTTTTTGTTTTTGTTTTGATGAAGGTAGCAGGGGTAGAAGGGAGGAGAGAGACAGAGAGAGCGAGAGCGAAAGAGAGAATCACAAGCAGGGTCCATTCCCAGTGTGGAACTCCAGAGGGGCTTGATCTCATGACTGCGATCATGACCTGAGCCAAATCAAGAGTCTGATTCTTAACCAACTGAGCCACACAGGCACCCCCATGTTTCCTCAGTCTTAAATGTCCTCCTCTCTGTCATCCTGATTTGGTGGACTCCTAGCCAAACTTCATTGCCTATCCAAGATGCCATCATGACCCTGACATATTTGCCTCTCTTCATTCCACCTCTTAACAAATCAACTCCCCAACCTTATCCCACTCCAGCCTCTCATTCCAACTTGGATTTCTTGCCTCCTCTAAATGATCCTGTGGTCTCTCTTTTGCTTACCTTCATCACAATGCTTTATATGATAAAATACAATATGTTGATAAAACACAATACTCATTCCTTTTGTTTTCCCCACTAAACAGCCTTTTGGAAAATGCCAGTCCTAGTGCCTGGCACTTAGCAGTCACTTAAAAAATGATCATTGGATGAACAAAGGAATGAGAGAATGAATGGATGAATACGAAGCTCTCTTGGAGCCTTTCCATTATATCTGCAGATTGCAGGAAACCCATGGTAAGAGCACAGTGCATGGTAACCAATGTGAAAGGTAAGACATGAGAACATATGTGCAGTGATCTCAAAGCTCTGTTGCATGAGCCCAAGAAACTCTATCTGTAATTCCATTGCACCTCTTGTCTACGTGTCTTAATTTTGAATTTATGCTATCATTTAGAAGTCAAGAATCATTTTAGTTTTGTTCAAAAAAGCTTTTGGGAGCATCTGCAGGAACAATTCTATAATCACTTTCCTATCTATTACATTTTTGGTCCACATGATTTGAGAAACTTGATTCTCTCAGTTAAAATGTCCAAATACATAAAAAGTGCTCTGTAAAATCTTTTTACCAGTTTCCTTTTGTGATTTTTTTCTAAAATGTACCACTTTTTACCCCAATTACATCATCTCTTGTTTATGCACCATAATCTGAAACTAGTTAAAGGTATTAGGTATGGGTAAAATGCACATCAGTTAAGTGAGCACAGGATAGACTGATGGGAGAATTTCACATTCTGGGCAGGTAGGGAATGGTGTGTGGGGTGAGGGGGAGGCATAATTGGGAAGAAGGTAAAGTGCAAAGGTTGTAGAACAATCAGGGATAGAGCAAAGAAGAGTGGATCGATTTAGACTTTGACAGAAGCCCTAACAATCAAAGGCCAAACCTAATTTGTGTGTCATTGGGGGATTTTAAGTTAAGAACAATTTCAGCAACATTTAATAATTCAGTTCCAGTTTAACATTATACACAGGCAGAAGAGTAGCATATGCATTCTCCAGATATGCCTACATTTAAAATAAACAAGGCTTGCTTTGGCATACCTCTCCCTCTCGTGACATTCCCAGGGTATCTGCTCTGACCCTTCTCATGGCTCTCACTGTCACACTTCACCTATCAGTCTCCCCTCCCCAGGGACACCTCACCTTCCAGAGTTCCTTAGTCCTGTTCTTCACCTGCATCATCCATTTCTACCTTTCCTTACTAAAATTGCTATAGAGAACTTTTCAGCTTATAATAATTCACAGTAGATTGCAGTAAATAACACTAGATTTAACTATTCTAAAGCATTTTGTCAGAGTATTTGCCATTCCACATAAATTTCAGGTTTGTTGAATCTAGTGATATATATGTGTAAAACATTTTCTTTTTTTAAAAATAGAATTTCTATTTTTTAAAGTTCTAAAATTTATTTTGAGACAGAGTGTGAGCACTGGAAGGGTAGAGAGAGTGAATGAGAGAGAGAAAGAGAGAGACAGAGAGAGAGGATCCCAAAGAGGCTCCATGCTATTAGTGCAGAGCCTGACATGGGGCTCAGTCGCACAAACTGTGAGAACATGACCTGAGCCAAAATCAAGAGTCAGGTGCTTAACCGACTGAGCCACCCAGGTGCCCCTACAACATTTTCAAAGAGAGAATATTGAAGGCAGTTGGGCCATTGCACAACATTAAATTACACCGCATAGGTAAACACCACACAACTATTTCTGAAAATGTGGGGTTTTCATGAAGGGAGAAGGAGAATTCTTATTTATCATATTGGAATTGAAACATATAATTTAGGATTAAAAACCACTAACTCAAGTTTTCTGGATTAAATAACTATGTATAACATTCATATAAACTTTATAAAATAGTACTTTTAATTAATTTATAACTAATTCTTATGATTTATAATATCAATTATTTTCTCCATTTAGGGTTAACTCAAATTTGAAATCTTCTTGTACTTGAAACAATATATAAAAAAATGTTTTCCTCTGCTTTAGGCTAGAAGAGAATCTCTCTAGCTTTGATCTATAATATATTTTAGGTCCTGAAAGAATTTTTTTGCCCTTTAAGCCTCCAGCATTAGATAACACCTACATCTCTCCAAACAAAATCGCCAGTGCGTACTTGGACATGTTTCAGTAGATTTCAATTTATTCACATTTCTCAATCAGGAATTTCTGGGATGGGGTTAATTTCAAAGATTAAACACTTTTTAGACCCTAAATCTAAATGGTCTACTTGAAAAGCTTGGTCATAATATGTCTCAGAAAGCAGAAACTATGTGCTAAGACTGAGGGACTGTTATTCTAAACTTTATCCGGTAAATATGACCAGATTCTTAGTGGCCTGTGGTGATTCGTCCAGCTGTGATGTTTTACAAGGAAGCAACTAACATTTCTATATACCTGGCTTTGGGAATGCAGAGAGCCTATTGCATTGAGAAGGTACTAATTGGTCTCCATGAAACCTGGGCCAATAAATTCTTCCTATGGGCTATCATTCCTCTTTAGTAGTGAGGAGTATTTTTTGAGGAAATGTTCACCCTGAATAGGACAGAGACAATTTATGAAATGCTAAATCATTAAGCCTGGTTGAGTAATACAGATTGTACTGGTGTTCTAAACTGTCTTTTCCCAATTCTTCAATTTACCATTCAGTATTCAATTTAGTATTTCTCAATATCTCAATGTAGTATTCCATATTTATTTCTACATGGGAAATAAAGCCAGAGGCAACTACTGAAGGATATATGGATATTTTTAATGAGCAAGGCTACCTTGCTGAGTGAAATTTCTGTTAGGTATGGTAGACTGATGGAATTGGCATTTCAAACCAGTTTCAGAACTTTTTGGCAAAGAAGGAATAAATTGCAGTTCTATATCTGCTGAAAATTCATGTAATTTTTTCTTACTCACTTGTGCATCATGTGTGCTTTTGTGAAAATCATGAGGCTAACCTAAGCATTGCTTTAAATAGTAATGTTATACTTGCTCTGTTAGGAAGTAGCCAGATATGGTGAGTCAGTCTCACGATAGTATGTAGAGTGCTAATGCCTAATTCACCAGCAGAAACTGATACCACATTTAAACACATTTTGATGAAATAGAAAATACAGGTGAAATGAGTCAGCTGGAATCAATTATGTAAGTAAGGAATTTAAATATCTATTAATTTTTTTAATACATATTTTGTTGCACCTGATTTTAATATTTCAAATTTCACTTTGTAATCATGTAAACAGTTTAATTAAACTTGGCGTCAATTCTTGAGTTTTAAACATGAGCTGGAAAGAAAACAAATCTTCCTTACATGACAAATGATGTCTACATAAAGCCTAGGCAAAAAATATGTAAATATTGAGACACTAAAAGTACTCCTGCTAAAGAAAAGACAAAAACACTTATGTAGAGAAAAAGACGTTTGTGATGATTGGTAGCATTAACAGTGTTCTGGAACTCTTTGCCAGTACAATAATATTTTACATTTGAATACTAACTGCAATATTTATAAGTGCAGGGAAATGATGTATAGCTAATTTAAAAGGTGGCTGGATATAAGGTTTCTGAACTAAAATCAAGCAATAGCATATCAGAAAGTGAAACTAAAAAAAACATCGTGTCTCAGAAAACAATTAAGCACATTTGAAGAAACATTAAAAAATGACTAAAGAATGCAATTAAAGAGAGATATCTGCCTTTATTCTCTAGATTGAAAGACCATCAATGACAGAGACTTTGTGTTATTTGCTAATATTTCTCAATGCTTAGAGGCTGACAGGAAGTAAGCATTCAAAAAACTTGCTAACTTAGTGAAATTCTTTGGAAATTTATGAATGATCATTTGTTTGAAAAACATCATTCAAAAAAAGTAAATCAAGTAATATCATATAATTAGTTACCTATCATGAACTAGAAACCAAATTCCATCTAAAGAAACTTTTTAATCTATTGAGAAGTAGTATTAAAATTAAATTTAATTATGTGTCTAGAAATTGCCTGACTAATACCAGAAAACCTTCTACATTTGTATTCACTACTCCTAAAGACTGCTCTTCTACAACACACCTCGAGTACAACCACAGGAAGACACCCATTTGAAAGACTTAGATGTTACAAACATTGCATATTCAATTGTTTCAAGTTTGTATGATATTTTCATTCTAATGGTATAAGTAATGCTTGTTTGTCTATAAGACTATTAAGGGCGTGGAATATCAGTTGGAAGTGATAAATGGATTTTTCTTTAGAAAGAATTAATATCTATATCTGAGATAAATCCAATCATTAGATTATTTGAAGGCTTCTATTGTCTAATTTCTGTTCTGGTTCTAATATGTTCATATGCTTCCTAACACTTTCACACAAAGCATTTGGGTGAAAATTCTAAGCCAAAAAGGAAATTATGTTTTATGATAATTACAAGGGAAATGCTTATATTACAGCTTTCAAAATATTAAAACATGTTTTGAATTTTTATATTAAAAAATTATGAATAATCACATCATTTAAATAAGCTATTTATATTTTTTTGAAACTGAACAATGTCAAGAGCCACTCACACAGTAAGCTATAGAACAGTAATTAAATCACATCTTCTAGACCAAATTCCTATTACCACTATGGAAAGCATAATAGCAAGTGTTTTGTAATACAGAAAAGTCTTCCTTTTTTTACTCTTACCTTCTGCAACACAAACAGTCCACCACATAAGCCAAACAATCACTGCTGGAAATCTCATTTTGAGGATCCTTAGGGGCACATTAAACAGCCGTCACTGCTCCCACTATGCCAGCTTCTCTTCTGCTAAAAGTTGTGATTAGAGCAGGAAAGCAGTTGCTCCAACAGGAAGTTGAAACACAGTTTGGAAATTAAAGGGATTACTAGATGCTCCGCCCATCAGAAACTTTTGCAAAGTAAAAGAAAAAATCAGTCACAAGCCCAGCAGTGCCAGAGTTGGACTCAGATTCTCACTGCACTCCCACTGAATGTTAATACCGTGACCCGCTTTGATTTGTTTTTATAAATGCAGGCATGTTCTCTGCTGGAACATGTTCAGGTTCTTGGAATGTGCAAGGCAGTAACCGGTGATAGACTTTGGATATCATTAACTCTCTAATTGTTGGAACCCATTCAGGTCTATTGTGTGTAAACCTCCAAAGATAAAATAATAGAAGCTCCTTTAAAAATCATTCACAGGGGTGCCTGGGTGGGTCAGTTGGCTAAGCATCTGACTTCAGCTCAGGTCATCATCTCATGGTTTGTGGGTTCGAGCCCTGTTTAGGGCTCTGCACTGATGGCTCAGAGCCTGGAGCCTGCTTCAGAATCTATCTCCCTCTCTCTCTCTGCCCCTCCCCCACTCACACACCGTCTCTCTCTCTCTCTCTCTCTCTCTCTCTCTAATATAAATAAACATTGAAAAATAAATAATTTACAGAGTTTGACGTTTGGCAATGATTTCACAAATAAGACCCAGACAACGTGAGTGAACTTTTCCAAGAATGCAGTACTAGCTGTATTTGGGGACTGCTTGAACCGCAAGTCATGCACTTATTTTCTTAAGGACGTGTCATATATGTGTGTGAAACAGGATCACTCTCATTGGACATAAATGAGTTTCACAATTCAAAACTCAAGAAACTGGAATGCTGAATTTTTAAAACTCAATGTTGAAATATAATAAGCATAAAGAGAACATAAGGAAAGGGTTCGCTGAATCTCAAGAAGGTGAAGAGCCTATGCACCAGCACCGAGCTCAGGAAACCACAGCAGTAGGTCTTAGGGAAGCCCCAGGTGTCCCTTCAGTCAGTCCCTCTCACCCTCCCCTCACCACACACAGGATGACTGCTATCTGGATCTCTGAGAACATGGAGTACCTTCGCCTGTTTTGTACTTTACATAAATTGAAAGATCAGATACTGATTCTTTAGTCTTTAGAGACTTTGGTTAAAAACTATGTTTGTTATTCAACCACACTGTTGGGTTTAATTGTGGATTATTAATTCTTATGGCTGTGTAATAGTTAATTCTTTGACTATTTCTCATTTTATTTGTGTGCCTGTTAGTGGCCGTCTGAGTAGATCCTGGTTTGAAGCTAATAGAAATAGTGCTGCTATGAGTCTATTATGAGGTTTTGGTAAAGACAGGTCATCATTTCTGATGAGTACATACTGAGGAGTGAAATGGTAGGACATATGAATGAATATGTTTAAGTGTAACAGGTAACATCAGAGAGTTTTCCTAAAGGATTATGCTAATTGGTGTGCCATCCGCAGTGTACACATTGCTCCAAATCCTCATCACACTTGATGTTGCCAATCTGTGTAATTTTAGCCATTCTGGTGAACACAGAGCAGTGATTCTTTGTGGTTTTAATACGTCTTTTCCTCATGACAAATGAAGTTAAGAACTCTCATGTACCAATTAGTCATTTAGATTTTCTCTTGGGTCAGTTTTCTATTCAAGTCTTTTCTACCAAGTTAGCTGTCTTTTACTTATCTCACTGTAGGAATTCTTTCTATATTCTTTGTACATTCTTGGACATATGTATTATAAATATCTTCTCAGTCCATGGGTTGTCTTTTTATTCAGTGTTACATGTTTTTTAATGAGCAGAGTTTCTTCATTTTGAATTGAACAATTAGATATTTGGTTTTCATAATTATGCTTGGGTGTAATTTTTTCAAATGTATTCTTGAAGACTGCTTTGGAAGTTGGTAGCCTGCTTTGGAAGGTAGACCCTTTTTTTAGAGGGTTCAAACCACAAATTTAGGCTGAATCCACTGGAATGTTTAAGCAGATAATAATTCTGGATCACTAAGTCCCCTTGCATGTCTCTGGCTCTAGCTACAGCAGAGAAAGCCCTTTTAAATGTCACAGGATATAATTGTACCGACAAAAAGAAAATGTTTGGAGCTTAAAAAGAAAAGAAATTTTCTTGGGGTGGCTGGGTGGCTCAGTCAGTAAAGCATCCAATTCTTGGTTTGGCTCATGTAGTGATGTCACAGTTCTTGATTCAAGCCCATGATGGGCTCCGTGCTGACAGTGTAGAGGCTGCTTGGGATTCTTTCTCTCTCCCTCTCTTTCTTCCCTTCCACCCCACCCCACCCCCATCATGCCATGTGGTCATGCTTGCACACACTCTTTCTCTCTCAAAATAAATTAATAAATTAAAAAATAAATTTACTTAATTTAAAAAATTTTAATATTTATTTATTTTTGTGTGAGAGAGAGAGAGGTAGACTGCAAGAGAGGGATGGGCAGAGAGAGAAGGAGACACAGAAACTGAAGCAGGCTCCAGGCTCTGAGCTGTCAGCACTGAGTCCAAAGCGGGGCTTGAACCCATGAACTGTGAGATCATGACCTGAGCCGAAGTTGGACACTTAACCAACTGAGCCATCCAGGCGCCCCAGAAATTTTCTTAATTTTAAAATAGAATAAATTTTCAATTTTTCTCTACTTGGATTAGTACATTTAGTGTCCTATTTAATAATTCCTTGCCAACTATTGGGATACAATGATGCTTTCCTCTAAAACATTATTTTCTCTTTCCCATTTAACTGCATTTGACTTCTGTGTATGTTATACTAAAGAGCAACAGATACATTTTTAAAATATGGCCATCCAACTGTTCTGGCACTATTTACTGAAAATATCATCTTTTTCTTACTACACTGCTTCATTCTGACTTTTGTCCTAAATCAGGCAACCGGAAATGTGTGAGTCCATTTCCTAATGTCCTCACTAAGCTCAGTGACTTCACCAAGCTCTTCACACCACAAAACCTAGACCTCCTGCTTTAATTTTTTGAAGGAATTTCTACTAAGGTGTCTATTTCCAGTAACTTGGGGCTTTCCTAGTTATCTTTTAAATTTATTTCTTTTTTAATTTTGTTTGGTCTGAAGACGTACTCTCAATAATTCCAATCTTTTACAATTTCACAAGATTAATATCCAAAATATAGAAAGAACTTCTAAAACTCAACACCCAAACAATATATAATCCAGTTGAGAAATGGGCAGAAAAGGGGCACCTGGGTGGCTCAGTTGCTTAAGTGTTCAACTTCAGCTCAGGTCATGATCTCACAGTTCGCAAGTTCAAACCCCATATCAGGCTCTGTGTTGACAGCTCAGAGCCTGGAGCCTGCCTCGGGTTCTGTGTGTCTCTCTTTCTCTGCCCCTCTCCTGCTTGCACTCTTTCTCCCTTTCTGTCAAAAATAAATAAACATTAAAAAAATTAAAAAAAAGAAATGGACAGAAGACACGGATGTGTTCAGGGAACACATTCAGATGGCTAACAGACATGAAAAGATGCTCAACATCTCTCACCATCAGGGAAATACAAATGAAAACTACAATGACATATCACCTCACAGCTGTCAGATTGGCTAAAATTAACATCACAGAAAACAACAGGTGTTATCGATGATGTGGAGAAAGGGATACCCTCTTGTACTGTTGGTGGGAATGTAAACTGGTGCAGATACTCTAGAAAACACTACAGAGTTTTCTCAAAAAGTTGAAAACAGAACTACCCTACAATCTAGCAATTTCACTACTAGGTATTTACCCAAAGGGTACAAAAATACTAATTCAAAATAATACATACATGCACCCCGATGTTTATAGCAGCAACAATAGCCAAATTACGGAAATAGCCCAAATGTCCATTGACTAATAAATTGATAAAGAAGAGGTGGTATATGTATAGAGAAGGGAATATTTCCCACCATAAAAAAAGAATAAAATCTTGCCATTTGCAACAACATGGATGGAGCTAGAGAGTATAATTGCTAAGTGAAGTAAGTCAGCCAGAGAAAGAGAAATACCATATGATTTCACTCATATATGAAATTTAAGAAACAAAACAAGCAAGCAAAGGGGAGAAGAAGAGGAAGAAAGCCATTCTTAACTATTGAGAAAAAATTGATGGTTACCAGAGGGGAGGTAGGTGGGGGGATGGGTTAAATAGGTGAATGGGATTAAGGAGTACACTTGTGATAAGCACTGGGTGTTGTATGAAAGTTTTGAATTATTATATTCTACACTTGAAACTAATATTACACTGTATGTTAACTAACATGTATTTAAATAAAAATTTACAAAAAGAATTTACAATTTTGATGTGATCTTCTTTTTTTTTTAAATGCTTATTTATTTTGAGACAGAGAGCACCAGTAGGGGAAGGGCAGAGTTAGAGGGGAGAGAGAATCCCAAGCAGGCTCCACACTTAGTGCAGAGCCCCATGAGGAGCTTGATCCCATGACCATGAGATCATGACCTGAACAGATATTCTGAGTTGAGTGCTTAATGGTCTGAGCCACTCAGGTGTCCCTTGATGAGATTTTCTTTATGGCCCATTATCTGGTCAATATTCTACCTATATCAGTAGGTCAAATTATGATTCCATTGTTCCAATCTTTTATATTTTTTACTATGTTTTGATCTGTTTATTCTATTAGATATCAGAAGGGTATATTAAATCTTCCATTATGATTGTGGATTTGTCTATTTTCCTGTTTATCTTTTAAAATATATTTTAAAGCTATGATGATGCTTACATACAATTTTAGAATTGTTATTCTTCTCTTGCATTATCTTACCATAAAATGTTTCTCCTTCTCTTTAAGTGTGCTTCCAGTATGATTTTGTTTTATTTCTTTTCTTTTTGTTTGTGAATTCAAAAATTTTGATACACAGAACCAGACTTAGTCTTTTATTTTGAGTAAATAAGAAATAAAATAGCAATGTGTGAAAAATCAAGCAAATATAAATTTTCAGCTATTATCCTGTAGCTGGGTTTTGCTTAACTGGTGGCACACAAATTAATAGCATAGATTTAAACTACCTCTTTATTTTTCCTTAGTTTTACCTCTCTGAGTATGAATCCAGATATCTTTCCGTGTTTAGGTTTCTAACAGTCATTCTTGTCTAATAGCATACTAACTTAACCCTTAGGGAGTCCTCTAGAATGTTATCATGATTAATACTATTGAATGCCAATGGTATACCAAACACAGATCTAAGCACATTTAGTCAACACTGTACTTACAACAAAATAACTAAATAGAAGACTATTACTCTCTCCATTGTAGAGATGAGTGGACCGAGCTGCAGAACATTAAAGCAACTTCATCAATGAATGTCACAAGACATTGAGAGAAACAGATATCAAACCCAGAGATTATTTCCCGAATCTTATTTTTAACTTATGCAGATCTGCCACTCAAATGATTTACTTTCTAAGCTTATCTCTCTATGCTTACTAAGATTACATAAATACACTGTCAAAAATTCCTTTATATAATTAAAAATATTGTAAATATTTACATATGTATTCTAGTGTATGCTATAGAGTTACTTATGTATCTTATAATCATACATTCATATTACTATAAAGACTTTTAATGTATACATACACATTTATGAGGAATTTAAAGTATTTTTGGGGTGATTTTACTATACAATTTAATTTTATTTACAATTGCTGAATGTAAGATGCAGTTCCATTATTCAAGTGAAAATAATGCCCTTGAATTAATTTCAACAATATTTTTCAGAAGTATTATTTTCACTGTTTTTTCTCTTCTATGTGATTTGTAAAACCGATAGATAAGGCATTGGTTGAGTGTTATTGTTTCCTTTTTATTCTTCATTAATACTTTAAAATCTAAATATTTATTTAAAAGAGATTTAGAAGAACATAAGAAAATACCAACACATTATTTAATAATGTAAAGTTGTTATATAGCATTAGATTACCATTAGCAAGCACAGACAACAAGTAGACAACAAGTAGTTAATTATTAATACTAAGAGACATAAATTCGTCTTAGAGAAAAATCTCCTATTTTTCAAATTAGAAGTAAGTAACCTCTATGCTTAGTGAAAAATAACTGTTGTGATCAACACGTACCACAGGAGTTTAGAGGAAGGAGAAATTACTTTCCCAAAAGGTTTAATTTGGGATGGTCTTAGGAATATTTGGTTATTAAATTGTAGTTTAAGGGAGAAGTACAGCTGAACAAAGATTCTAAGGTGCAGGAGAGTAAAAACTGTTCTAGAATTAATGAGAAGACTAACACTGGAGCAGGGCTTTTGCACAAGGAAGCTGTGGAAGAAATAAGAAGAACTTTGAAAAATCTTTGAATTTCAGACAAAAAAATTATAAATTATTCCATAGGCAAAATGTAATCTTTAATAGATCTAATCAAGGAAAAGAAATGCAAGATATGCAGTATTTAAGAAACGTTGCTTTGACGGTTGCATTAGAATGGATGAAGGCTAAAGGTCTTAGAATGAACCAGATTACTGAAGTAATTCATTATGCAACAATTATATGGAAGCTCAATGAGAAGAAAAAGGGGGGAAAACCCAAGTATAAGTTAGAACTTGATTTTCTTTTAGGTCAGTGAGGTTTAAGCTTTAGGCCTTTTCATTTGAGCATATCTGATCAAAGACATGAGAGGGAACCAACTGATGTGTTTTTTGTGGTCATTTTTTTTTTTTTGGTAAAAATTGAGAAGATATTTTCATTGTAAGATATAAACTATTGCCTCTTTCTATTCTGACTGTGCCTTCACTATACTTCCTCTGAGTTAGGTGACAGAGAATCACAGACCTTTGGAGGACTCAACCAGGAAGTCAAGGAGAGAAAACATTTAGTTTGATGTCAGTGAGGTATATTCTACAGTCACAATTGTATACAATTCGTTCACTGATGGCCACTGAGTTGTAAGAATGGCTTCCAGGAATACTCCTATCACCCCTGTGCCGGCATCAAGACGCAGAGATGCAGGTGGAAGACACAGCACATATGGATATGTGGCATAATGCCTGTCACCAGAAGTATATAAGTAGTGAAGGAGAAACATTTTTAAAAGCATGGAGACAATCATCAGATGTGTAAAGTTTTAAATAGACGATTCAATTCTCATTGATGCCTAATGAGAATGGAAGTTTGTCCAGTTCTGTCATGCATGATATATTGACATTAATAGAGATACCATAACACTTATGTCTTTACAGTGAGGACATTGAGAGCAAACTAATTTAGAATACCTCAATTCAAGTAGTATTTAATATTAATTGTAGTTCATTGTATCAAGGAAAATTGACAGAGGTTTTCCAAAATTTGACAACAATCCTAAAAATTTATAGAACATTACAAATCATGAGTTGTGAACCTGAAAGAACATTCCTAATATTTCATTAATAAGTAACAAATTTAAATCAAACATGCTAAAGGAAAGAATGAATTCTTTGTCTACTTTCTCTATATTGAAAATATTAGAAAATTGTGTAATTTGGAGATATTATCTCTGAAGAGTATTCAGTTAAAAAATGTAAAAATTAAAGGTATCATAAGGTTGTATAAGACAATTCATATACATGTTATGTTAACTTTCTGGTTTTTATGATTTCTGTGATATTTGTCAATTTTTTTAACCTTATAACTTGTAATAATTCATTTCTAACTTTAATTTTATTTTTTTATTTCTAATTTTAAACAAGTATTTACTTTTAAACCTAATTTTTGTTCTCAGTTTGTGGCCTTTTTCTTAGGGAGGTCCAACTAAATTGTATGTTACAGTAAAAAAACCTGTGTCTTTCCACTTAAAAAAACAGAGAACAAACTGATGGTTGCTAGTGGAATGAAGAGATGAGCATAATGGTGGAAAGGAGTGGCAGATATAGTCTTCCAGTTATGTAATGAATAAGTTGTATGAATCAAAGTCACAGCATAGGGGATATACTTAATGACATTGGAAAGTGCTGTGTGGTGACAGATGGTAGCTACACTTGGGTGAGCATAGAATAACATATAAAGAAGCTGAATCACTCTGCTGTATACCTGAAACTAATGTAGCATTGTGTGTCAACTAAATTCAAATAAATAATAAAAAAAAAACTGGGTCTTTGGGAGCCTGGGTGGCTCAGTCAGTTAAGAATTCAACTTGGCTCAGGACATGATCTCATGGTTCATAAGTTTGAGCTCTGTGTCGGACTCTGTGCTAACAGCTCAGAGCCTGGAGCATGCTTTGGATTCTTTATATCCCTCTCTAGCTGTCCCTCCCCTGCTGGCGCTCTGTCTCTGTAGCTCTCTCTCTCAAAAGTAAATAAACATTAAAAATTTAAAAAAAAAAAACACCTGGGTCTTTCCTGGGGCGCCTGGGTGGCTCAGTCAGTTGAATGCCTGACTCTTGTTTTTGGCTCAAGTCATGATCCTCATCGAGCCCTGTGTTGGGCTCCATGCTGAGCATGGAGATTCTCTCTTGGAATCTGAAGAGATCTTAAGATCCTCTCTCTCTCTCTCCTTCTGCTCCTCTCCTCCACTCATGCACTCTCTCTCTCTCTCTCTCTCTCTCTCTCTCTCTCTCAAATAAAACAGAAACTAGAAAAAACAAACAAACAAACAAACAAAAAACAACTGGGTATTTCTTCCAATAGCCAAAGTAATTTTGAAAAAGAAAACCAGAGCTGGATGCATAACAATCCTGGACGTTAGCCTCTACTACAAAGCTGCAATCATCAAGACAGTATGGTATTGGCATAAAAACAGACACACAGACCAGTGGAAGAGAATAGAGAACCCAGAATTGGACCCACAAATGTATGGCCAACTAACCTTTGACAAAGCAGGGAAGAGTATCCAATGGAAAAAAGATAGTCTCTTCAGCAAATGGTGCTGGGACAGCAACATGCAGAAGAATGAAACGACCACTTTCTTACACCACACACAAAAATAAACTCAAAATGGATGAAAGACCTAAACATAAGACAGGAAACCATCAAAATTTTAGAGGAGAAAATAGGCAACAGCCTCTTTGACCTCAGCCACAGCAATTTCTTACTCAACATGTCTCCAAAGGCATGGGAAACAAAAGCAAAAATGAACTATTGGAACGTCATCAAGATAAAAAAGCCTTCTGCATTGCAAAGGAAACAATCAACAAAACTAAAAGGCAACTGATGGAATGGGAGAAGATATTTGCAAATGACATATTGGATAAAGGGTTAGTATCCAAATCTATAAAGAACTTACCAAACTCAACACCCAAAAAACAAATAATCCAGTGAAGAAATAGGCAGAAGACATGAATAGACACTTTTCCAAAGAAGGATGTAGAGAAATGGAAACCCTCTTGCACTGTTGGTGGGAATGCAAACTGGTGCAGTGTGGAGGTTCCTCAAAAAATTAAAAATAGAATTACCCTATGACCTAGCAATTACACTACTAAGAATTTATCCAAAGGATACAGGTGTGCTGATTCATAGGGGCACACATACCCAATGTTTATAGATGCACTATCGACAATAGCCACATTATGGAAAGAGCCCAAATGTCCATCAACTGAAGAATGGATAAAGAAGATGTGGTTTATGTATACAATGGAATACTGCTTGGCAATGAGAAAAAAGGAAATCATGTCATTTGCAACAACGTGGATGGAATTGGAGGGTATTATGCTAAGTGAAATAAGTCAGTTAGAGAAAGACAGATATCATATGTGTTCACTCATATGCAGAACTTGAGAAACTTAACAGAAGACCATGGGAGACAGGAATGGGAAAAATAGTTTCAAACAGAGAGGGAGACAAACCATAGGATACTCTTAAATAGAGAGATAAAACTAAAGGTTGATGGGGGGATGGGTAGGGGAGAGGGGAAAATAGGTGATGGACATCGAGGAGGGCACATGTTGGGATGAGCACTGGGTGGCGTGTGTAAGCAATGAATCATGGGAACCTACTCTCGAAGCCTGGAACACACTGTATACACTGTACGTTAGCTAACTTGACAATAAATTATATTTTAAAAAACTGGGTCTTTCTTGATTACATTGTACTATTAAAAGTGACAGATAACAACTAAGATCAGTCTATACTATGAAATATACAACATCTTAAGGCCTCTTATGTAGTCCTAAAAACATATTTTAAAGGAATAATACTTTGTACCTTTGATGTCTACGGAATCTAATTACTACATTAGAAGTTTTGTTATTAGATTGGGATGGGCAGTTGGTAGCGATGGCTTCTGAACCGACATCCATAATGGCCACTATGAACAACTTATTACTATTTAAATTTGAATTGAATTAATTGAATTAGAAATCCAGTTCTTGACTTCCATGTCTGATCAGGATAGAACATAGGGACTGGATTTACATACCATCAGAACAACCAATCACAACCAAAAAACTGACAAAAATCTATGAAAAATAGCTTTCAAGATAATGGACATCAGGCCATAAAAAACAGGGATCTCTGAGTTGAAATCAAAAGAGGTGAGCCCCAAAATAAGGTGAGGCTCCAGTTTGTTTACTTGAGAGAATATCTAGTGTTGGGGAACTCATGTCAAGCCAGATAGACTCCCTCAGTTGAGGAGATGGAGTTGGAGATAGCAAGGTGGCTAAGTTCGCAGGACAGCTACTGGACAGGAGGCAGCTACACAGAGAGAGAAATCCAGAGACATGCACATTATTCCTTCAAGTATTCATATTCAGCCAATACTGATTAATGACTGCATGTGAGAAAACTATTTAAAGCACTCCCCATCCCAAAATAATCCCACATGAAAAAACTAGGAGTAATACTCCCAGATTCTGGCAGAGGGCTGAGTATGTTCCTTGTTACCACCCGCAGACTGAACAGCTGGAGGGTACTGAAGGGTTTCATTTCAGTAGCTGGAGATAGTTAGTTCTAAGCTCAGCACTGTTCCACTCTTACCCAGTAAATATTAAAAAATCAGAACCAAAGGATCAAACTACTTATAATTTAACTACATCCCAGAACAAAGCTCAAGAATATTTATAGAAAATTTTTAAAACACAGAAACCTACATTGTAATATTCTAAATGTCTGTTAACTGATGAAAAAAATCACTGGGCATGCAAAGAAGTAGGAATATATATAACCCCCATTAAAGAGAAACATTAATTGGGGCTCCTGGGTGGCTCAGTTGGTTAAATGTCTGACTTCGGGTCAGGTCATGAACTTGCGGTCTGTGAGTTGAAGCCCACATTGGGCTCTGTGCTGACAGCTCAGAGCCTGGTGCCTGCTTCAGATTCTATGTCTCCTTCTCTCCCTGTACCTCCCCTACTCACGCTCTGTCTCTCTCAAAAATAAATAAAAACATTAAAAAATTTTTTTAAAAGAAACATTAATTAATTGAAACTGACTCAGAACAGACATCAATGCTAGAATGAAAATACGAGGGCAGGACACTAATTATTGTAACTACATTCTTTATGCTCAAAACATTAACTGGAAACATGGAAGATATTAAAAAACTAATAAGCAAATGAAAATTACATGAGGTGGGATTAAAGATTGATTAGACATTGCAGAAGAAAGTATTAGTGGCCTTTAAGAAGTAGCAATAGAAACTATCCAGAAGGAAACACAGAAATAAAAGAGAATTTAAAAAAAAAGAAGAAGAAACAGAGCATCAGTGAAATGTAACTCATGTTCAAACCAGAAGAGGAGGGACAGAAAATTTTTTCAAAAACATAATGGCTAAACATTTTCCTAATTTGATAAACTCAGAGTTCCATGAAGCTCAATGAACCCCAAGAAAATGTAACCTGAAGAAAACTACACCAATGTGCATCAGATTCCAATGGTTCAAAATCAGTGATAAACAGATAATGTTACATTACACACAGAGGATGAGGATAACAGGAAAAAAGAGAGAGATCGCTCCTAGGAAATAATGCAAGTGAGAAAACAGTGGAGCAGCATGAAAAGAAAACATTGTCAATCTAGAATTGTATATTCAGTAACAACAACAACAACAACAACCTATAAAAATGAAGCTAAGAGGAAGACTTCAGTTACACAAAAACTGAAAAATCAGCACCAGCAGATTCACGCTGCAAGAAATGTTGAAGGCAAAATTCAGGCAGAAGAAAAATGATACTACATCAAAATACGAAGCCACAGAAGGTAATAAAAAGTACAGGAAATGAAAATTGTGGTACATTGTTTATTGTATGTAAATAACTTTTCTATAAAGCTTTTTTAAAAAAAATCATTCCTTCAGTCTCACTGTCACACTTTAGGGACTCAATATCCACATGGAGAGTGGCCGTCAAGGTGGACAGCACACATAATAGATAATTTCCATCATCACAGACATTTTTTCTTTTCTTTTTTTAAGATTTATTTATTTATTTATTTATTTATTTAAGTAATCTCTGCACTCAATGGGGGGCCAGCCAGATGCCCCTCATCACAGAAACTTCTAGTGGATAGTGCTGTCTAAAAGATATGGTGATCGAAACTCAGGGCCCATTATGCTCAGAAAAGGTATGAAAAAGAAGGCAGCATTTTCCATAGGTTGAACCCGATATATATATTCATAATAAAAAGATATGAAACAGCATCATAAATTCTTAATAATGCAATTAGTAGGTACATTTGATAAGTAAACCAATCTAATTGATTTTAAATAATCACAGATGTATGTAGTAGAATTTACATAGGAAGATCTGTCATCTTTTACTCTCTGTGGGACTTTTATTTTGCAGTTGTAGAGGTTGGGGCTCTTCTATCTGTAACCTCCCCAAACTACCACTGCTTTCATGGAGAGCACCATTACTCATAAAAAATACAAATTTAAGTTGCAAAGATAGGGAAAAACTTGTGAAGAGTCCATTGCTGTTTCTCTAGTTAATTCAAACCAGGAGCAGGTTGTCCGTTTCAGTCACTGTTCCCGATCTGAGCTCAAACTTTCCTCCACTTACTGACTCAGATGTATAATGGTCACCTTTCTCTTCTGACAAATTCCCTTGTTATTTTCCCATTGGTGACATGAAGAAGGAGGTACATGTTTTCCTACATACAAGGGCCTAATGTAAAGGTCATTCTTCACATTTATTTTAGAATATCTTCTCACTTACATGAATAAGCCAAATTATTTCAGAATTCCCTTCCCTGCTCCTGAGGAGGCTAGCACCTTATGTTCTTTCTAAGTGGACACTGCTAGTATAATCCAGGTTAACAACTGCATAGAGGTGAAGAACGTGGACTCCAGATTTTCTTTAATTTTGGTTGTGAGGATGTGAAAACACACCACAGGCCTCCATTCCTATTTATTGCACTTATTTTATTAGGTGCATTTCTAAAACTACTTTGTAATCCCTTCAAATAATCAACGCTTTAGAAAAAAAGAAAAAAAATCCTACCATCTCCTTGGCAACTTCCTCAGTCATACTGAAGCACATACAGAAAGCTTGAAATGCCGTAAGAGAAAATCGGTTCTCCTTTCCCTGTACCAGCTGTGACTTCTAATGTCCTCTTTCCCAGGATCCTGGGAATTCATCTAGGGTACAACATACAACATACTTGCATGTTTCTGAGTATCTACATTAGAAATTTGTCAGCAAAGTCACTTGTTTGGCCCTCCAGTGACATTGTTTCAACTTTTCCAAGCTCTACTGATCTAAGGATAATTGCTGATTAATGATTACTTTTTATGTGTCAGGTGTTGTATTAAATGTATTATCTACTTTAATTCCCTTATAACCTTGTATGATAGTTCTTCATTCCCTTTTTGCACATACGGGAAGCTGAATCTCAGAGAGGGTTAAGTAGATTACTCAAGTAGATTAGAAGCCAGGCTGTCTGGTTCCATATTTGAACATCTAATACTAGTCTAACCACCTTTCTGACAGTGGTCCCCTCTTAGCCATAGTTTCAGTTACCTAGAGTCAACTGTGGTCCAGAAGCAGGTGGTCCTCCTTCTGATATATCGTTAATAGTCAGCGTCACGTTAGGTCATATTGTTTGCATCATTCACCTCACTGAATCTCATCACAGGATTTTACCATCTCACATCATCACAAAAAGAATGGTAAGTACAGCACAGTAAGATATTTTGAGAGAAAGAGACCACATTCATATCATTTTTATCATAGGATAGTGTTATAATTATTTAATTTTATAGCTAGTTATTGTTGTTCATCTCATATTGAACTAATTTGTAAATTAAACTTTGTCATACATATGTATGTATGTGTAGAAAAACACATAGTATACATAGGGTTCCATACTATCGGCAGTTTGAAGCATCTACTGGGAATCCTGGAATGTATCGCTGCAGGTAAGTGGGAGCTACTGTATTCTCAAACTGTTACCAATTTTTGCTCTGGACCAGGAAACTCTTAGAATTTAATGTTTTTCTTGTCTCTAATGAAGACTTACGGGAACACAATGTAATGTTTTGTGTAATTATATTACGATATATTTTGGTAGACTATAGTTTCTTTCTGTAAGTTATCCTTCTAGAAATATCTATGAAATTATGCACTGCAAGACAGAAGTGATCATTTTTTGGAGAAAATAAGTCTTGCCAATGACTGTAGTTAGTTGAAAGTAAACGGCTAATAAGCCAGTTAATATAACCAATTAGGTTAGCTTACATGTCATCATTTAAATGAAATTCAAACATAAGAGGATACCTGAGAACTCATGTTGTTTATTTTGACATATATTTAACAACCAAAAGGAATAAAATATATGTAAAAATCAGGCTGGGAATACAACCAAGCTTTAGTAGATTAGATAGAAGATTCTATTTAACCATAAAAATCAACATGGTTGCTGTTGGTTTCATTGTTAAAGTTTATATTCTATTGAAAATCCTGTTTATGGGTGCCTGGGTGGTTCACTTGGTTAAGCATCAGACTCTTGATTTTGGGTCAGGTCATGATCTCAGGGTGTGTGAGTTTGAGCCCCATGTTAGGCTCCGCAGTGTCAGCATGGAGCCTGCTTGGAGTTCTCTCTCCCTCTTTCTTTGGCCCACCCTACTCTCTCTCTCTCTCTCTCAATAAATAAATAACTAAAAAAGGCATAGTTTTTTCTTTTAGGTGTTCTGAGAGAATAAAATTATATTTATAAAGTATTTCTCAAAAAATTTACAGTAATCATCTCCAAAATTTAATTTTATAGAAATATGATAATTTAAAAATGAACTCATAGCATAGTTACAATAAGCCAAAAGATGGAACATACTTTCAGTTCCTTGGGATCCTCCTTATTGGTATTCCAGTTTTTATTTTGCTCTGTGAAGAAATGATTAGAAACACATTCAAATGCCAGTTTATGAAGATCCATTTAGATAGCCCATAAAAATCTATTTTTTAATTGTTCACAGATGAAAGTTGTCATTTCCTGATGGGTGCAACTCTGGGGTCTTATACATGAAAAATGTTTGAACTGCTGAATAAAACAGTCAACTGTACTTGTTCCATTTGTCACCTTTCGTCCTGTCTCAGCAGTGGTCCAAACTCAGGCTTACTGCAATGATCTGTTTTGTGGGACAGGAGGGGAAAAATAACTATTCTAATATTGACATCTTGAAATGGTTACAACATTTAATTTTAAAAAGGCATTAATAGTGGGAGGTAATTGGCTATATCAAACCAGCCTTATGATAAGGGTTAAGTAACTAATAACTTTCTTTTGTTCCTAAAAACAATTGTCAGATTTAGTGGAAATCTGTTATTTTTTTCTTATGAACTCTATTCTTAATGAAAAAAATGGCTGCTGCTAGTTTTTGATAAAATCTCTCCAAGAGCAGTACCTATCTGATGGCAAACATAGCACAGGATTTAGGGCTAGAGGAGCCAAACAGAAGTATTCTTCTAGTCCTTATGTTATTTTAAGATTGAACTACACATTGACCTTAGTAACATGAAATGAAATGGTATCCTGATTCTTTCACATAGAGCTGACTGCAAAGAAAAGTTGAATTAGATGACACAGCAGGGAAAGAAAAGAGAGAGAGAGAGAGAGACCTCTTACTTTAGTATGAATGTAACTGTGAAAATCGGTTATGTAGTAATGGCTAAAATAAATCACAGAAGGACATTTCTTTTTTTTAAATGTTTTATTTATTTTTGAGAGAGAGACAGCGTGAGTAGGGGAGGGTCAGAGAGAGAGGGAGACACAGAATCTGAAGACAGGCTCCAGGCTCTGAGCTAGCAGTCAGCACAGAGCTGACACGGGGCTGGAACCCACAAACCGTGAGATCATGACCTGAGCCTAAGTCGGACGCTTAACTGACTGAGCCACCCAGCTGCCCCTCACAGAAGGACATTTCTAAAATGAGAATAAATTTGTGAAGTTACAGATGCTGTGAATTTTTATGTTGCAAACCCTTTCAAATTGTTGTCCAAGAATGTCATCCTAATACCCCTCCCACCCCCATAGCACATAAAAACATGCTGTTAGGGGTTTTGCTAACCTTGCAAAATTCCTTAATATAAAAATTTTAAATAATGTTAATTATAATGAGTCAAAAAGCATAATTTATTTTTGTTTCGATGACTTAAAAAAATTTTTAATGTTTATTTAGAGAGAGAGTGAGTGAGAGAGAGAGAGAGAGAGAGAGAATGAATGGGGGAGGCGCAGAGAGAGAGAGAGAGAGACAGAATCTGAAGCAGGCTCCAGGCTCTGAGCTGTCAGCACAGAGCCTGATGCAGGGCTCTCTAACCCATAAACTGTGAGATCACGATCTGAGCCAGTCGGATGCTTAACCGCCTGAACCACCCAGGTGCCCCTGTTTTGATGACTTTTAAATATTTTGAAATTTTGATAAATTTTGAAAAAGTTTGAAATGATGGCGTTTGATTATGAAATTAATTTCTTCACCACTCACACATTTCCCAGCTATTTGTAATTTTGGTTCATGTCTTCTATCTAAAACAGTTATCTTGGAACACTCCCAGAGAGTTTCCTAATCATTTATTTAGTCCTTTTCAATGTATTGGATTTTTTAGGGATACTGCTATATAAATGACTACAAACTGGGTGGTTTACAACAGAAATTTGTTTCCCCACAGTTCTGGAGGTCAGGAGTCTGCAGTGAAGGTGTTGGTAGCACTACACTATCTCCAGAGATCCTCAGGAGTATCCTTCCATGCTCTTCCTAGCTCCTGGTGTTTGCTATCATTCTTGTAGTTACTTAATTTGTAGTGGCATCACTTTAATTTCTGCCATTGACATGTGGCCTTCCTCGTTGTGTGCTGTCTCCATGTTTCTGTGTCTAAATTTCCCGTTTTTTTTTTTTTTATAAGAATACCAATCACTGGATTAGGATTTCTAATCCAATCCAGTGTAACCTAATTTTACCTTGGTTGATTATACCTGTAAAGGTCCTATTTCCAAATAAAGTCACATTATGGATGGTAGGACTTGAATACATCATTTTGGGGGACATAATTCAACCAACAATACTCAATCTTATGAAAAATTTCCCATACCCTCTTTGATGCATTTGACACTATCTTTTTTTCTTTGAAACTTTGCCTTCCATGATACTGAATTTTCTTGTTAATCTTCTCTAACCTTGTTAAGTTATGTCTTCTTGATCGTTTCATTTTCTGGCCATTGTTTCCATATGCCATTCCCATACTTTTGTCCTTAGTTCTTTTTCTTCCATAGTCTCAATCTTCATGCATTTAATAAGCACACACTGGTAACTACATGTACTTATGTCTTCTGAATGTTGCTTATGGACATAAAGATAATCATAGTTCCTTGGGAACTTGTGGTAAACAGAAGGACTCAGGTAAACATACCAATAAGTGTAACACTGAGTAGAAAAGGAACATAAACAATGCAATAAGAAAGTCTTCAAAATAGAGAAGATACTCTAACTGAATTTTGAAAAAATTGAGTGTTAACAGGCTAGTTTCCATGAATTTCTACTACACTTTTCTTGATGGAAAGGTTTTAAATATGGAGTACATTTTTAAAATAGATATAAGAATAGTCATATTATTCTTTCTCCCTGTGCTAACATTTAATAAACTTTTTTAAAGGATAGTTTTCAATTTATAGAAATGTTGCAAATATAGTGCATAGAATCCCTGGATACTTCTTTTCAGTTACCTCTATGATTAACATTTTACATTACTATGGTACATTTGTCACAGCTAATAAACCAATACTGATACATCATAATTAACTAAGCCCCATGCTTTACTCATATTTCCTTAGTTTTTATCTAATGTCCATTTTCTTTACCAAAATCCCATCCAGAGTATCACATTTCATTTAGTCATTATGCCTCATTATGCGTTTTTGGAGGAAGACCACAGAATGAAGTGTCATTCTCATTACATCATACCAAAGTTACATATTCTCAACATGGTATCAATGAGGATGTTAACCTGAACTATCTAGCTGAATTTCTGGATTTCTGGATGTTTAGTTTATACTTCAGGTGATAATCCAATATGCCAACCTAAATATAAGAAACCAGTTCAAGAAGCAAAGCTTTTCTTCGAGATCAAAGTATTGCAAGTTGGGGTACACCAGTTTAGGTAGAAGCCCAAGTAGTGTCCTGATTACAGGAGGTAGACTCAGGATTTTTATGGGAAGGAAGAGGAATATTATGTAAGTTGTTTTTAAGAAGAATTATTTGACTTATTTCGCTGAGCATGACA
>CM053562.1:42540881-42867979 GCA_028646485.1 Cryptoprocta ferox
AAAAAAAAAAAAGAAGAATTATTTGATGCCAAGAAGCAGGGCTACATTTGTACTTCCTTGATTGGTCAGGTGAAGTGATCACGAGGCAAAAGTTCATTTTTATCAGTCTTTTCAGACAGGGTATTCTTTTCCCTGCTGACTTCTTAGAATTCTGGCAGTTTACCTAATTCAAAGGTTCAGAAAATAGGAATGCAAGGCACTTCCTCTGAAATGGCTGCTCTGGCTCCATTTTAAATTGGCTCTACATATGTCTTGTGTTCATGAATACCACATTATTTATTTTGTTTCTTAAATTGGTCCTTGAAAGGTTGACGCCTGTGTACTTTTGGCATGTCCCTATAACTTTGTTTTTTAGTACTTCCTTACTCTCTGACCCTAGCAGATGACTCAGGATCATCTTCTACATTTCTTGCCCCAGACTTAGAACCAGTCATTTCTCCAAGGAGCCCTGGTTCCTTTTATTAGAGGACAGTATTAGAACCAAAGTCCAGATGCTGTGCTTGTTGTTACTGGGTTTATTGCTTCTAGGCTCTCTCAGCCAGCAGAGCTAGGAAATACATGCATGTACACCAGTCTGTGCATTTACACATAACTATAATAATTTCCCTATCTATTTGTATCTACATGTTCAGGCCAATGACTCTGACTCTAACTCAATACTAGTGTTAGTGAAGATAGTTCACACTAGTCTTCTTCCTTGCTTATCTGTAACCTCCCTTTGCAACACCAAGAAGCCTGGCTCCTACCATCTGACATTGATTTACTTTTGTTTAATTCCAGTATACATGTATAGTATTTTCAGATTCATCAGTCCACACCCATATGAGAAATAACTTCACCAACGACAGTACTACTTCTACTTATGTACAGTTTCTTTGCCTTTAGTCCTACAGTTCCAATAATTTCTAAAGTTACTTAGATAGGCACCCCTTTTCCTCTGCCTTCACTGATGTTATAGCATACATTTATAATACAGTTAATTCTTTTGTTACAGTCTGCATTCCATCCTGAGATCTTTCAGACTCCTAATTGATTTTTAAAATTTTGAACAGACTAATTTTTACTTTTTGTGCTGTAAAGTTTAATGAGTTTTGACAAATGCATAATGTCATGTATCAACCACTTATAGTACCATACAAAAGTCTTACTGCCCTAGAAAAAAATCCTCTGTATGTCACCTAATCAAATTGTGAATTTCTAACCCACTAATTTTTATTACCTGTCTCTCTTCTCCAGTAAATCTCTTAGTATCTTGGCTAATGGGCTAAATTATCTCTCTTCTGAATTGTTAGAATGGAGGCTGAGAGAAGAGGGGACTATAACAGGGACACATTCACTTTGTTGTCATATAAGGAATTCTAGCTCTGTAATATTACTTTTCTCAAGTTTCATTTCTTAATGACTCAATGGGCTTTTCAGTGAAACAAATCTGGCTGGAGCTTAACACATGCATAATAGACTTGCTACCATATCCACATTTTATACAAATTATTTATTTATCTTAAATAATTTGTCACAACATTAATATAATTGCAGATAAAGTGTCATACCTTGGTATTAATAGAAATTCTTTCAGTGTTTCATCATTAAATATCAAAATTACATCTATTATTATTTAATTAAGTTTCTTAAAAAAGAAAAATGACTGTAAATCTTGCCAAATATCTTTGTATGATATATGGCAATATCAGGTAGGCTTTTTCTTTTGGTTTAATATTATACTTCTATGAAGAGACTCCCCAAATTGAGGCATCAATAACTGATTAATAGGCATCTCGAATCTAACATAAATGAAACAAAATTCTTTTTAATGTTTATTTATTTTTGAGAGAGAGAAAGAGAGAGACAGAGATAGAGAGAGGCAGAGTGAGGGGGACACAGAATCTGAAGCAGTCTCCATGCTCTGAGCTGATGGCACAGAGCCTGATGCAGGGCCTGAACTCCCAAACTGTGAGATCACGACCTGAACTGAGGTCAGACGCTTAACCGACTGAACCACCCAGGTGCCCTACAAAATTCTTAATTCATCACTCCATCTCCCAAAACCCTTAGTCTTCCATCTTACTGAATGTTAATCAGTTGCTCAAGCCCCAAATCAAGGGATCATCTTCAATTTTTCATTTTCTTTTTTACACCACAGCTGATGCATCATAAGACATGTTTACCTTACCCCCCAATATATCCCAAATCCATCCCCTTTCACCTATCCCCTTATGTAGCTTTATTTTCCTCTGTAGCTCATATACAGCTACATACATAAATCTCCATTACATTTATTGGTATACTTATTGGCCATTTTTGGTGCTTCTTCTGTAATACCTATTCATTAGTTTGTCCATTAAAAAAAATAGGGGCACCTGGGTGGCTCAGTTAGTTGAGCATCCAACTGACTGAGCTGAAGCTCAGTCATGATCTCAAAGTTCATAAGTTCGAGCCCCACATAGAGCTTGCTGCTGTCATCACAGAGCCTGCTTCAGATTCTCTGTCCCCCCACCTCTCTGCCCTTATCCCACTCGCACTCTCTTTCTCTTAAAAGAAATAAAACATTAAAAAAAATTGTACGCGTAGGGGTGGGGCCCTGGGTGGCTCAGTCAGTTAAGTGTCCGACTAAGGCTCAGGTCATGATCCTGAGTTTGAGCCCGGCATCAGGCTCTGTGCTGACAGCTCAGAGCCTGGAGCCTGCTTCCGATTCTGTGTCTCCCTCTCTCTGCCCCTCCACTGCTCACACCCTGTCTCTCTCTCTCTCTCTCTCTCAAAAATAAATAAACATTAAAAATTTTGTATAAGTATTCTATTATTTATTTGTTGGAATTCTTTATAAGATGATAACATGTGACTAATTTCTTATACCCCTGTGTTCTTTAACCATTTCATGTTTTTGGAGTCCTTTGCTCAATACAAATTTTAATTTTAAAGTAGTTGAAACTACCTACAATTATAGATTAGGATTTTTTTGTTTGTACAAGAAATTCCTTACACTGAGGCCACAGTGATTCTATATTTTCTTATAAAATTTTCAAAATACTCCTTTCAGATTTATGTCTATCTAAAACTGAGTTTCTGTAGATAGTGTTAAGTAAAATCCAATATGATTTTTTTCCCTGTATAGATAATCGATTTTCCTAGCATCATCTATGTACAAGACAGTCTTTTTCACATTGATGGGCAATAGCACCTTCAGTGTATATCATATTTGCCTTCATAAATGGTCATTTGTAGGACTCTGAATTTTAGTTCAGTGATCAATTTTTGTCTTCCTACTGGCAATACCATACTTATTTAGTTATCACTACTTTCTGATAGATTTTGATATTAGATAAAACAATTTCCCTGCTTTATTCTAGAATATTCTAGAATCTTTGATCTCCTAATAATTTGAGTCTGCTTGAGTCAGTTGTTAGGACATTTACTGAAACTATCCTTAAAATATAGATCAATTTATATTTTTCCATTTCCACAAACATGGTATAACCCCATTTTAGTTTTCTTTAAATTCTTCCAATAAAATTTAATCATTTTATCTATATATGTCTCCAGCCACTTTTCTTATATTCATGCATTGCTAATTTATGTAATTTTTAAAATTATATTTTCTAAATCTGTCTACTGCATTGGCACAGATTTTTAAATTTTTTAAAAATCTTTTATTTATTTTTGAGAGAGAGACAGAGTGCAAGTAGGGGAGGAACAGAGAGAGGGAGACACAGAATCCGAAGCAGGCTCCACGCTCTGAGCTGTCAGCACAGAGCCTGACATGGGGCCTGACCCCACAAACCATGAGATCATGACCTGAGCTGAAGTCAGACGCTTAACTGACTGAGCCACCCAGGCGCCCCAGCACAGATTTTTAGATCAACATTGATTATAGCTGAGTAGAGATACTTTTTTCCCCCTGATATTAAAAAAAAATATCAACATGTTTTCATTAAGAATGTTTGCTACTCGCTTATGTTGAGGAAGCTTTCATATTTCTTGTTTTTTTAGTGAATTTTTCTACCATTAATGTTACATGTTATCACTTTTTTCTTCATTCATTGAGTTTATTACACAGTTTCTTCCCTTTATTCTGGTATATATTTATAAATTTAAAAAATTCTATAATATCAACACAACCTTATAATACTGGAATAAATTCAAATTACTTATGTTAACTTTGATTTACATTGTTGAGGTGGTTTGCTTTTTTTTTTTTGCATTTGTTTCATAATTGACATTAGGCTATAATATCTCTTACAATACCCAAACCTAATTCAATTAATAAGTTATACTGAGTTTTTAAAGTGAATTTTGGAGGAACATCTGGGTGGCTCAGTCAGCTAAGCAGCTGATTCTTGATTTCGGCTCAGGTCATGATCTCTTGATCATGAAATCCACACCCAGTGTGGAGCCTGCTTAAGATTTTCTCTCCCTCTCCCCACAACCCTGCCCCTCTACCACTTGTTTTCTCTCTTTCTGTCTCTCTCTCTAAAAAACAAAATAAAGTGAATATAGGAGTTGTCCATTTTTTGTATTTTTTTCAAAACATTGTATAAAATTAGAATTATCTATTCTGTGAAAGTGGAATATAATTTGCTCTAAAATCATCTGGACCTTGATTTTTAAAACTTTTTTAAACATTTATTTTGAGAGAGAGAGGGAGACAAAGAGAGAGAGAGAGAACAGGGTAAGGACAGAGAGAGAGAGGGAGAGAGAGAATCCCATATAGCCTCCTCATTGTCAGCGCAGAGCCACATGGTTGATGAGATCATGACCTGAGCCAAAATCAAGAGTCAGACACTTAACCAATGAGCCACCCAGATACCCTGGACCTTGCTTTTCTATATTGGTTGAGTTTTAACTACAGATTCAAGTATCTTAATCGTTAGTGGACTCTTGTGGCTTCGTCTTGATTCTTGATTTGGTTTTATCAATTTTGTTTATTTTTGTAACTTTTCTGTCATAAATGTTTATATATTACTGTCATCATGTCAGTTATAGCTGTCACCATAGTTATGTCTCTTTTTTTCATTCTCAACATTGCATATGTGTTGATCAATATTGTCAGAGGTTGTTAATTACACTAATCTTTGCCAAAAAACAACTTTGTCTTTTAAGACAAATGTTTATTTTAGTATAATTTGTAGGCAGTATAATTCATGCTATTTTAGTTTACAGTTCAATGAATTTTGAGAAATGCTGTCATATAACTACTTCTATAATCAAAACAGAATATTTCCATTATCAAGTGTTCCTTGGTGTCCTTTTGTATTCATTTCCATTCCTTCTCAAATACTTCTTTCATTTCCATTCCTTCTCAAATAGTAATTTGATTACTATCCTTATAGCTTTCTGTTTGCCTAAATTTCCTATAAATGGAATTATAGCACAAGGACTCATTTGTTTCAATTTTTTTTTATTTAGAAAAACGATTTTGTGATTCATCCATAGTGTTGAAACCATGCCATATAGGATTAATGAGGTTAAAACTAGCAGAAAGTTGAAAGTTTGTTTTTCAGAAAACTGTTTTCCCCTAATCAGGTATTGTAGTTTTTTCAGATCCCACTACAAATCCACTAGCTGTTTCTGTAGAAGCCTGGATTCAGGGTTACTGATGTGGTTCCAGCCTATGAACAAGCCATGTCTGGCATTCCTTATCCAAGATCATGAGTCCAAGATCCCATCCAATTTACACCAGCTCTCAGAGCATGTCTGTCACCCCTTCTCCTTGTCCAAAGATAGCCTCCTGATGTCAGGGGCTAAATTTTACCTCCTTCTGGTGTTGTATCCATCCTAAAGTGAACATTAGATGTATGTTACATCTATGTTTACTCCATGCACATGTGCCATCTTTCCTCATGAATAGTCATAATTTTCCCTGCCCTTTTTCATCAATATGTATATAATCTCCTACCCTGAATTTCCTCTTTAAAAATCCTCTTCCTTAACCTGGAACCTCAGAGATGGTCTTTGGATATCTGTCAGTTGTCACCCCAGGTTGCTGGCCCTCTGAGTAAAGCAACCTTTCCTTTTCAACCTCTTGTCTCTTTCTCTGGACTATTGACTTCTGAGAAGTGAGCAGCAGAACTTTAGTTTCAGTAACAATGTTGCATGGACCAGCTGTTCACTTATTTTTATTGATGGGTAGCATTCAGGTGTATGGAAGTATCACAATGCATTTTTCATTTTGCAGTTGATGAACATTTAGGTTATTTCTTCTTTCTGGAGATTATTAATAAAGCTGTTATAATCATTTTTTGTATAGGTCTTTGTATGGACATAAGATTTTCTTTTTCTCTGATAAATACCTAGGGATGGAATTGCTGGTTCCTATCATAAGTGTTTGCTTAACTTTATAAGAATCTGCCAAATTGTTTTCCAAAATGACTGTACAGTTATGAAAGTACTGGTTGCTCTACATCCTCACCAGTTCTTGATATTATCAGTCAAGGTATAAGTTGAAGTTTTAAATAGATTTGTCAGAGTAAGCCTCACTGAAAAAATAACATTTAAACAAGGCTTCAAGAAGGAAGAAGAATTCATGTTTTTATATGGGCAGAAGAAACAGGATGTAACTTGAAGCAGGAATGTGGAGGAAAATAGCAGTAAGACATACATTCAGAGAGGGAACAATATCCTCTGGAGCCTTAGAGAGCTTAATAACAACATTGACTTTTACTCCGAATAAATGGGGATTGATTGTAGCATCTTAAGCTATAGACAGTAATGGCATTATCTTACTCATATTTTTAAGGATTTCTCTGGCTGTTATGTTGAGAAAAGACTATGGCAGATCAAGGAAAGAAGCAGAGAAAACATTAAATTCATAGCTAATAGTGAATCAAACCAGAATACTACCAGAGGAAGTCATGAGATGTGGCAGGATTCTTGATACAATTTTAAGGTAAGCATAGCTCAAATTCCTGATAAAATAGATACAGTGGGTAATTGGAAACTAGGCCTCAAAAATGCTCTAGGATTTTTGGCCTAAGCAGCTGAAAAGTTGGATTTATCCTTAAAAAAATAAAAACAAGAAAACAACTGGATATAGCAACATTAGAATCACCTTGACCAAAACAAATTTTGGTGGTATAGAAAGAGTAAAATCTTCCTGGAGTGGGGTTAAAAAATAAACTGAAGACACTAAATATTGCCCATGAGTTTTGCTTTAACTAGGACATAATTAACTCAGTAAAACTTTAGGGAGGGAGACATGAGGTTAAAAAATTTTTTTTATAAGATTGAGGAGATAAAATATTTGCTGGTAGGGATGACCTGTATATTGTAAAACATAGTGGAATAAAAGTGATCTTAAAAGAAAGCCCAGATGGAATTAACTCCACAATTAGAATGATTGGCTCTAGGTAGGAGCAGAGGCAGTTTATAGTCGAGAGAAAGAGGAGAGCAGGAGTTAAGGATGCTAATTGCTGGGTAAGGTAACTAATGGTGGGAGTGTGGGCATTTTTGTTTGTTGCTTCAATTTTTTCAATGAAAGAGAAGCATGATCACTAGCTCAGATTAAAGATAAGACAGATGGAATTGGAAATTTGAAAGAAAAAGAGGAACTTTGAAATGATCTAAAAGTGTGGAAACATATATAAAGTATGGAAATGTATGGTTTTAGGACAGTATTAAGGACTCAGTTGAAGTTTGTGGTTGTGAATTTCGTTTTTTTTAATGTTTATTTGTTTTCAAGGAGAGAGAGACTGAGTTGGGGAGAGACAGAGAGTGAGGGGGCACAGAATCTGAAGCGGGCTCCAGGCTCCCTGCTGTCAGCACAGAGAGTGACATGGGGCTCGTCAGGGCCCGGAGATCATGACCTGCACCAAAGTTGGATGCTTAACCAACTGAACCACCAGGCACCCTTGCTGTTGTGAATTTAAAATTAGACCAGTCAAGACCATTGGTTGTCTGTGTATGCATGTGTATTTCAGCTTCTTGGGGGTGAAATCTCAGTTGATTATCTTCCTTAAGGATAAAGGGACTGGCACTATATATTGAAAGGCAGATTCTTGTAACATAAGTGCACTCTCTTGTATGCACCAATTTACAAACAGGTGTAGGTCTCTCTTTAAACTGCTATTCTGTTCCAGTGGCCAATTTATTCATTCCTGTATGAACAGCACACTGTCTTAGTTATTATTTCCTGGTAGGGTAAATCCCTTAAAGAAGTCCCAGGGATGTACTCTTCCATAGGTCTTGCAGCCAGAAACTAGGCTGGTTGATCCTAAAGGGTCATCTGCTTTCCCATTAGATCACAAAGCAGAAAGCTGACTCAGCTTAACCAAACCATTCTATGGAGAAACACAGACTTTCACGTCCTTGTATTTAGTGCTGTTCTAGGGCTTTTGGTGTGTGGCCTATGGTCCTCCAGGTACATACCATTAGTGTTTCTCCTGGGTTCTGAGATTCTTTGATACATTTTTTATTATTTAGAGAAAGAAGGTGTTCTTTGGCCCCCCTTATGCTAACCTATAAATATGAATCATGCAGTGGGAGTAGGGCTCGCTCTTTCTTGAGCAATCTCAACAGAGCAGTCCTCTCTTTGTTGGAGTCTATGCTTGACTTATGCTATGAAGTAGACTGGAGACTACTTATGATCAGGAGCAGTCAGGAGACTGCTTATGATCTACTTGCACATCTATCCCCAACTGCCAATACATCCTATGCTATACACATACTTTAAGGTACTGATGGTACATGTCTATGACTCCCTTGCATGATAGCTGTCTCTCAACATGGGGGATGATCCACTTGTCTTAGTGCCATGTGTTTTTGGAAGCAAGAGTTTAATTGGACTACCTTGGGGGTGCACAGTTTTCCCACCTAGAGGCAATGACAAGTCACCAGGAAGACCAGTTACCAGGGAGCCAGTAACCAAGACTGGGTAGGATATCCACCAACACTGGTCTTTCAGAGAAATTGCTGAGAATCCTATTCAGAGTTTAGGAGGAGGCAGGACAGGCACCTAGCAAGACCTTAGAATTGCCTGATGCAGGCCCTAGGGAGAATTGAAAAGAACAGAAGAATTTGTTAGCCGCTAAAAATCCCCAAAGAAAACAGATCATTTGAAAAAGGGCTGAATTTATCACAAAAAGAAAACTCCAATTTTAAGATGGCTAGAAGCCAAAGATTAGTCTACATCCTTTGGGATCTAGAAAAAAAAAACTGCAGAAAGGTCTCTGCCTTATGGCTGAAGACCAAGAAACTGATGAATTAAGAGACAAGTGGATCAACAGCACCAAGCAGATGGTTTGCTCTCAAAACCTGGACTGAGTCTCAAAAAATTAAAGATGGGAGGCTCTCTGCTCCTCCCCATTCGACAGATAGCTGCATCTTCTGGTGCAGTGCCAGGTGTCCCTGAGACACGATGGTGAAGGTTGGAGTCAATGGCTTTGGCCGTATTGGGCGCCTGGTCATCAGGGCTGCTTTTAACTCTAGCAAAGTAGACATTGTCGCCATAAATGACCCCTTCATTGACCTCAACTACATGGTCTACATGTTCCAGTATGATTCCACCCACCGCAAATTCCACAGTACAGTCAAGGCTGAGAACGGAAAACTTGT
This sequence comes from Cryptoprocta ferox, assembly GCA_028646485.1. Taxonomy (NCBI): domain Eukaryota; kingdom Metazoa; phylum Chordata; class Mammalia; order Carnivora; family Eupleridae; genus Cryptoprocta; species Cryptoprocta ferox. Next base: position 42,550,425 of record CM053562.1, read on the forward strand.
CATCAATGGAAAGTGCATCACCATCTTCCAGGAGCGATATCGCGCCAACATCAAATGGGGTGATGCTGGTGCTGAGTATGTTGTGGAGTCCACTGGGGTCTTCACCACCATGGAGAAGGCTGGGGCTCACTTGAAGTGTGGGGCCAAGAGGGTCATCATCTCGGCCCCTTCTGCTGATGCCCCCATGTTTGTGATGGGCGTGAACCACAAGAAGTATGACAACTTTCTCAAGATTGTCAGCAATGCCTCCTGCACCACCAACTGCCTGGCCCCTCTGGCCAAGGTCATCCATGACCACTTCGGCATCGTGGAGGGACTCATAACTACAGTCTATACCATCACCGCCACTCAGAAGACTATGGATGGCCCCCCTAGGAAGCTGTGTCATGACGGCCGAGGGGCTGCCCAGAACATCATCCCTGCTTCTACTGGCACTGCCAAAGCTATGGGAAATGTCATCCCTGAGCTGAATGGGAAGCTCACTGGCATGGCCTTCTGTGTTCCCACCCCCAATGTGTCCGTCGTGGATATGGCCTGCTGCCTGGAGAAAGCTGCCAAATACCATGACATCAAGAGGGTGGTGAAGCAGGCATCAGAGGGCCCCCTCAAGGGCATCCTGGGCTACAATGAGGACCAGGTCATCTCCTGCGACTTTAACAGTGACACCTACTCTTCCACCTTCGACCCTGGGGCTGGCATGGCTCTCAATGACCACTTTGTCAAGCTCATTTCCTGGTATCACAATGAATTTGGCTACAGCAACCAGGTGGTGGACCTTATGGTCCACATGGCCTCCAAGGAGTAAGAGCCCCCTGGACCACCAGCCCCAGCAAGAGGAAGAAGAAGAGAGAGGCCCTCAGCTGCTGGGGAGTCCTTGCCCCAATTCATCCCGTAACACACTTGAGAATCTCCTGACCTCCAGTTTCCATCCCAGGCCCCCTGAAGAAGGGGAGGGACTTGGGGAGCCCTACAGTATCATGTACCATTAATAAAGTATACTGTATCCAGCCAAAAAAAAAATTAAAGATGGGATAAGTAGGGATAAGAAACAGATATAGGACCTGGTCCCCTACCTGCCTTCTAGGGGAAGACTCCAAACATTCTTGAACTTGCCAGATACCAGATTTCACATGGTTATTATTTTGGATTTTGTGTCTAAACTGTGCATGCTGTTCTTTTGCCAGCCAATATAGTTGATCAACTAAAAATAAGAAAAATAGATTGCATTTTACCTTCATTTCTTTCTCTGAAGTTATTTTCTTTATGTAGATTCTAGAGTCTGATCTATCATTTTTCTTCTGCCTAAGGAAAAATCTTTTAACATTTCCTGTAAGGCAGGTCTATCAGTGATACAAATCCTCAGTTTTTGTTTGAGAATTTATTCATTCATTCATTCATTCATTCCTTTATTTATTTATTTATTTATTTATTTATTTATAGAGGGAAAGAGTGAGAGAGAGCAGAGGAGGGGCACAGAGAGGGAGTAAGAGAGAATCCCAAGCAGGCTCCACACAGTCAGTGCAGAGGCCAATGTGGGGCTCGATTTCACGAACCACAAGATCATGACCTGAGCTGAAATCAAGAGTCAGATGCTTCACTGACTGAGCCACCGAGGCGCCCCTGTCTGAGAAACTTTTTATTTCTCCTTCACTTTTGAAAGTTCATTTTGCTGGATATAGAATTCTAGGTCAGTAGATTCATTCCATTCTCTTGCTTTTGTAGGTTCTCAAGAAAAGTCGGCTATAATTCTTATACTTGTTCCTCTAATAGATGATTTTCTCTACATATTCTTTAAGATTTTGTGTTTGTTGTGTCTTTGGTTTTCTGAAGCATGAATGTGATATGTTTAGGAGTACTTTTTTGGAATTTGTTCTGCTTGGTGTTATCTAAAGCTCCCTGGATCTGTGGTTTGAAGTCTATCATTAATTTTTGAAAATTCTTGGTCATTATTATTTAATGTATTTCTTCTGTTCTTTTTTGTTTCTTCTCCTGATAGTATAATCATGCATATTTGATTCCTTTTGAAATTGTCCCAGAGTTATTCGAGGTTCTGTTCTGTTTTATTGTTATTATTATTTTCTCTTTGAATTTTATTTTGGAAAGCTTCTATTGACCTATTTACTACTCACTCACTGGTTCTTTCCTTGGCTATGTTCAGTCTACTGAAACACTTTTCATTTCAGTTAGTGTTTCTGATTTCTAACATTTCCTTTAGATTCTTTCTCAGAATTTCTATCTCTTTGCTTCTATCTGTGTTTACATGTTGCCTATTTTTTCCCATTGAAGCTTTTATCATTTAAAAAAATGTTTTGAGGTATAGTTGACAAACTCTTAATGTATTAATCATAGTTATTTTAAATATTCTGTCTGATAATTCCAACATCTGTATCATAGATGGTGTTTGCTCTTGTCTCTTCAGACTGTGTTTTTTGTTGCCTTTTGATATATTTGGTAATTTTTTGTTGAATGCCACACAGGTTATATCAGATAATAGGTACTGAGGTAAATAGGTGTCTACTGTGAAGACATATGATCTGTTTAGGAGCTGGGCTTTATTTTGTGTTTGCTGAAGCTATAAGTGCCAGAGAATTGAAATTTCTCTAGTGTCCTTACTTTTGTCTCCTTTCTGGATTTTGAGCTTCCCTACATATTCTTCTTTAGAAAAAGTCTGTGTCTCTCAGCCTTTTCATCTGTAATCAGCAGGATGCCTGTTGGTATGGTGGTCAGGTATGGAGGAGGAAGGGGGCACTCCATAGTCTTCCAATTAAATTTCATTCTTACAGTGGGCAGGAATCTTGGGCCTGTGACCTGTAAGGGAGGGTTTTTCTGTTTGTTTTTCAAATCTTCCCTCTCAAGGAAGGCAGGAAGGGCAGATGGGGCTGAAGTGAGAGGAATATCTTTTTTCCCAAAACTCTGGGACAAGGCTCTGGTACTCTCTCCTCTGGAGAGTGGGCCTTTGTTATGAAAAGCCTCTGGAGATACTTCACAAGGATTGTTCTCCCTCTCCTTCCATATATGCAGGAGGGAAATCTTTATCGTGAGAATCTGGTATTCCTCAAAGTAAAGCCCACAAAAATGCAGGGGCTCCCTCTAAGACTGCAGCACCAGGAATTCCTCCTTCTCATGCTAGGCACACTTAATCTCCAGCAATTTGTCAAAATTATCATTTAAATCTAACCAATGATGGCTCCAGTGACTTCTGGTCTTGATAAGCAGATCTGGGCTGTGGCTGTCTGGATTTAGCTCTCTCTGGATGTCAGGGTGGTGGTTTGCCTGCAAATCCAGTTCTTTGTTGGGTTCAAGGAGTCATTGATTTTCAATTTGTCCCACATTTTCTTCTTATAAGGGTAGAAGTTATGACTTGTTGAAGCTGAGTTCTCTATACTGTTGATATGAATATTTTAGCTGCTCAAATGTACAGGCAATTTTGATTGGATGTAATCATAGGTGACCCCTGTCCTTGACTTCTAAAAAGCCAGAAGAATAGTGACTAGGAAGGCCCATGAGCTAAGGGTTGCTTCCCTAGCTTGTATGACTGAAACGTTTCATCCTAGAAGAAACAGTACTAGGTCTTCTCACAGGAGAATTAGTGCAGGCAGACATGCTATCTCTCCTTATTCCCAACTTTAACAGCCCTGACCAGACAATAGAAGCCACTTCAGACCAAGAGTCTTAGATAAGAAATTGGTCATTATTGTGCTGACATAGCAGTAACTCTGAAGAGAAAGCCAAGTCATGCTAATGACAAATCTCCAATAGGGTGGACAAATCTTAGAACAATATTAACTCTCAGGGGATATTCAGATTCTGTAACAATGATGACTCTTCTGAGAAAATTGTATCATGAGCTATTCTAGCACAACTGAATAACACAGGTTGACCTTGAATGAAGTCAAAGTCCCGGGCACCACCCAGGTTACCATGTTGGGAACAATTTGGACTAGAATTCAAAGAAATGGTGTTGTGGACTAAATTGTATCCCCTTCAAATTCAGAAGTCATAGTGTTATTTAGGTGCACTTGTTTATTCTTAACGTTGCTTAATTCTGGTGTTCTCTTTTAGTTCTGATTACTCTTAGAGGTTTATCCATTTTATTAGTCATTAAAAGAAATTTAGTCATTCAAAGGTTAATTTTTAACCTTTTTATTCAACGCTGTTTTTCCAACTTCATTATTTTCTATTATCTTTATTATTTCTCTCCTTCTACTTTTGTTGGATTTATTGTTCTACTTTTAATTCTATATGATAAGTATTTAATGAATTTTTAGCTCATTAACTTTTACACTTTTTAAAAATGTTTATTTATTTTGAGAGAGAGTGTGTGCAGGCATGCATGGGAGGGAGAGAGAGAATCCACAGGTAGGCACCCCACTGTCAATGCAGAACCTGATGCAGAGCTCCATCTCACAAACTGCAACATCATGGCCTGAGCCAAAATCAAGAGTTGGATGCTTAACCTTCCAAGCCACCCAGGCACCCCTATCTCTTTTTTAATGTAAGAATTTCAGACTGTCCATTTGTCTCTATTTTTGCTTCAACCCAACACTCTGAGTTATGATACATAGTATTTCTATCATTCTATTTTTCTACCTGTTGCCTAATTTTACTTGTGACTTATTCTATGATCCATGAGTAGTATGTGTTTGTTTTGTATTTCCAAATGTAGCTTTATTCTAGTCATCTTTGGTTGTTGTCATCTTCCTTAAGGCATTGGCATCAGACATTGAAGTCTCTATCATAGCAATTATTTGTGATTTTTTAAGACTTATGACACGGCACATCATCATTTTCCATAAATATTCTATATATGCATGAAAAATGTGCATTCTTCAACTGTTATGGTATAATTTTCTAATAGTTCTAATTTGGTAATGGTGCTGATCAAATCCTTCAGATTGTTTGCTGTTTTTTAAATATGTTTATTTCATGAACTACTAAGAGGGCTACGATGACATAACCCAGAATGACAACACACTTGTTAATCACTCCTACGGATCTGTTATTTCACTCTTTCTTCACGCTCTCTCTCCCTGCCTCTTTCTTCCTATCCTTTCTCCCTCCCTCCTCTGTTGTTAGATAGATACAATTTAAAACTTACAATAGATTGTCAAATTAACATTTTGCCATTATGCACTGATGCTCTTCAATGCCGCTAATGTTTTTGCCATGTAGTGGAGTTTTTTTTTTTTCTTTCTTTTTTTTCAGTTCAATTTGACAACGCAGTGTCTTTTCACTGAGTTTAGCCTAATTCATATGATCGTGATTATCAACTGTCATTATTTTCCCTGGTTATTTCCCATTTCTACACTTTTCTATTTTTCTCCTTTCTTGATTTGTTTGTTTTTCTTCTGTTTTATTTTCTTATTATTTTTCTACTTCTATTTTTATTCCTTAAATGGTTACCTTTAAATTTTATCATATAGATTTAATTTTATAAACATAAAGTTAATCCATATTTTAGTCATCCTCTCAAAAAATAGAACATTTTAGTACTTAATAAATCTATTTATGCCTTTCCCAATTTGCATGCTATTACTGACCAACATTGTCATTCTGTCCTTTTTTATAAATTCCACTAATTAAAAACTATTACTAATTTGTAAACACACAGCGTTTATTTAAATTGACCTATAGATTTACCAACTTAATTGCACCCTAATTCATCCCTTTGTTGTCATTTTACAGAGGCTTGTATGGCTAATTTTATGTGTCAACTTGACTGGGTTACAGGAAGCCTACATATTGGCTCAATATTATTTCTGAGTATGTTTGTGAGAGTGTTTCTGCATGAGATTATCATTTGGTCTATTTTTAGTAAATTCTTAGCTTTTTACCTAAAAAGAATTTTTTCCATAACTTTTCTTCAAAGATAGTATTCTTGAGTACTCAATTAGATGCTGACTTTTATTTTGTCTTAGCAATATAAAGAGAGTATTCCCTTATCTTAGTTTCTATCTTTGTTTAAAAGGCTTCCTATACTCTCATAGTCTTTGTTCATTGGTGATTCGTCTTTTATCTCTGTCTGTTTTAAGATTTTACTTTTGTCTTTGATGTTCTTATGTTTTATTAATATATTCTTAGGTGTGTATTTTTATTTACTTATTTGCATCCCTTTGCATTCCTTGCTTCCTCTCTGCTTTTCATTTGTTCTGAAAAATTCTCAGCCTTGATCTCTTCAAATGTTCTTTTTCTTTTTATATATTTTGTTTCTGGGACTCAGGTTAAAGATATATGATGCTTTCTCCATATTTACTCTGTTTCTCTTTTATATGTACCACATTCTGGGTTGTTCAGATGTACATATTTATTTTGTATTATGTGACTGATAATTTCAATACCTAAAGTCCATATAATTATCAATTTTTTGGTTTTTGCTTTTGTTCACTCTTACTTCTAAAGGCAAGACTCTCTGTGTGTTTGATAATCTTTGATTGTCAACTGATATTTTCTTGGTATGTAAGAATACTAACAGTCTATTTGTTAGTATTAACAGCTAACAGCTTAACGGAATATTTTCATTTAATTCTGCCAAGCTCCAGAAGTCAATACTGCATCATAGAAAGTTTTAGATAGTTCCAAGTGCCCCGATAGCTAGATAAAGTACCAGTAAAAAATAAACCTGGAATTCAATGGCTTATGATGATATTTCTATTTGTTTTTATATATAAAAATATAGGAATACAAAATACAAACATACAAAATATTATATTTTTACACACAAGGTACAAAAATACAGAAAGATTTAAACAAATTTGTTTTATGAATGTTTATATAACAATATATTATGTTTGTTTGTACTATTTCTCACTCATGCTATTTGTTTTTAATGGAGAACCCATGGACTGACATTATATCTTGTTCTTATCTCAAGATCTAGCCCATCTGGAATGCTGCCAGTCACCAAGACAGAGGCTAAACTATCTGGCTAATTATATATAATTTCTGAAAGCTTCTGCCTAGAGATCACACAAATCACTTCAACTCTTACTCATTGTCCAAAGCAGTTTCCATGCATGTATTTAATATAAAAAACCAAAGAGTGGTCCTACTGTGTGCTTCCAATATCCTCTTTTCATTACATCCTGATTTTGTTAGGTTTAACATTCATTCTACAGTTCTAACATTTACACTGAATTTCATAACTAATTTTTCCATTTTCTTCAAATCTTTGTTTTATATCTAAGTGGATATCTTTTTTTTACCACCAGTGCTTTCCAACTGAGGCTTCTCAGTTATTGTGATCTTAATTTTAATTCATCTTTTTTCTCCCTTGCATTTCATAATTTTTTAGACAGGCTCTTGGACTCTATTCCATGATTTCTTGCATATTCATGAATTTATTTCTTTTATACTAAAATGTCAACTTAACTGCATATAAAAATCTTGAGTCACACTTCTTTCTCATGCGTACTTCATAAATATTTCACTCATTTTTAATATAGAATTATGTGCAAATGTCTAATGTCATTCATATTTTTTCTTTTTTGCATGATATTTTCTCTGGATGCCCATAGGATGCTTTTCCTTTTTTAAACCAATGTAAATTGAATTTTATTTACCTTTTTAAGTTAAAAAAATCTGCTTTTTTCATAAGTCATATAGCTTATATCCTCCACCAGTCTCATCTCCCTGGGTTTGTTTTTCTATTCTTTTAAAAAAATCTAAATATTTATTGAATTATATCACAGAGACAGAAAATATGCATATTATTATGTCTAAAGCAAATTAATTTTATAAATGTGGATACACCAATGTAAACAGAATATGGATAAAAAACAGTATAATACCAGTATTCTGGAAGTTTCCTCATGATCCATGCCAGTTATTCCTTCCCTAAGGAGTGACCATTTTCCTGACTACTAACAGCTAAAAAGCATTGCCTATTTGTTTTTTAAACAGAAAACAAAGAAGTTCTTTGGTAAATAAAATTTCACATAGACGCAAAGAAAGATGGAAGGTAACATACAGTTTATATAGTTTTTAGCAATAAAACCATTTGTTTACAAATAATGTAATATCAAGCGAAAAGAGGCATGTATATTTTCAACAATCACATTTGAATTAGGTTTTGTGAGTTGAAAGTAGACTTTATTTCTATGCCTGAAGGTATCCATGATTGTACTTCCATGAAAAGAATGGTTAAATTTGACTCATTGTCATATTTTAACTACTTGTTTTTTGAACCATAGTTTAGCAATTGTAAACTTATTTAGCAAGTTCTTTTTGGAAAAACTTTTAATTGAAGTATTATATACAGATAAGCATTAATTATAACCACTCAGGACCCATGAAACTATTAAACAAACAACTACTAGCATACCTGAAGTCACTCTTCCCTCCCCTGACTTCCAACATCAGAGTATTTTTGTATATTATATGAATGGTATCATACACTATTCTTTTGTGCCTTCTTTCACTCAACTTTATATTTGTGGGATTAATCCCCATTGTTGTGGGTAGTTGTACTTTGTTCTTTTTCATTGCTGTCTCATATGTTATTGTGTGACTTATATGTATTGTGTTTTTATTGATAAAAACTATATAAACTTTGTTATCTTCCATCTTTCTTTGTGTCTATGTGAAATTTTATTTACCAAAGAACTTCTTTGTTTTCTGTTTATCTTTTCACAGTTGGTGGTTGATCACATTGAATGATCTATCCATTCAATATTTAATAGGTATTTGGGTTTTTTTGACAATTATAAATAGTTTTGCATTTTTATACATCACATGTCATCTGGTACACACATATATAAACATTTCAAGTATATACCTAGGAATGTAATTGTTAAATTGTAGGGTATGCATGTGTTCAGAGTTAGTAGATTCTGCTGAAGAGTTAATTAAAGAATACCAGTGTCCATTCCTATCAGCAATAAATTAGAGTTCTGGCTTCTCCACATCCTCTCAGTACTCAATGTTATCTGATGTCTTCATTTTAGTAATCTCTAGTGGGTTTGTAGTGATAATGCAATGTAGTTTGAGATAAATCATTTAACAGTTTTATACTACTCAACAGCTTTTTTCTAGATTCATATACAAACATATATAGATTTTTTCCATTCTCTTCTCATTTTTTATTCATCATTTAATGCCTACACATGATTATTTATAACATATATATGAAGAATTACTATGGAATGAAATTATCCTTTCCTCAGAAATAGAATGTTATCTTTGTAGAATTCTTCATCTGTCTTTGAAATTCAATATTTTCAACATCATTTGTTTTTTTTACTAATTAATCATTTTTTAAACTTATATATTTTATAGTAATATAGCATCAAAAGCAGTGGAGATAATCTTACTCTCTAGCTCAATGTCCCCTTCCTCCTTTCATTTTCGTTTTTACTTACTCTCTTTTTGCCCCTCCCCCTCCTGTTTCTCTTTTCCTCCTCCCAACTGCCTAATATGTTAAAATATTTGATGGGTAAACATTTATTTGGGCAGTTTCTTCTAAAACATGTATTTCACATTTTTGTACAAATATTTTCTCCTGTAGATCTCACATTAGTTCCTAATTCTTTGTACTCAGCATTATATTGCAGGATCTGTTTATGTTTATATATGTATTGGTGCATAGTTTTCCATAACATGTACCTATCACAGGTAAGTTGTCTGTTTCCCTCAGTGAGTCACCACTTAACATTGCTCCAACTTCTTGCTACCCATCATATGACATAGTATCCCTTTTGTACTGTTTCCTTAGGGGGGTGATTGTGAAAACTTCTGGAGCTATATTGCTGGCCCTAAAAGCTTATGTATACCAAATATAATTTCATACTAAAAGATGCTGTCCAGAATGGCTACATCAGTCTACGTACCCACACAGTACATGAGGGTTCCTACATCCTTCTATCTCACTATTGTTTTAATTCACATGTCTTTAGTTATAATATATGTAAACACTTCTTCCTATACTTCATATACTTATCAACCTTTTTGGTTTTCTTTAGAAGTTGTACCTTTTGTTTTTGATACAAAGGCATTTCTTATATATTATTTACATATTTTAAATTAACCCTCATTGGTTTTAGATAATGTAATGACATATTTTCCAATGTGATTGGTCTGTTAATTTTAATCAGGTGTGTCCTTTTAATTAAAAAATTATGACAGAGCATGAGTGGGTGAGGGGCAGAGAGAGAGAGAGGAGACACAGAATCTGAAGCGGGCTCCAAGCTCTGAGCTGTCAGCACTGAGCCCACAGACGTGGAACTCAAACTCACGAGCCATGAGATCATGACCTGAGACAAAGTGGGATGCTTAACCAACAGCCACCCAGGTGCCCCATAACTGGGTGTCTTTTATTCAGAAAAGATTGTGCAAGTTTATTGTACATACAGCAGTCTTGATGAACTCTTTTATCAATGTTCATAACTTATCTATTGATTCAGCTTCTTCCAGTCCAGTATTTTTCTTAGTTTTATTGCTCTTGATCAACTTTTTCTAGAATGCCAATATGCACTTTTAATCTATAAAGAACACATTTTCCTCTTTTCAGAAAAGTATGCTATAGCCAACCTTTGGATTTTAGATGAGATTGGGCATGTTCAGGGTGGTATGGCTGCAAACCTTTGGATTTTAAAACACATGTTCCATGTTCATGTATTACTGTGTTCTGTTTTCATAATTGGTATTGTTGAATGTATATTCTGTTCTCATATTCAGTAACAATAATTATGTATATATTAAATTTCCTTTCTCTTAAATATCTATGATCTTTATCTGTTTTTTAAGTAATAAAAATATTTTATTGGATTTCAGGAAATTGGTCATTTCTTTTATATTATTATTTGTTATTATTTTTAAAAATTACATCCAAGTTAGTTAACAGATATTGTAATAATGATTTCAGGAATAGAATTTAATGGTTCATCACTTACATATTACACCCAGTGCTCCTTCCAAGTATCTACTTTAATGCCCCTTGCCCATTTAGCCCATCCCCCCAACACTCCTCTAGCAACCCTCAGTTTGTTCTCTGTATTTAAGAATCTCTTATGTTTTGTCTCCCTTTCTCTATATTATTTTTGCTTCCTTTCCCTTGTGCTCATCTGTTTTGTATTTTAAATTCCACATATGAGTGAAGTCATATGATATTTCTTTTTCTGACTTATTTCACTTAGCATAATACACTCTAGTTCCATCCACATTGTTGCAAATGGCAAGATTTCATTATTTTTGATCGCCAACTAATATATCATTGTATATATATACAACATCTTCTTTATTCATCCATCAGTCAATGGACATTTGGACTCTTTCCATACTTAGGCTATTGTCAATAGCACTGCTTTAAATATTGGGGTGCAGGTGCTCCTTCGAAATAGCACACTTGTACACTTTGGGTAAGTACCTAGTAGTGCAATTGCCAGGTTGTAGAGTAGTTCTATTTTTAATTTTTTGAGAAACCTCCATAGTGTTTTCCAGAGTGGCTGCACAAGTTTGCATTCCCACCAGGAGTGCAAAAGGATTCCTCTTTCTCTGCATCCTCCGCATTCTTGTCAACATCGTTGCCGGAGTTGTTAATTTTTGCCATTCTGACAGGTGTGGGGTGGTATTTCATTGTGGTTTTGATTTGTATTTCCCTGATGATGAGTGATGTTGATCATTCATGTGTTGGTTGGCCATCTGGGTGTCTTCTTTGGAGAAGTGTCTATTCATGTCTTTTTCCCATATCTTCACTGGCTTATTGTTTTTTTTTTTAGGTGTTGAGTTTGATAAGTTCTTGGTAGATTTTGGATACTAACCCTTTATCTGATATGTAATTTGCAAATATATTCTCCCATTCCATTGGTTGCCTTTTAGTTTTGCTGCTTGTTTCCTTCACTGTTCAGAAGCTATTTATCTTGATGAGGTCTCAAAATTTGTTTTTGCTTTTGTTCCCTTTGCCTCTGGAGATATGTCAAGGAAGAAGTTGATGTGGCCAAGGTCAAAGAGGTTACTGCCTATTTCCTTCGTAAGATTTTGATGACTCTGTCTTACATTTAGGTATTTCATCTATTTTTAAGTTTATTTTTGTGTATGGTGTAAGAAAGTGGTCCAGGTTCATTCTTCTGCATGTCAGTTTTCCCAACACCATTTGCTGAAGAGACTGTCTTTTTTCAATTAGATATTCTTTCCTGCTTTGTTGGCCGTATATTTGTGGGTCCATTTTTGGATTCTCTGTTTTGTTCCATTGATCGATGTGTCTGTTTTTGTGCCAATGCCATACTGTCTTGATGATTACAGCTTTGTAATACAGCTTGAAGTCCAGGATTGTGATATCTCTAGTTAGGCTCTCTTTTTCAGGATTCCTTTGGCTACTTGGGGTCTTTTCTGGTTCCATACAAATTTTAGGATATTTGTTCTAGCTCTGTGAAGAATGCTTGTGTTATTTTGATGGGGATTGCACTGAATATGGAGATTGCTTTGGGTAGTATCAACATTTTAACAATATTTGTTTTTCCAATCCATGGGCATGGAAAGTTTTTCCATTTTTTTGTGTTTTCTTCAATTTCTTTCCCAATCTTTCTATAGTTTTCAGTGTATAGATTTTTCACTACTTTGTTTAGGTTTATTCCTATGTATTTTATGGTTTTTGGTGCAATTGTAAATGGGATCGATTCCTTAATTTCATTTCTGCTGCTTCATTTATTGGTGTATAGAAATGCAACCGATTTTTGAACATTGATTTTATATCCTGCAACTTTCCGGAATTCACAAATAGTTCTAGCAGCTTTGGTGGAATCTTTTCTTTTTTTCTACATAGAGTATCATGTCATCTGCAAAGAATGAAAGTTTCACTTCATCTTTGCTGATTTGCATGCCTTTTGTTTCTTTGTGTTGTTTGATTTCTGTGGTTAGGACTCCCAACACTATGTTGAATAACAGTGGTGAAAGTGGTCATCCGTATAGTGTTCCTGACCTTAGGGGGGAAGTTTTTCCCCATTGAAGGTGATATTAGTGGTGGGTCTTTCGTATGTGGCTTTTATGATCTTGAGGTATCATCCTTCTATCTCTACTTTCTTGAGGGTTTTTATCAAGAAAGAATGCTGTATTTTGTCAAATGCTTTTTCTGATCATGTGGTTCTTATCCTTTCTTTTATTAATGTGATGTATCACATTGATTGATTTGAACTATTGAACCAGCCCTGCATCCCAGGAATAAATCTCACTTGATTGTGGTGAATAATTCTTTTAATGTATTGTTGGATCTGGTTTGCTAGTATCTTATTGAGAATTTTTGCATACATGTTGATCAGAGAAACTCGTTTGTAGTTCTCCTTTTTAGTGGGGTCTTTGTCTGGTTTTGGAATCAAGGCAATGCTGGCTCGTAGAATGAGTTTGAAAGTTGCTTCCATTTCTATTTTATGGAGCAGCTTCAAAAGAATAGGTGTTAACTCTTCTTTAAATGTTTGGTCGAATTTCCCTGGGAAGTTATCTGGTCCTGGACTCTTTTTGTTGGGAGACTTTTGATTACTGATTCAATTCTTTTTATTGGTTATAAGTCTGTTCAAATTTTCTATTTCTTCCTCTTTCGGTTTTGGTAGTTTATATGTTTCTAGGAATTTGTCCATTTCTTCCAGATTGCCCATTTTGTTGGCATATAATTGTTGATAATATTTTCTTATTTTTGTTGGGATTTCTGTGGTGTTGGTTGTGATTTCCCCTCTTTCAGTCGTGATTTTATTTATTTGGGTCCTTTCCTTTTTCTTTTTGATCAGTCTGGCTAGGGGGTATCAGTTTTGTTAATTCTTTCAAAGAAACAGTTCCTGGTTTCATTGTTCTACTTTAAAAAATTTTTTTAAATTTTGATATCATTGATTTCTTCTCTAATCCTTATTATTTCCCATCTTCTGCTGGTACTGGGATTTATTTGCTGTTCTTTTTTCAGCTTTTTTAGGTGTAAGGTTAAGTTGTGTATTTGAGAACTTTCTTCCATCTTTAGGAAGGCCTGGATTGCTATGTACTTCTTTCTTATGACGGTATTTGCTGTATCTTAGAGGTTTTAGACCCTTGTGTTTTCATTTTCATTGGTTTACATGTACTTTTTAACTTCCTCTTTTATTTCTTGGTTAACTCATTCATTCTTTAGCAGGATGTTCTTTCATTGTTTTCCAAATTTTTTCTTGTGGTTTATTTTGAGTTTCATAGTGTTGTGGTCTGAAAATACGCATGGTATGATCTCGATCTTTTTGTGCTTATTGAGGGCTGATTGGTGTCACAGTGTGTGATCTATTCTGGAGAATGTTACATGTACACTCGAGAAGAATGTGTATTCTGCTGATTTGGGATAAAATGTTCTGAATATATCTGTTAAGTTCATTGAGTCCACTGTGTCATTCAAAGCCATTGTTTCCTTGTTGGTTTTCTGCTTACATGATCTGTCCATTGCTATAAGTGGGGTGTTGAAGTTCCCTACTATTATGGTATTATTATCAATGAATTTCTTTATGTTTGTGATTAATTGATGTATATATTTGGGTGTTACCACATTGGGGGCATAAATGTTTAAAATTGTTAGATTTTCTTGGTGGATAGATCCCTTAATTATGACACAGTGCCCTTCTTCATCTCTTGTTACAGTCTTAATTTAAAATCTAGTTTGCCTAATATAAGTATGGCTACTCCAGCTTTCTTTTGGCAAGCATTAGCATAATGGATGGTTCTCCATCCCCTTACTTTCAATCGGAAGGTGTCTTTTGATCTAAAATGGGTCTCTTGTAAGAAGCATATAGATGGGTCTTGTTCTCTTATCCATTCTGATACTCTATGTCTTTTGATTGGAACATTTAGTCCATTGACATTTAGAGTGAGTACCGGAAAATATGAATTTAGTGCCATTATGTTGCCTGTAGAGTTGGAGTTTGTGGTGATGTTCTCTGGTCCTTTCTAGTCTTTGTTGCTCTTGGTTGTTTTTGCTTTGTTTCATCTTTTTCTCCACTCAAAGAGTCCCCCTTAATATTTCTTGCAGGGCTTGTTTAGTGGTTATGAACTCCTTTACTTTTTGTTTGTCTGGGAAACTCTATCTTTCCTTCTATTTTGAATGACAGCTTTGCGGGATAAATAATTCTTGGTTTCATATTTTTCTGATTCAGCACATTGAACATATCCTGCCACTCCTTTATGGCCCACCAAGTTTCTGTGGATAGGTCTGCTGGGAACCTGATTTGTCTTTGTCTTCCTTTATAGGTTAAGGACTTTTTTGTTTCCCTTGCTGCTTTCACAATTATTTCCTTGTCTTTGTATTTTGTGAATTTGACTGTGATATGCCTAGGTGATGGTTGGTTTTTGTTGAATTTAATGGGAGTTCTCTGTGCTTCTTGGATTTTGATGTCTGTGTCGTTCTCCAGATTAGGTAAGTTTTCCACTATAATTTACTCACATAACCCTTATGCCCCCTTTTCTCTCTCTTCATCTTCTGGGGCTCCTATAATTCGGACATTATTCCTTTTTAATAAATCACTAAGTTCTCTAAGTCTTGTATTGTGCTCTTTTGCCTTTGTTTCCCTCTTTTTTTCTGCTTCATTATTCTCCATAATTTTGTCTTCTATTTTGCTGATTCGTTGCTCTGCTTCCTCCAACCTTGTCGCTGTGGCATCTTTTTGAGATTGCATCTCTGTTAAAGCATTTTAAATTTCATCCTGACTAGATTTTACTTCTTTTATCTCTCCAGAAAGGTATTCTATGTTTTTTTTCCAACACCAGCTAGTATTCTTATTACCATGGTTTTAAATTCTAGTTCAGACATCTTGTTCATATCTGTGTTGATTAAGCCCCTGGCGTCATTTCTTCCTGTTCTTTCTTTTAAGGTGAATTCCTTCATTTTGTTATTTTAGAGGAAGAAAAAAATAACAAAATAAAAAATAAAACTTAAAAAAATTAAAAACAAAACAAAAAAATCAAAAAAAGGTAGCTAGATCCTAGGTGTGTTTTGGCCTGCTTGTTGAAAGAAGCTTAATAAAATAAAAAGCAAAAGAAAAGAAAGAAAAAAGATAAGAAAAATTTAAAAATTAAAAAAGTATATGATGAATAAAATGAAATAAAGTGAAATAGAATAAAAATTTATAAAAAATAAAAATATATAGTAAAATATAATCTAAAAAATTAAAATATATTAAAAAAAGAAAAAATAAATTTATCTCTTTCTGCCGAGTTCTGTGGCTCAAGTTATACAGATTCTCGTGTTAAACCTCAGATCAATTTCCTAGGTGTGCAAAATGGTTTGGTGTTGATCTAGCTGCTTTTCAGGGATGAGACAAGCTGAGAGCTTCCATGCTGCTCCACCATCTTGACCCTCTCTTGGTGTCTCCACTTAATTCTTGAGAGTAAACTTGAGTGTGCTAGCCATTGAGGTCTGACCTGTGTATAGGCAGCTGACTTCAGATCCTCCTGCTCACAGTTTGAGTTTGTCAGGAGTCTTCACATGGTGAAGTTAGGTTCTCTGCACTAGTTTTACCAGCTACAATCAAGATCTTAGCTTGGCTGCATTCTTATCTTCTGTATCCACATGAGAAAACTGCAGGAAAACTGAGTAAACCTCCAGGAACTTGGTAATTTAAAGATTTTAAATCTTTGCACACAAATCACCACTATACTTTCTACAATAGTGGAGGTTGGAACTTGAAGATCGTCATTTATCTCCTAGTGTCACATAGCACAGAAATCCCAAGTCCTGATACTGTCCTGCCCTTCTGACCTTGACTTGGGATCTATTCTGTTGTTCCAGGGAGAGCAGTGAAGGGAATGGTATCTTTAAGGAGCTCAACTGTCCACGTGGATACTCTAAAGATGCCAGAGTAAGATGGATCCAAAATCATGCCCAGACTCCTTAGAAGATCTCTGTTTTATTTAGTCTTTTTTAATTCAACTTTTGTTTGATTCTATCAAGATTGTTATGTTCCAAAATATAGAATACAATATGTGTGTATATTATGAATACACTGCTTCTAATGTTGATTTGATTTCTAGAATTGCTTTATCTCACATTTTTTTCCAGAGCTCTATGATTTTATCTCATTTCTTACTAATTTTTGTCTTCATGTTTTCTTTAATTCATTTGAACTCAAAAAAAACTTGATTAAGTAGAAACTATCTTTTGATTCATGGTATTTTCTTCTAGTGGTATTTTCTTTATATGCTTTTTTCTTTTTACATTGCTCTTTTCCTACTTGTTTAATTTGTTAATATATGTGTATGTCACTTCTTTCTGATTTTTACTAATTTTGAATAGGGCATGTGGTTCAGATATTTGTTGAAATTAATTAAGGGTGAGAGATGAAAGCTGAAGCGCTGGAAGTTTAGGACATAACCTTCACCATCTCTGTTTTGTTATCTCACAGGGAAAGTCTCTGCTCATCACTTTCCCTTGTCTATTGAGCAGAAAGTCTTTGGAATTTTCACAGGAAAGCCCTATGCTCCAGGTGTCTATGATGTATTTAGCAGCTATTTATTTTTGTATGGCTTTGATTAGCTATCACCAAGATGACCCTTTTCTTGTCCTCTTTCTGAAAAGATGACCTATCTATGTAGCTTCTTATTCAGTCTTTCCTCACTCATCAGCCTTGCTTTACAGCATCTGCATTCCACTCACACCTTCTACGTAAAATTTCTTTGATCCTTTCAGAGTTGTGCCATCTACTTTGAGAGACCTCTGCACTATATAAAGTATCTCTAAAAGTTTGCACTTCCTCTTGACATTTTTGTCATTTTGGCCCTAATAATTTTTTTTAAATTTCTATTTGGAGTTTGTGATTTGGGCTGTGACTATCTCCTAGTCCCATTGAAGACATAGCAGGCTTCATTTTTTATATTAGACTGTTGTTTCAGTTGACATTCAGAAGAAAATGGATAAAATTACAGAAGAGGAGAATGCTTAGTTTACTGAAGTTGTGTAAAACTGGTCAGTAAAAATATTTTTAATTACTTACCTTTCAAAGCTTGTTATTATTTTAAAATGTTTTACATTTTTCTATGGGATTAGGTGCTTTGTGGTGGGTGTGTAATTACTGCAGAGTGTAAAATTGGGGACCTGAACATGAAATAATTTGTGCATGTCAATAATTTGAAAATCAGCACCCAAACTGCAGTGGAATTTGGTGAAAAGAAATGTAAAGTTGTTATATCACTTAGTTTTATTAGGAAATCATTCTGATATTGGGCCAAAAAAACTAGTAATTATTCATAGCACCATTGAGGAGATTGCCATATGTAATATACATATATTTATTGGTTAGGATTTTTTTTTCAGGTACAAGTGATAGAAATTCAGAATCTTAAGTAAAAAGAGAATCTACTGATACCTATGACTGGATATTCTAGGAGTGACACGTATTTTATCTTGTGTTGCTCAAGTTGAAGTTCATGTGAAGAACACACTGAGCTCCCAGTTAGAAACCCCAGCAGAAAGAGAATTTCTTCCTCCCAATATCCCTACATGAAAGATTCCTCTTTTCCATTGTCCATCCTGCTTGAGCCAACTTTGGATCGTATGCCCATGCAGGTATGTTAGAAAGGGTGATAGAATCCCATCATGATCAAATGAGAAAAAGTAGGACTTTTATATACAAGAACAGGATGTTGGTAGATGAAATGTTAAGTCCAATAATTAATTAATTGGGATGTACTATCTCAATATCCTGATTACAACATGATCTCCAAAAAGGCTTTACATTTCTACTTTAAGCATGTTTCAGAGTCACTGAAGTCTGTTCTTTTTTGCTTTGAAAGGGATTAGGGGAAAGAACAAATCATAAGACTGGTTTGTTTCAGTGATCTTTATTCTTCAGTTGCAGATTGCAAAACCAATGGCTCAGGGTATTTACTCTGGTAGCTCCAAGTTTTGCAGGGAATCCTAGGTTTATTTATTAAAAAAATTTTTTTTAATGTTAATTTATTTTTGAGAGAGAGAGAGACAGAACACGAGCAAGGGAGGGACAGAGAAAGAGGAGACACAGAATCCGAAGCAGGTTTCAGGCTTTGAGCTGTCAGCACAGAGCCTGACGCAGGGCTCAAATTCACAAACTGTGAGATCATGACCTGAGCCAAAGCTGGACGCTTAAGCATCTGAGCAACTCAGGCGCCCCTGCAGGGAATCCTAGGTTTAAAGATGCTCTCATTTCTGTTGGAAGTGAATGAACTAGTCCTCAGAGCTTCTTTAATTATCATAAATCACAGGGAGAGACATGGAAGGCAGGGCAATTAAATGTAGAGGAACTAAGTCTTTTGTAGCATCATTAGATCATTGTATCATCTTGGCTAAAGCTGGTCCACCTCTGAATTTCTTCATATGTGCAATAATAGATTTTTAAAAATTTTTTAAAGACATTGTAGTTCAGGTATTCTGTTACCAATAATCAAGAGCATGATAAGGAATACACCAGGACATTTTGGTCCATAGCCTGCACTAATAGTGTCAAAATCTCCTTTTCTGAGAATTAAAAATCTACTAATCTGGATTATGTTACATTGACCTTAATGTTCTTACTATAACTCCTATTACTCTAACTAGGCGTTGTTTCTAGAATCTTCCCCCTGTATAGAGTATCCACATTTCACTTTTGACTTGACTTGATGACTTGGTTCTTCCTTGAGAGTCCAATTCAGGTTCTGCAGTATCTCTAACATGGATCTCCTTAATGCTATTTAGTGATAATTTGGGAATTTGTGTTTTCTCTCCTACTTGATTCATTTCTACTTATTAACTCTCTTATGACTCCAGCGTAAATAAATGACCTACCTTCTAGTTTGCTCTTTCTTTTCTTTTTTTAAAAATTTTTAAATGTTTTATTTATTTTTGAGAGAGAGAGAGAGACAGCGTGAGCAGGGGAGGGTCCAAGAGAGAGGGAGACACAGAATCCAAAGACAGGCTCCAGGCTCTGAGCTAGCTGTCAGCACAGAGCCCGATGCCAGGCTCGAACCCACAAATCGTGAGATCATGACCTGAGCCAAAGTTGGATGCTTAACTGACTGAGCCACCCAGGTGCCCCTAGTTTCCTCTTTCTAAGTGACTGAATTGCTCCTAGGAATGTGGCATCAGTCCTTCATCTGTGATTGGATTTATCAGGGAGATGACCCTCAGCAAGAGTTTTTAAACACTGAAGAAAAATGAGAAAGAAGGAAAATTGGTGGGGAATTAAAAAATTAAGCCTTTTGTAAAAAAAAAAAAAGATATGTATGTATGTATGTATGTATTATTTTAGAGAAAGGGAGAGAGTGAGAGCACACGAGCTGGGGAGAGGGGCATGGATAGAGGGACTGAGAATCTTGAGCAGGCTCTATGCTCAGCGTGGAGCCCAATGCAAGACTTGATCCCATGACCGTGGGATCGTGATCTCAGCCAAAAGCAAGAGTTGGATGCTCAGTCGACTGAGCCACCCACATGCCCCAAGAAACAAAGCCTTCTGATTTATTATTTTAACAGTCTTGATCCCATTTGACCCATGTTCCAGTATATTAAACTATAGATAAATAAATTTTGAAGTGTTGCTTGGGTAAAAGAGATAAGTCTTAGAGAAATCATGGCCTTATACAATTTATAACTCCGAGGAAAACTTATACAAAGTTAACTCTTAGGAAAATAATCTATATCAGGAAATTATTTGAAAAACTCACTTTTGGCTGTCTGGTCATTAACATCTAATGGCATACGGCTTTTCTGTATTCCAGTGTGTGACTTGGTGATTTTCCCAGAACTTATGTCCAAGTGAAGCTCATAGGCCTGAAGGCAAAAAGAAAGGACAAATTAGAGTTGTTTCTTATTTGTGTTTCATAAATCTGAGTGAATGCCTTAAAAATGTTAATCTCAATGTTCTTAAATATCATATATTGCATTTCTGCATACTAATTAGGATTTCAATATAGTTTGTATTGATATTTGAGTAAGAGGTGATGAACTTTCCTCTTAATTATTGATTTGGCTCTGACATTTCCATATTGCTTTTTGCCATATCCTTATTTTCTGCAACTGTAAAGTTTGCGTGGACCCAGTGTAAAAATTGCATTACTCATTTAGCTCTGTGGCACATGTTCAGCTTGTTGCATCTGAACTCAATATGGTGAATATTTTTTTCTGCTTTGCATGTGAATATAATTCAAGATGCTTGTTTTAATTTTAAATGCCTACATGCTCTGGCTTCTAACTAGCGAATATTTAAGGTTCTTTTCTGATTATCCGTCTTTATTATTTCCATGGGAGTTCAGAAGAATCACTGAACAGCCAGACTTTTTTTCTTTATAACTTTGGTACATTTATGTTGTTTCAATTGCTCTGAGGATACATGCTTTATCTCTTAAGAGGTAATCAAAGCTGTTCAACCAGTTGTGTGAAATTTGAAAAGCATAATTAAATTCATTAGTTGCTAAACAGCAAAGATGAGTTTATATTAAGAAAAAGACTTCTAAATGTGTGGATGCCTACATTTTGAAATACACATGTAATAAAAATGACAAACTATGTGGTGAACACCATTCTAAAATATTTAGATGTATTAATGGATTTGATCCTCCAAAAATAAGCACTCTATAATTATTCTGTTATGCAGAAGGGAAGCTGAAGCACAGTGAATAAGCTGTTCAAGGTCAAGCAGCTAATAAATGCCAGTGTCAGGATCTAAATCCAAGCAGCCTAGATTTAGAACATGTATATCTGATCACATAGAATACTGCTTTTCAGGCAGTTGAATGGGTGGATTGGGAAGCAATGGGATCAGGTGTGAGGGAAGGCAAAAGAGTAAGGGTACGTTTTAGGTCAAGCTCTACTGACTTCTGGAGCCTAAATGATGGAATTGCAGCAAAGGATTTACTAAGATTTCATTTGTGTGTGTATGTATGTAAAAAGTAGGGTACAGCTTTTGTACCCCTCAGGCTAGAGTGATCTAAGGATAAAAAGGTAGTATTTTCATGGAACATGAGGTATATGCTAACTCACTACTTTCTTTTGTTTTTGTTTTTTTTTTTTTAAAGATATAAGTAATTTCTACACCCAATGTGGGGCTCGAATTCACAACCTGAGATCAGGAGTTGCATGCTTTACCCAATGAGTCAGCCAGGTACCCCAACTACTTTCCAATAACACATGCAACATGTCAAATGAAGTAGTTCAAACTCAGAGGGCTTTAAAAGGTGAAATCACTAATAATATATCACTTACATATCAACCTCTTCAATGATAGATCTGCAGCTTCAGTGATATATCTCGTATTCCATAATTTTGTTCTTTTCCTGAAGACTGAAATCAGAAAGTTCAAGTCACCTAAACAGCTGCTGGTTATGGCCATGCCTCTCAATTTCCTCTCTTTTCTCAGTTCCTAAGTATGAACGCCTAACATCTTTTCATTGGTGTCAGTATTTGTACTTTTTAATTTCATTCTTATTTTTGTATAATAGAAAAATGTACAGGAAATGCTCACATTTTTCATAATTTGTACACTCAAACTGTACAAATCAAGATAATAATGAACACAGAGCCACTATTTACTATCTTGAAGTGGTGAGCTATATGAAAATAAAAGAGAAATCCAAATTTGGCATGTAAAAGTAATATAATTAATATTTACAATATATATATACAGATAAATAAAATATATGAATGTCAAAGATTTTATGTATTAATATATGCCAGTAACCTCACTGTATCTAATGTTGCTGTGAATAAGAAAACTGGGAGAGAGTTCTAGTTTTTTGACTTGTGGTTATGCACTATGCTTCCACTCTCATGTTATTTGCAATGAAAACTATTCTTAGCTTGTGGCCCAGGGATATTGCATAATAATCAGGAAAATTGGACTTCCATATCATTTTTACTGAAATGGCTACTGAGTGACTTGTTTTAGCTTTCTTTTGCCTGTTTAACCATCTTCAAAATGAGAAGAATATATATCCATTAACATAAAATACCATCTAATTATTATACATTTTAAACTAAAGAGTTGGGGTCATTTAGAATATTGGAATGAACAGACAGTAATTATATAAGTTGTTGATATATTATAGAAATAATACAGAGATCACCTCGTTTTCCTCCTTACAAATTAAATTTATAAATAAGAGGAATCAGCAAAGACTAATGACAATATCTCAATGCAAGTAAAACCATTTCAAGTATTATGACCATACCCTATATGCTTTTTCCCTCATGAAAACATTACTCTATTTCTCACATCAAACCCTGCATGATAAAGAGCCCCTTACACCTATCTATAAGGTTCTGACAAATGATTTTTAAATTTGCATGCCATTCTTAGTTTAGTATGACATGTGCACACAGATACATATACAATCATTTAAAAACAATGTCTAAATGTGCAATGCAATTTTCCTAGATTGGAATGGAAAAATCTAGATGATTACTTGAATAAATCCTTTTTCCTTTTTTTAACCCCTCCTTCCTTTCCTTTCTCATTTTGTATCACTCAGAAAACTTTGTTTTCAAGTCCATACTATTACACTAGGCACTATTTATCATGCTGACAAGAACCAATGAGGTCCTTGCCCTTATGGAGCTTACATTGTGTTGGGAGTGGAGGAGCACGGAAAAAAGAAAGCAAAGAAATAAACACAATAAAATTAGATAGTGTTAATCTTTTTAAGAGATCATTGAAATTCATGATACAATAATCTGACATAATAGTGAAGGACTAGGTCACATCTTTGTGTTGGGTGATTAGGGAAGTCTTCTCTGATGAAGTGATAAAGAAGTTATGAGGCAGTCCTGGGAAGAAGGGAGGAAGAAGGTCAGGAAAATTGAGTGATGGGAAGTCCCCAGGTGGAAAAAAAGATAATTGGGACTGGATCAAGTAGATCAGTAGGGTATTAATAAGGCAATCTTATAATTCTATTTCATAACTTAGGTTACCAATTGGTAAACATAAATATTTACTAGTATTGACTATAAACCTTCTTTCTCAGCTTACTGGGAAGAATATGTACTTGGAAGTCACAAAGTCAAGGTTTTGAATCTGGCACCTTGTAGCTGGATGATAGCATCTCAGCATCTCATGCCATCTTTTAAATCTGGGCTATGTTACTTAGTTTTCAGAACTGTTGTAAAGGTGGTGACATAATATAGGGCACGTAGTAGTTACTCACACTGTAGCTATTGATTTTGTAATATTTCAAGCTCTGATGCTTGACCAAGATATGACCTAATCTATTCATATGTGGAGCTTCTCATTCACTCACTAGTCATCCATTAATTGACAAGCCTGCTTTAGCAGGCTAGGAGATGACAAGGATCAGGGTGGAGGGATTCATGAACAAGGCGCCTCCTTTAATCTATCAGTAAGCAGGATTTGGGACCCTAGCAACCCTAAGGATCCAAGATAAAACCTGGAGTTTTCCAAACACTGCTGGAGATTTTTTCCTCACAAAGAAAAGAATATATATATATATATATATATATATATATATATATATTCATATTTGTAGAAGAATGATGTGGGTGTTATTCCTGGAGTACTGGGCAAGAATGTGCTTCAAAATTATTGAAGTATATTTGGTGCTAAATAGTTCTCCCTCTGGCTCTGTATTTTCCCTCCAAAAATTCAGTCAAGTGAAGTGGGTTTATACACAGATAAATGGAGGTATGTGTTACTGTTACGAATGATGCTGAATAAGATGTGCATTTAGAGGGAGCTATGAGAAATGGGAAGGAAGCAAGGAGGAAGCAAGGAGGAAGATCACAAAGGATATTCCTATTAATATAATAAAATGTCAGCTGTCTCCTGACAGGTTTCCATTGTAAGGTTTGCATACACAGTTTAGCTTTCAGACAAGTTTTATTTTTAGAACGACAAAAAACACTGGAAGTTTGGGTGGATAATGTTACATGTTGGCATATCTTCATAAATCTCCAAATGGCCTTCCCTTATATAACTTACCTGTGCTTTTTTTCAGGTAGAATTTGTGAATTGAATATGGTATTCTGCCTTTTCATTTTCTTTTTACTGCTTCTTTTCAATGTTACTGAAATAAAAATGATTCTGCTCATGTAGCTGGACATGCTTAGAATATAGGACAGGTTTTGTTACATTTTTCTTCCTGTAGATAGAATCTATTTGAGCTTGAATCAAGGGTCACAGAATAAAACTAATCAAGAAAATAGAGAAACACATGTCTCTTTACTCTGGCGGCAGAAACTGTATTCCCTCTGGCTTTGTGCCTCCCTTGGTAATCCATCCCTTCTCCCCAGGCACCTTTCTGGGGCTCAGTCTCTGCCTGACTTTTCTCACAGTATGAAGGACCAGGTGTATATATCCTTTCTCTGTTTCAACAGCCACATTTATATTGATGTTTCCTAACTTGGTATCTCCGGACAAAAATTTGCTTCTGTGATTAAGACCCATATATTCAAACTTTCTTGACTTTTCCATGTGACCTTTTGGTGATGGCTCAAAGTAATCATTTTCTCTCTCAAACCTATTTCTGTATTCCCATCTTGCCTGACAGTACTACTTGTCACCTATTTACTCATCCTAGAAGCCTAGAAAGTATCATTGAATCTTCACTCTCCGTTAACTTTCAGAGTCTCTCAATTATCAAGTCCTGTCAATAGTGTCTTCTTAATTTCCTATAGATCCGTCCTCTACTTTCCATCTACATTGTAACCACTGCTTCCCTTCAGACAACTGGTAAAGCTCACCTGAAATACTGAAGAGCTCATAAATGGTCTCCATTCTTCCACTCCTCACCAATCAATTATATACACAGCTACCATGGCGATCTTTGTCACTTACTGAAAGACATCAAAGTATTCATCACTGTCTTCAAATTAAAACTCATACTTGTTGGCATGGTCTGGAAGGGCCCTCCAGATGTGGTTCTTAGTAAATGGTTGTCAATCTTCTTGCTGATTTTTCTCCCTCTGTTTCTGCTCCCTTGCCATGGAGGCACTCACACTGAGCTCCAACTACATGATACTTTTGCATTTGCTAGTATCTGCCATCACTTTCTTTTTTTGTTAAAGTTTATTTATTTTTAAGTAATCTCTACATCCAATGTGGGGGCTCAAACTCATGACTCCTGAGATCAAGAGTCACATGCTCATCCAACTGAGCCAGCCAGGCACCCATGACTTTACTTTCTTGTATTAATTATTTGTACACGTTTATTGCTACTGCTTTGGCTTCCACCTTACTCATTCTCTCATTTTCATCCTTCAGTTAGATGTCAGCTCCTCCAGAAAGCCTTCCCTGATTTCCCCCAACCAGAATTAGATATCTCTATGTGCTCCATAGCAACAGAGCAGCCAGCACTAATTACTAGTGTGACCTATCATATTCTTGTGGCGACTGGATGTCTGTTCTTCCCCATGTACTCTCCCTCCCTGCGCCAATTAGACCATGAGAAGTTCAAATCATAGGAACTACTAAATATGTATTTGTTAAAAAAGAATTGAATACATGTGTTCTTCACACTGAGATATTGTTATATAGCTAAATGATGCTATCAGAATAGATGTGGAATATGCTGTCTTTTTCTTCCTCCACAGATCTGTGCCTTAAAGCATCTATGAAGCTAAATGATGCTATCGGAATAGAGGTGGAATATACTTTTTCTGCCTCCACAGATCCGTGCCTTGAAGCATCTATGAAGTGGGTAGCTTCACATATATAAGGTTGCTTTTTTTCTTTTTAAAATTCATTTTCAAATAGCTTTTACAGGGTAAGTAGATATAATCACTGATAGTTTTGAGAATTTTGTCATAAAAATGATATATGTAATATGCACATGCTTTGCAGTTTTACGCAAACTGCCCCTTTCATATTCTATGATTATAATTATGTTCATTAGTCACAAGGAAATTATCAGTAAATTACATTTGTTAATAGAATCAGTCTTCACTCATGGGAATGAATCTTTTCTTTTTATATTTAAATATTAGTATAATCAATGTACTAGAAATCAAAGATTTAAGAATTTTTTTCCTATTAAAAAAGGGAAGAAACTAGAAGATATTCTCAAATGTATTTTTTAGAAAAACAATTTAAACTAGAGAATCAGTCTTCTCCCTAATCCTCATTCTTGATACTTTCTACACCATCAGCAATAATAGATCAGAAAATTTTTGGTGAGTACTCTTTTGTTAGTGTGGATCAAACTAGTCTATTGCTCTGACCTACACTAGATGTTGATTAGTGGGCTTAAGAACACCAGTGAGTAAGGTGCAAAATTGTAATGTACAGAACCACGTTTAAAATTGTTTCTAAAAATCAAATGTCATGTTATGGTAGAATGAAAGCTTCCACAGACACAGAGAGAAAAAGAGTTTATGAAATGGGATATTAAAAGAGCACAGTGAAAAAAAGAAACCAAGATAAAACAGTGAGAGCGGAAACTATATTTTAACAGCAGGAAATGACATGACATGACATGAAATAAAAAACAATAAAAGTGTAGAAAGACAGGTGGGAGAACTAAAAGTCAAAATTAATGACAAAAAATAAAAGTCTGCTTAAAGAAAAATGAAAAGAAAATATAAAGAAGAGCAAAAGGATCTTTTAGTTACAAATTTGTTTCAGTGCCCAAATACTACTTAATTGTAAGAATGTCAGGATAGTAGTTTTTATATTGCATTATTTTTAGAATTTTCCTAAATTCAGAAGTGTAAGAGTCTTCACTTTGACAATGTAAAGGCAAACAGAACATCAGTGTATCATTAATAGTGTGGTCTCCAACTGACCTGGCTTGGCACATTAGGAGACTTCATACCATTTGTATCCTTAATAGCTGGGGTACGGCAGCATTAGCTGAGCAGGATTTTACTTATTTCTTTAATTTTTTTTCTTTATAGTGCACTTGCTTCCTCCTAAAATGTTATCTGAGCACTTGGAAGCCAAATAAGACTGTAACAATAAAATAAGGGTGCACAGCTTTTTAAAAAGAATAATGCTGTTGTTTTACCCACTAACCTCGTTTCTCAGGAGTCTAACACTCAATACCTAATTTTTTTTTTCTTAGTGCCTTTGAGTCCGTTACTGATATTAAATATTTTGGATTTATGTCGAATATATAAAGGCAGACTATTATAATAAAAATATTAACCTGGAATATTAAGAAAATAAAATTCATAATTATTATAATGGCAGATGATAAGCTCCCAAATAGATCAGATATTTAATTCCCCCTTCCTCCCGCACCTGCCACAAACTAACAACATAGTGATATAATTTTCTTATTTGGCAAAGTGATTACCAAAGTTCATGCCAAAGAAAAATAAACAAATGCCTAATTCTGGAACTACAGTAAATGTGAAAAAATATTAATTTTCTAGGTTTTAAAAGCTTTTAATGCATCTCAGTACAGATTTGCTGAGGTTTTGCTAATTTGAAAGTACTGTGCTAGAAAGATAAGCCAGAGGCAGGGGAGCAGGACAGAATATATAAGTACTAAGAGCAAAATACTGACAAAGGGTATGAAGTGTTCAAAGGAAGAAGGCACCATGATTTGCTGGAAGAATCAGGAAATCTAATAGAGGATGTGTCAATTGAGCTGGGTCTGCAAGAGTGGGGAGGATTTTGAAAACTGATACATAGGGTATGACCACTTTATTTCCACTGTGATTCCTCAGGTTTAGGTACTCATCCTATTTTATCTGGTATCTTTTTGCTGATTTCTTCTTGCATTTCCAACTTTGTGTGGACACCCTCCACTACATGACCTCACTGAGAATTAATCATACCATATTAACGACTGTCTCCTGAATAAACCAAACACCTGTTTTTAAAATCACTTTTACCCTCCTCTTACCATTCATTCTCTCTGCTCGCCTCACCACTTTCTTCCCTTACCTTAAGTAGGTTGCAAAGGAGTATAGAAGGTTTGGTTCACTTTCAACGTCTTCCTGGACCCCTCCATGAATAAGTGTGTTATCTCACTGAGATTTTCAAATCTCTTTTTATGCTGTTTGATTACTGTGTCCCCCAGTGTATCACTTCATCTATAAGCTTGTTCCTCCAAGCAAAGCATGACATTCTTGAGGGCACGGGGGATGGGTCTTCTCTGCGTCTTCAGGCCCAGGGCCTCTCAGGTGGTTAGGTACTGGGTGTCTGCAGGGACCCTAATGAAATCAGTGGTAGGCAGAAGAGCTGTATGCAGACCTAGGGCTTGTGCAGGAAGGTTCTCATATAGCAGCGGCTGATACTGAAAAATCAACTCTGGACTCTTGGGTTCACTTCTTCCTCTGACTGGGTGGGCCACTAAGAGGGCCACTCCAAAGGCAAGGCCATGCAACCTGGAAGCCCACAGCGCAACAAGCAGCAGCTACAGTAATGTAACTGACACTGCTAGCAACATAATCCTCCATGCGTTTCGATGTGCTTTCCCAGCCATCGTCTGAATGTTTCTCTTCAGCGGCCTAAAGTGGCCTTACATTCTTTTCCAGAATCCGGGAAACACCTTTCTTTCTTTCAGACCATTAGAGGGGGGGGAAAAAAAAAAAAAGGACTTTCCTGGGACTGAGAGCGGGGATTCCCTCTTCACGAAAGTGCACTTTCCACCCCGCTTACCCGAGCTGAAGGCGAGCCCCGCGAAGGCGCGTGGGGCACCTGGGAACACTCCCCACACCCTGCGGCCCCCGCCTCCCAGAGAAGGGTCTAGAGCCCGGGAATCCTCTAATTAGGCTCGCCCCCATTGGTTGTCCCCACGGCACCTCCGTGCCGTCACGGTGTTATGCTAATGAGGGGGAGTCTCATTGGCTCGGCCCCCGGCGGCAGCTGCGACGGCTCTGGCGGGGAGAGCCGGGTTGGCCGCAGCTGGGACCAAACCCACGGCCCACCTCTCGCCGGCTCCGGGCTGTGTCGCGTGCACGCCCGCGCGGGGACCCGCTGCCGGGATTGCCCTCGGAGGAGGCTCCTAGACCCGCCTTTTAGGAAGGTGCCTCCCCAGCTTGCTGCGCGTACGCCCCCTCCCCTCTTTCTAGGCACCGCGCGTGTTCTTTTTTTTTTTTTTTTCCCGCGAAGTAACTTTTGCATTCCCGCCTCCCCCGAGTCCTGGGGACCAGAGGCGGTGCCGAGCCTGGGGGCGGTTCCTTGGCAGCGTAGATTCTTGTCAGAGCCAGACTTTTGCTCCTGGGCTCGGTTTGCATCATCCCCATCACAGCCTCAGGAGAGAGGATCCAGCCCCCTTTCAGCCTCAGCTTCCGGCTCGGAGCGGACCCCTCCCCCTCCCAGGCCCCTTCCCCTTCCCCGTCCCTCCCCGGACCACCGCATCTTGTTAGTCCTCTCCCTCCACTCCGCAGAATTTTCTTTTTTCTCTCCTTTCTCTCCTCTGTTCCTCGTTTTCTGTTTCCCACTCTTTGAGGAAGGATGGTTGATTTGGAGAGCGAAGTGCCTCCTCTGCCTCCCAGGTACAGGTTTCGGGATTTGCTGCTAGGGGACCAAGGATGGCAAAACGACGACAGGTAAGTGGTGCTGTGCAGTCTTTGCTCTGTCAATACAGCTGGAAAAGGGACTGAGGTGGGGAAGCTGAAGAAGGAAAAGGAGACCAGAAAAAGGGAGCCAGAGACTGGGGGAGGGAGGGAAAGGGACTCTTTGATATGTCTCTCCATTTTGACTGTGTAGAGCAATTGCTATAGACAAGGGACTCTTTTCCTTTTCACTTTCTTGTCCTTGCAATGTATTTATTGCATTTATTTGGTACTTATTCTTTTGTCTCTCTGTGCTTTCTTGGGTGTGTATAAGGATGCTAGGAAAGGTACAATACATCCAAATGGCACGCAGTATCAGTGCCATATAATTTTCATTTTTTCCTTTTAGGTGTCGTTCCTCAAATTCTAAAATGTTTTCACGGTAATTGAAAAAGCACCTAAGAAACTTAAATCTCTTGCACCTATTTACTTACTCCTTGTCAGTGTTGTCTTGTTAAGGTGTTCACCTACTACTGGGGATTTTATACTCTTTAAACATCTGGAGTTGTAGGTAGACAATTGGTTTAAATATGTAACAGGTAGTTAGGGAACATAACGTTTTCAATGGAGAATATTCACTTTGAACAGGTAACCGTGATTATGATTAATAATGGTATTTGTATAACATGATCCAGCCTTTTCATAATTAATGTATTTTTAACCTAACTAGTATATATGTCACAAGATTAAAACTAAGTTTCAAAACTAGAATATTCATTATCAGCAAAATATTGCTCATGTGTATTATGTAGAGCATCACTGCTTTGCCTAGTCAAACTTCTGAAATTCCTCAGGTTATCTGATTCATTATTTGAAAGTCATAGTTTATGAATAAACATAGTTCATCGAATTTAGTATTTTCTGGGAAGTCATTTCATGTATCCCATGCCATATGTTTTTGTTTTTAAATAGTCTATGTATACTAACGAGGCTCTCTCAACTCAATTGAAATATTTCCTTGAAGTTTGGATTTAATATTGTTTTAATTACATAAAAGACCCATTATTGGTCCTGTTGAAAATCTCCTCCCCATTCAGCACTGGGTTTGTTCTCACCGTTTCAGCTTTCAATACCAACTCCTGTCTGTGTGCTCAGGGGCTTTTATCCTGGGCATCAATTTTGGACTTCTTCTTTGGTCTCATATTAGTAATTTAAAGGGATAAGGATGTTTCTCAGAGGGTAATATTTCAATGCAATCTGTTTTTTAAGGTAAAACATATATATATTTGTTAGAAATTAAAAAAACAAATGCCAGTTTACCAGTATGCTTGGAAAGTAAGGTGCTCTGGTTGACTGAGATAAGGACATGAATATTTAAACAAATTGCAGTGTTAGTTGACTTTTAGATAAACTGTATTAGCCTAGTTTAAACGGCTTATCAAATGCACCATCGTGTTCATAGTGGTTGAATCTGTATTTGTTACTTGACCTTAGGCTCATCATGAAGAATAGAAATCCTCATTGTGGAAAGTGTGAGATGGACTGAATTTCATAGAGAATATATTTTGGATTAGGTGGTGAGAGTGTTGTTTGTTTTTTAATATTGTATCCAAGATAGTAATTGTTCATGTGGCTTCCCTCATTTTTCTAAAGGATGTTGAAGATATATTTCATTAATTAATAATTTTGGTTAGTTGAGTACTACCCTAGTTAAGTACTGCTATATTAAAAAAAGTTTTACTCATTTAGTTAATGTCTCTCTTATAATCAAAGTTTCTGCTAAGTTTAACTTACAATCTGGGCCATAGTTGCTATTAAAATGAGGTATTAAACATTAAAAAATGTTCATTTATTTGACTAGTTTTGTGGTTTCATGAAAACTTAATATTTAATTTTGGTTCCATTTGTTGTCCATCTTTGAAGACAAGATCCTTGGATTAATAGTGACTCAGCCCTCAATCCTTTGCTCATTTCTTCACTAGCTGAGTTGCCTTGGGCAAGTCATTCAGCCATTATAAGATTCAATAATTTCTGTAAGGTACAAAACTAACACTTATTAGGCAATAAGCACTGGCTTGTGTTATATGTTAGCTACGCTAATGGTGTGTGTGTATGTATGTGTGTAAGGGTATAAGTGTGTGTGTGTGTAAGAGTATATGTATGTATGTGTATACAAACTAGGAAACTAAGTTTATGGGCAATTAAATACTTGTCTTGGCAATATATCTTATAAGTGAACACAGGGGCTCTGTTCTTTGTGATTCAGATTCCTCAAGAAGCTCCTAAATTCTTTCCATTTAATTTGTCTGAAATTGTACAAATAATTTGACAGCATCTAGCACAGTTTAGGTGCTCATTAAATATTAGTTACCTTCTTCACTTCTGATTTACAATTTTCAATTATTTTTTATTTTTCTTCACAATCCTAAATTAATATGCAGTAATAAGTAAGGTCATCTGTTTTGTCATTCCTATGCTCATAAATTTCTCTTTGCAACTGAGACTGAGTAGCCTTCTTGTTTGATTCAGTTATCATGTACTCAACTCCTATGGAGCTGAGGAGAAAGGACCCTTTTATATAAGAATAGTTAGACGATTTATACCAATGGAAATGTTTAGTGTTTTGTCCATATTCTCTAGGCTATTTTCTATGAATAGTCTCTGCCTGAGGTTTTTTGCTTGCTTTCTCCCCCTGGTCTCAGAAGCTCCCCAGGTCTTGGAGAACAAGCCAGAAGTGCCACTGAGTAAATAAAGAATAAAGTGTTCAATATCATTTGAATCTAATACTTAGGATACTTTGTGTTCAGAGTTACTCTGTGATTAAAACTAATATGACTAGAGACAGAATTTAACTGGTTTTATATGGAAGCCATTCTGTAATATGTAGAATTGTAGCAGTGTTATAATCAATTGTTTGTTTTAATATTTCTATGATTCATCAAACAATAAAGATTTAGAATGTTCTCTTGTGGTTAAGGATTGGTAATTTTCAAGTTTTAAATGCCTTAAGACAGAACAAGCCCTTCTCATCTTCATCATGACTTAATAATTTTAAAATTTGGAACCCAATGCACTTGATGTGGATAAATTGTCATAACTGTTGATAAATGACTGTTAATGGACAATTCTCAGTTGCAGTCAGACAGGAGTAGGGCGTTTATTTGATTAATGCCATTCAGTTTTCAAATATCTGGTCTGTTGTTTCAACTCCAGTAATTTTAAGTGTAACTTTCGTGTTTTATAGGTGGCATTTAAAAGTGATGTAAGCAAGTCACCTAATGTATTGTAGTAACTGAAAACATAAAAGGATTTGAACAAAGAGTGTAATCCAGTCAATTAATAGTTTAAGAAATATCTATAAAATGGTGAAAATGTTTGGATAGCTTTTGGAGTATGTGTAATTTTAAATATCACACAATGAAAGTATATTACTTTATATAATAAAATTAAATTGGAGGAATGGATTTGGAATGGCACATTTATATAACCTACCAATTGTATCTCCCATAACAAAGTCATATATTATTTTGAAAAGTAGTCATTTGATTTAAAGTACTTATGCTAAACTTGTAAGTCCAGGTCATTAAATACACTTTAAAAATATTTAGTGTTAGTAAAAAGAATGAAATGTTATTTTTACTATTTAATTATATAGTGGAGTCAACTTTTCTAATGCAATATCTATAAAAATGATTTAAGTATTGTTAAGAGAATCTAGATAATGTTGTTTTCTTAGCACTCTCTATTATATTAAGGGAAATCTCCATGAATAAGGCAATAAAAATTTACCTACTACTGAAGTAGGTAGTGATGCAAAAAAAAAAAAATAAGACTTTAGGTATATATAGTATGCTATATAAAATGCAGAGAAATATGTATTTTAAATGATTTTTGTTGATCAGTACTTACTAGGAATCTTTTTATATAAAAAAGTAGATGATTTCTCCTTTTGACCTGATCTTATAAATTGAAATGTGGCTTTTCAGATTACATAGAATTTATTTATTTTTATTTTATTTTATTTTTTTTACATAGAATTTACTTTTAAAGTGTGATCCATTTACCCACTCTCATATATATCCACTTTCTGTATATGCTTGTGTGTTAATAACACCTGTTCTGTGATTATACTCATAACTTCTCAGAGTACTTCTACATATAACAAGTCTTGAATAAGGGAGGTTGAGATGTAGTAGTTTCATTTTCTACATGTTATTTGACATTTTAAGGAGATTAAACTTTTTACTATATAATCTCTATATAATCTATATATATATACTATATAATCTCTATAGCTTCAAGTTAGCCTTGAAGATGGGTGCAAAAACATAATACTTTATGGATGACCAAGAAAATGATTTCAGCTAACTTGTTTTATCAAAATTATTACACACTTACCATCTTTTTTGTTAGTAATGTCATTCAGCTTTTGCAAAATTACATTTGAAAGATAGTTGGAAAATAATACAAACAAAGGCGAAACCCTTATAGCTTTCATCTTCATTAGTAGTACAAAATAAAAATTAACTAACAATATATTTAGTCATAAGGTGTTCCTGTAGCTTAGGCCATGCTTTTATTCTCTTGCTGTTAATAGTGAATATGATAGTTTTATTGGCTTTTCCAAATCATGTTCTTGATTATTAAAATGTTTTACATGTTCATAAATCACTTTGTCATTGGTGGTTAATCTGTTTTTATTAGTGTATTTATGTATTGCCAATGTTGTCTTAATTATGCACCATCCTTCTCTAAGTTACTTTTAGAAAATGAAGCAGAGAGAAATACTATTTCACTGAAATCTAACCAGTTGCTTTATGTACTTATAGTTTGAAATTAAATTAGCATGGCCTCTTGTGAGCATATTTATTTATTTATTTTTAAGTTTGTTTGTTTGTTCATTTAGTAAGTAATCTCCACACCCAACATGGGGCTCCAACTCATGACCTTGAGATCAAGTCGCATGCTTTTCGCATTGAGCCAGCCAAGTGTTCCACATCAGCAAAACTTAATACGTATTTTCAGTCAAGATGTTTTTAGAGACGCCTGGGTGCTCAGTTGTTTAAACATCTGACACTTGATTTTTGGTTCAGGTCATGATCTCATGGTGAGTGAGTTTGATCCCCATGTCGGGCTCTGCACTGTGTCAGCATAGAGCCTGCTTGGAATTTTCTCTCCTTCTCTCTCTGCCCCTACTCCATTCATGTTCGTTCTCTCTCTCTCTCTCTCTCTCTCTCTCTGTCTCTCTGTCTCTCTCAGAATAAATAAATAAACTTAAAAAATTAAAAAAAGAAATTAAAAAAGGTGTTTTTAAACTAATGATTTTACTGAGTTTTAAATTGCTAATTAAAAACAATCAAAATAATACATAATGATCCAGAAAGACAATTACTTTTACTTTTTGACAAGCCTTGACTAGATATGGGTTATTTTTATTTTTTTTAATGGATCATGAAAACAACAATTCTTTCACGAGGATCTTAATCATCAGATAGCAATAAAGTTGCAACATAAGAGAAAACCACTTAGAGAACAGAGTGAGAAAGCAAAGGTGCATTTAGAGCACTGATCACATCTCATCCTCAGTACAAATTCAGAATTGGTTGTGTGGAGTTGTAGAAAGTGAGATACAAGTGAAGGTAGGGGCTTTGGAGTTCTTTCTCATATTGAATGTACTGTCTAGGTAGGGTAGATATGGAAAAGCAGGGCTGGAAATGTCTAATTTGCATATATCTCATGTAGCAGAGTGACCATGTGCTTGCTTGCAGCAGATAAATAAAAACCCAGACTCCGTGAAGGCAAAGAAAGCACTGTGAAAATGGCATTGGATCCCTTGCATCTGATCATCTGGAAGCAGAAGAGTAAAATTTCTGACCTTTATTTCTCAGTAACTAGATATAACTGTAATGACCCAACTCTTAAAGAGAATCTAAGGTGTAGTATAATTTCAGGGGTGGAGGAGCCACCGCACATACTTGGAAAAATAAATCATTTATGTAAATAAATTCAGTGCACCAGTGGTATTAGGTTTATTTGTCTCCTTTGGCTTTGAAGTGCAGATGGGTTTGGAGTTGGGAAGTGAGTCACTTGGAAAGCCCTAGTTGCCTGAAAGCAGTAGGGGGAAAGTGCTCCTGAGTATGGAGGCCGTGGGGAGAGGATCCTCAAAAGAAGGGGACTGAGGACAGTGAGACTTCTTTCCACAATTTTGTCTTGGATCGATCACATTTATTTTTACCTATTTGTGACAAGTAGAAGCAGTGAAGGTAAACAGAAACAAATCCAGGCTGTCAGGCTCAGCTTGTCTGTAGGGGACTGTGGCTGGCAGCAAGTCCCCCATTCTTTGACCCTTTCTTGTTTAGAGTCTTCACTGGACTTCTCTTTGGGACTGTACTTTAGTGCTCTGCACTACTGCAATTATGGCATGGCTTTAAAGAGCAAGAATCATGCCCTTTGTGTATGCATTCCTTAAACTCAGAGTTGTATTACTTCCAATTTTCACAGTATGTAAATATGTATAAGAAATGGATTTTGCATACAAAGCCAAAAAGCAGTGAATCTAAGAAATAAAGGACTGCTTGTTCTTGGCTTTCTTGTACTGGACTTTGCACAGAATCATAAAGATGAATTGTTGTTACAGGGGCACACTTAGCCCATCTTGTAAATCACTGTGTGAATAGGGATAAAAGAGGATTAACACATTTCAACCTCATTTGACTCCCTGTGGGAAAACTTGTAGATTGTCCACATATTGCAGACAACCAGTTATTAACAACAGGGACCAGATGTGTGGTTTAATAATGGACAGCCTGCTGTCTTGGGCCTGTCAAAAACTGAAATACCACTCGATTCCCTGGGAATCGTATACGGTGATCAGTAAGCTGCACAAGTACCTGTGAGGAGTGATGGCAATGACTTTAGTCACTGCCATCACATGTGGGGATTACATTGGCAATTATAAATGGGAGCTTTCAATATTTTTTTTTCTATTTCTTGCGTATCTCTCCACAAGAGTTCATGTGCCATTTCACCTATTTCTGCTGAAAATACAGAAGATCAAGTGAAAATGAATGGTACTGAATTAATAGTTACAAAGGCAGGGAACATTTATCAAGAGCTTAATGTATGCCACACACTGTTATAAGCATGTTACATGTATTGTTTCATTTAATCTTCATACCAGCTCTGAGGAATTGTTATTTTCGGCTTTTTATGGATGAATTATCTGAGGTACAGAAATATATAGCTTGTTCCAAGTTACATAATCACAAAAGGTAGAACCAGAATCTAATTATTATGCGTATCAACTATGTTTATCATGTAAACAGATGTGATTTAATGCTATTAAATAACAGGACAAAATGCAAAAAATGTAAATGCTTTTAAAGGTGGAAAAAAGTCATATAGCATTTGGATCCCTCTGGGCCCATTATTACAATGATTAACTCAAAAGAAAAGCTATGGAATTTTCAAAGTTGTAATATTTTATGGGAGAAAATAAATTATTTTCTTTAAATGGAAAGCATTGTTTTTGATACTCCGGAGAGAGTGGATTAAAATAAGAAATTAGTAAAACAACTAAAACAGATTTTATTTGTTTGTTTAAAGAAAGTGTAGATGAATCAGAAAGGCATCATATAATATTATATAATTAACTTACTAATACTCTTAAACTGTTCACTTTGGAAGGTTTGGGCAAGGTCATCCATTTCCCATAGCTCTTTGCTACTTTAGTTAATCTACAGTTGTCTTTCTTTAGATATGGCTAGATATTTTGTTTGTTTGTTTTTTTATTTTCCAGAGTAGAACATTGGGTTTCCTACTTATACTTCTACTGTTTAAGGTATTTGTACCTGGACGAAATTCATTTTTCTCAACCACTCTACTGGTGATAATGAAAACTCTCGCTATGAGGTTTAAATGGGGGTAATGTGAAATTACTGACCGTGAGTTTAACAAGTAACCCTACCTATTAGTTTCATTATTCCAAAGAAAATTTGCAGTGGTTCATATATAGCATAAAATAAATTGAAATACAGCAGAAAGAAAATATAAGGGGGAAAAACTAAACCTGGTGTAGAGTTGATACACAATGTGAATTCTGTGAGTTCCTATATGGTTACTGGAGATGGATCACAAAATTAGCCATAGCAAAGGAGACATGATCAGTTGCCTAAGATGAGAAGTAAACTAGTAGTTCAGGAAAAATACACTTTACTTGGTGTGCCGGTTGAAAGGATATTGCTCCCGTGGATCTTCACTCTCATTCTCTCTCCTATCATAAAAGACTAGCAAGTGTCATAAAACTTTTATAACATCCTCAACTGCCAGGTACCAATATAATTAGAAAGAATTATTCACTTGAAGTAGATTTTCATAAGTGTATTTCAGTTACATCTTGTAGGACAAAAAAGGGAACACTTGAGATTATTGATGGATTATGAGCCTTTCACGTATGTTCTTTAAAAACTTTTTTTAAATAGTCCGTACTACTCAAAGCAATCTATAGATTCAGTGCATTTCCTTTCAATACACCAATAGTGTTTTTCACAGAACTAGAACCAAGAATCCTAAAACGTATATGAATGACCTTGTGTAACCAAAGCAATTTTGAGAAAGAAGAACAAAGCTGGAGGTATCACAATCCCAGATTTCAAGATATGCTACAGAGCTATAGTAATCAAAACAATATGGTACTGGCACAAAAATAGACACATAGATCAGTGGAACAGGATAGAAGGTCTGGAAATAAACCCACACATATGTGGTCAGTTAATCAACTGCAAAAGAGGTAAAGATATACAATAAGGAAAAGATAGTCTCTTTAATAAATGTTGGGAAAACTGGACAGCTACGTGGAAAAGAATGAAACTGGGCCACTCTCTTATACCATATACAATAATAAACTCAAAATGCATCAAAGACCTATATGTAAGAACTGAAACCATAAAACTCCTAAAAGAAAATATAAGCAGTAATCACTTGGACATTGGTCTTAGCAACATTTTTCTGAATAAGTCTCCTAAGGCAAGGGGGAAAAAAGCAAAAATAGTCTACATTAAACCGAAAAGCTTTTGCATAGTGAAGGAAACCATCAACAGAATGAAAAGGAAGCCTATTGAATGGGAGAATATATTTGTAAATGATATATCCATAAGGGATTGTTATTCAAAACATATGAAGAGCTTGTATAGGTCAATACCAAGGAAACCCAGATAATTCAATTAAAAAATGGGCAGAAGGCCTGAATAGACATTTTCCCAAAGAAGACATACACTTGGCCAACAGACACATGAAAAGATGCTCAACATCCCCAATTGTCAGGGAAATGCATATCAAATGTGGTATCACCTCACACCAGTCAGAATGAATAGTATCAAAATGACAAAAAATTACAAATGCTGGTGAGGATGTGGAGAAGGAGGAACACTCATGCACTGTTTGTGGGAATGTAAATTGGTGCAGCCATTGTGGAAAAATTGAAAATTGAAGTACCATATGATTCAGTAGTTCCACTACTAGGTATTTTCCCAAAGAAAATGAAAACATTAGTTGGAAAAGATATATGTACCCCTATGTTTATTGCAGATATAGAAGCAATCTAAGTGTCCATCACTAGATAAATGGATAGTTGCACACACACACACACACACACACACACACGCACGCACTGTGATATTAGCCATATAAAAGAGTGAAATCTTGCCATTTGTGACAACATGGATGGACCCAAAGGGTATTAAGCTAAGTGAAATAAGTCAAACAGAGAAAGACAAATATCATATGATTTCACTTATTGTGGAATCTAAAAAACAAAACATATGAATAAACAAAAATAGAAACAAGACTCCTAAATACCGAGAGCATCCTGGTGGTTGCTGTAGGGGGGCTGGGAGGGCAGGTGGAATAGGTGAAGATGATTAAGAGGTGCAAACTTCCAGTTATAAAATAAATCATAGGGATGAAAAGTCAGTATAGGGAGTATAGTCAATAATATTCTAATAATGTTGTACGGTGATAGATGGTAACTACACTTATCATGATGAGCATTGAATAATGTATGAGATTGATGAATCACTGTTGTATACCTGAAACTAATATGACCTTGTATATCAACTAAATTTCAATTAACAAAAAGATTCACATAAAGGAAATGGGGAGGGCATCAAAACCAAATGGCCTATTTCATGAGAGTTTTAAAAACATGAATGCATTCACTAAACTAAATGTAGTTAACTAAAAAAAACCTCCAAAAACTAAAAAAATATAAATGGCTTTGATTAATAATTAAGAATGCAAGGAGTTTAGGTGTTGTGCACCTGAGGTGTAAACATTGTCAGTAGAGGCTAGGATGGCCATAGCTTTATGGAGAGTCTACAAAGATTCTAACCAAAACATAAGACTGAATTGTGGTCATTATCACTTCCTCCTAGAGATTGGAGTAATTAATTTTGTTTCTTTTTGTACACATGCCTAAAGTAAATATAGAATTTAACATTCCGTTAAGACTTTGTAAGCATCCTGAATTTACTTATGGAGCTCTCTATATAACTATATACATACAGACATATATATTAAGTACATAATTATAAAGCAGACTTCTGGTTGCTAAGTAATTGATAAAAGTAACTCCAAACTACATATTTTTTCAGTTTACCTATCACCACTAATCTCACTATAATCTCCCTGGATTCTCCATTGCACAATTCGGCAGTGGTTTTGTACTATTTTTTTAAAGCTCACTTTCCTAAATTCTTGATCTCCATTTCTTCTTTTTTGATAGGATTTCACTCCTTTGTATATTTAAATGAATAGAACACTTGCCAGTGTGCTTCATTGTTTGGAGTCTGTTCTGTACACTCCACCTCTAACAATGTTCCATCTCCAGCTCAGTCCCCATTTAACCCACTTATCTTCATCATAATCTTGAATGTGATTTTAACATATAGTCGTGTTTTAAAACCTACGCTATGTCACTAATGCTTATTATATGAAATTTAAGCCACTGAGTTCAGTACTCAATGATCTTCATTAATTGCGTCCTTCATTAATTTTTCCTAAACTGCTTTTTAGAATTTAATCAGTGCCATTATTCACAGAAATCACCCCTCACCTCACATGCTAATAGCTGCTGACATGCTTGTATTGTACTATGACCTTATGCTGTCTTGTGACTCTTCCTGTTTGTGTCATCCCCCTTTTCATGACTGTACCCCAAACTAGACACAGAGCCAGAGTTACTAAAAACATTTTCCATATCAGGCTATTCAGTATATTTTGCTTCTTTTTTTTTTTTTTAAACTTTCCTTATTTTTATGTTGTTTTGCAATTACTCACGTTATTTCAGGTTTAACATATCTCTTTTTAGGGAAAGAGCTGTGTCTTCAGTTCATTTTGGATCCTCTCATATATTAACACAAGTGGTTTACACAATGATTTCCAAAATATCAATTCTGTAATATAAGGAAAGTACTTTTAAAAGTAAAGAAAGCACAGCTGTGAATAAGTTTACCACTTATATACATATACATTATTATAGTAAAAATAGAGGTCATTTAAATATGAGATTTTTCTTTCCTTCATGGAAACAAAGTAGTTTTTTAAAGCTAATTCTAAAGCTAGGTATGGTAGTTTAAATCATTTGACTTGAAAATGCCTTTCCTACATCTAGTTTGATATTCACAAAGAGTTTAACTTTGGAAATGGCAAAGCAGAATGTGCTTCAGTCCATAATTCATACTGTGACAGTTCAAATGACTGTTAAAGTGAATTCTGAAATTTGCATGGGGAACAGCTCAGTGAAAGCCATCAATCTGCTTGACAGCCAGCAGTGCCATCGTCCAAGGGACTTGTGGAGGTGTGAAAGATCAACTTCATCTCCTGCTCACTTAGGTACTGATAATAATACTTACATAATTGGGATGAACAGAAGAAAGCATTTTTGTTTTTGGTCTTAAATCTTACTAAAATATTTTTTTTATTGAGGAACAGTGCTTATAATAGTTTACAGTGTATTTAATTTTGCAGTGTTAATGTGAATAGAATGATTTTCTGGAAGAATAAAAACATATGTGAAATGTATCCGTGACAGTTATCTAAGCATGTTCTGAGTCTTTGGATAGAAGGCACATTACTTTAAAACACATATATTCCTATTATTATTCTGTTTCTGAAGTCAGATCCGTACCTATTTGTTTTTGTCACATGGAATGACCACTTTTGATTTAACTTCATTCCTTTTCAGTGCTAGAAAGAAACCTGTCAGACATCTCTTTATGCTTGCAGCTTTACTGCCACATGGAAGGTAGGAGAGAGACAAATTCTAATCACTTACAGAATTATATAATTAAAAATTTGCTTAAAAAAGACTAATTAAAACTTTCATTATAAAGTTTTTCTGACTTGCTGATTCTATTCCTCCTGCAACATATTCCAAGTAATGTCTCCCTTAAGTAAATTCACATAATAAAGTGAGGGGAAGCTCCCTTTGTGCAACCCAAATTGTGTTCTAATTGAACTAACTTCTGCTGCCATTGAGGTGTGATAACGTATGAGAAGTGTTTGAATAATGTGATCCTACACTCACATTATCCTTGAGCTTGTATTGTGTTGGAGAGTTAAGACTTACAAAATAACTACTGTATAAATTAGAACATGGTACAAGAAACAGTATTATGGGAGTATTGGAAAAGCTTCTTGGAGAGTTCTAGGGAGAAAGTAAATTTTACATATTAGGATTCATTTATTAGAAATAAAGTAGTAATGGCTAGCACAAAGATACAGTGGGTCTTCCACAGGGCATATTCTAGGAAAACATGCAGTAAGTAGACTAATTTGGAAACTAATGGACACATGAGGATCAGTACTGGATATTAATAGTTTTGGGGGGAAGATTGTAGGAGACTTATATTGCCAAGTGAAAGAATTTTATTTTTGTGTGTGTGTAGACTTTGGGGAATTGTTGAACAGTTTTAAATAGGTAAGTGTTATGATCAATGTTGTAGCTTCAGTGGGATTATTACTTTGAAACTATGTGGAAAGGTTCAGAAGAAAAAAAAGTGGGGAGATTAAGATACTTAATGGACTGAAAGAGATAGAATAGGGATAATGAAAATGGATAAAAAAATCCAATAGAAAACTTTGGAAGTATCATTAACAAATTTGAGAATGAATTAGGGTGAAGAATATCAATGTTTTGAAATGAGAAGAAATACAAAAAAAGTGTCATGTTCAATACAGTTTGATATTACTTATTTGGATTATAAATTCTAGGAGGCAAAATTTCTAGTGTGTAGTATCTAATTATGCCTTGCAAAGCATTCAAGAAAGGTGCGATTTAGTAGACTCACCTTCATTATTGATCAAATATAATTCAATCTAACAAGCAGTAGTTAAGGCCTGACCATGAGTTGTGATATGTGCTAATATCTGTGAAAACAAAGAATAACATGTTCCGAACCTTCACTTATTGCAGAAAGGGAAGGAGGACAGATAATAAGTAATTATTGTATAGCATACTATATTAAGAATAATATAAATTATGAACAAATTATGAAGTTAGCACAGAAGAAAATCGATTATGTGATAGTATTCTGTACACATAATATGTACACATAAAAACTACTATATTGTATTTTGACCTTTTAAAACATTGTTTTTGGATTCTTTACAACATGACTGGAAAGGTAAAGCAATCCCACGTGCATTTTATAGGTAGAAACTCAACTAAAAGGAACTTAAATTCTCGGCACAAATAGCAGAAATTCTCTATTGATTCTTTTAGTTGCAAATTATAGAAAAGCACTCTAAGATAATCATAATAATACATTCTAAAAAACAAGTTTTCTGGAGCTAGAGTAGTTTCAGGGTTGACTTTAGAGTCCAGGATATTTCCATTTTACCCTTGACATCCCCTGACAGGTGTTACTCTATTTATCTTTGGCATTGATCCCCCTTGGTCCCCGAATGGCTGTTCTAGTTCCAGGTATGGCATACAGTGACAAAGTCCAGAGGTGGACAAAAGAATTGTCCTTGTTTTATGCCCTTATTTAAAGTGAGAAAATTCAATGCCAGAGGCATTGCAACAGATTTACTCTCATGTGCTATTGAATAGAATTGGTTTTGTGCCATGCCCATGCCCAAAGGAGACCATGGCAAGCGTAATGAGACCACTATGAATAGCTTAGAACAGTTTCATTCAACCTCTGGAACTGTAGGTAAAATCAGCCTCCTTGAAATAACTCTGCCATTTTGAGATATATGAACC
Source organism: Cryptoprocta ferox (assembly GCA_028646485.1). NCBI lineage: Eukaryota > Metazoa > Chordata > Mammalia > Carnivora > Eupleridae > Cryptoprocta > Cryptoprocta ferox. The sequence continues at coordinate 42,595,016 of CM053562.1, forward strand.
AAGTCAGAATTGTTTATGAAAGAAAAATGTGTGTGTGTGTGTTTGTGTGTGTGTGTAGGTAGGTAGGTGAGGAGCGATGCAGGTTGGGCAAGAGATGATGGCTATCATGAAGTAGGGAACCCATTGTTCTAATTCCACGTATAATTTTAACTTAGAGTATACTTTTTAAAACATTTGGTAGTTTTCCTTCACTTCTGAGCAGTTTTCAGAGGAAATTATAATTTCTGCTGGTATCCTAAGTCTCTTGATAAGCAGAATGGCTCAACATGTGAGTGTTCTCAGATTCCCTTATGGGGAATTGTCATGTAATAAACACTACCTCAACTTGTAACTGTGTCCTTTGGAAAATTGTAAGTCACTCTGAATTGCCCCTGTGATACTTTGATTAATGAGTCTCGAGAATGCAAAGTTTTGGTATTTTCTGTGCTGGGTAGTAGATGATAGGAAGGGAATATGTGTATAAGCTATATCTGAGGTGAAATCTTACTGGCAAGTGACTTAGAAGCAGCAATTTTGTTTTACTTAGAAATTTTAAAGTAGATCAACCATCAGGATTATGAGTAATGGAACATTTGCCTACACCAGCCCCCTAACTGAAAAGTCATTCTTTATCTGGGAGAGCATGTCCTGCATTATCAGAAGATCATGGAAGAAAACCCTGAAGGTCCTGCCAGGTTATGGGGGTAGCAGGAGGGCCAAGCTCCAGAGAAGAAGGTGGAGGGGGGGCCTGGGGCCATCTTCTAAAACCTGGCCTGTATCCCAGGGACTATGGGACTATATCTCTGTCTTGTAATCAGTCATTATAATCAGATAATTAAAATTTGTCCTGCTTGTTAATAAGTATATTATCTGGCAGTAGCAGGTATCTGTTGATTACTTAAAGCAGATGTGGGAATTTTATATAATCATCCCTCTTCTTCTCCCTGGATGTCCTTTTATATTTTTTGCTGATTTGGCATATTTAAATTGGATTATGTGAAAGGTCATAACCAAGTATGGGGAGAGGTAAAGCTGGACTAGTAGTATATACTTAGCTTTATTCCTTTTAATTTGTACTTTAACATTTTTGTGATATCCTCAAGTCTTGAGGGCCACAAAAAGGTTTTCTGTGGTATTGGAATGAGGAAAGCAAGAGGAATGTTGGTGCTATTATTAAAAAAATTGCTATGTAAAGAACCCAAATGTCCATCAACTGATGAATGGATTAAGAAGATGTGGTATATATATACAATGGAATACTACTTGGTGATGAAAATAATGAAATCTTGCCATTTGTGACAATGTGGCTAGAACTGGAGGGTATTATGCTAAGTGAAATAAGTCAATCATAGAAAGACATGTCATATGATTTCACTTATATGTGGCATTTGAGACACTTAACAGATGATCATAGGGGAAGGGTAGGAAAAATAAGATTAAAACAGAGAGGAAGGCAAACCAGAAGAGACTGTCAAATATAGAGAACAAACAGGCTTGATGAGGGGTGTGTGGGCAGAAGGTGGGGAAAATGGGTGATGGGCATTAAGGAAGGCACTTATTGGGATAAGCAATGGGTGTTATATATAAATGATGAATCACTGGATCCTACTCCTGAAGCTAAGACTACCCTGTATGTTAACTAATTTGAGAATTAAAAAAATAGCTTTCAGAAGTTTTATGGGAGCACATCCTAGGTAGTGCTTAGTAAAAATTGATTTAAATATTTATATGCCTAAATTAAAGAACTCTTTTACTGAAATGAGGTGAGTATGGTAGGTTATAAATTCAGTAGTTGACACAATGAAAGAAAGAGACCATTAGATCTATTCAAAATGTCTATAGAGATCCAAAAATATTAAAAATATACATGAGCAGTCAAATATAATAAGTGTTAATGAATATAATAAGCATCACAAACATATCATGATTTTATAGGGAAGGGGCAGCTTCTAAGATTGAGCATGATAGGGTGGTCTCAGATGGTTGGTGCTTGGTTGGGTGGTCAAAACAAAGCTAGGTAGTTTTACAACTAGTTTTATAACAGGAATATAAGACAAAATGTTATATTTAAACTTATTTGAAAATATAGTTGCTAATAAATTTATCAAATAATTTTATTCTTTTACTTTAAAAATTAAGTTTTGATCTTTAATCCTTCTAGAGTACAAATACTATGCTAAATAGTTTTTTTGGAGAACACTTTAATACAGTTGGGACATTTTAATGAACACAAAATCTTTGACTATTTACTTATTCACACGTATACATTTATTTTATATACATTGACTTCAAGGGTTATGTTTACAGGAATGGAGTTATACTGGAGAAGATACAGTTTTGTTAGCTGTTGTTTTCCTTGAACATATTGTTAAGTGCATCTGCTTAAATCTGTTACATGAAATGTATCATTAAGTAGATTCTGAAATGAGATTTCTTATGATTGTATAGTGTGCCATTATATGAATGTATTATATTTATTTACTTAGGTATTATTGTTGTTAGACATTTAGATTGCTTTCGTGCTGATATATTTCTTCCTCTAAATGTTTATGGGGGGTGCCTGGATGGCTAAGTCAGTTCAGTGTCTGATTCATGATTTCATGATTTTGGTTCAGGTCATAATCCCACGGTCATGGGATGGAGCCTCAGCTCTGCATGGAGCCTACTTGGGCTTCTCTCTCTCTCTCTCTCTCTCTCTCTCTCTCTCACTCTCTCCCCCTCTATTCCTATCCCCCACTCACATGCACATGCTCTCTCTCTCTCAAATAAATAAATACTTAATAGGCATCTGTAAGGCCTTGCTGATGATTTTCCTAAAATAAAAATTTTAAATATGGGATTACTCTGTCAATGAATAGGAACATTTTATGGCTTTTAATGAATAATTCTATATTGCACTGCAGAAATATATTTGTCTCTGTCCAGTAATCCATGTATTATTATTATTTATATATGCATTAATTTTTTTTAATGTTTATTCATTTTTGAGAGAGAGAGAGAGAGAGAGAGAGAGAGAGACAGTGTGAGTGGGGGAGGGGCAGAGAGGCAGGGAGACAGAATTCTGAAGCAGGCTCCAGGCTTCAGCACAGAGCCCAATGCAGGACTTGAACCCACGAACCGTGAGATCATGACCTGAGTCAAAGTTGGGCGTTTAACCAACTGAGCCACCCAGGTGCCTCAATGGTGCCCATAACTATACAGATTCTAGATCATTGTAAAATATAAGTTTACAATATGATTGACTACAGAGCTCTATATTAGTCCTTTTTCCTTTTCTTGTGATTCATCTCTGTCTCATCATATATTTACTTTCTTTGTGTATTTTCCTTGTATCGTTATGTATTTGTATTGTTGGCAAAACAGAAGCAAAAAAAAAAAACAACAAGGAAATTGATCTATTAGTACGTCTACGTCTATTAGCAGCAGCAGTAAAAGTCACTGCTTTTTAAAAATATCAAAATGCTTACAATAAGAATGTTTTCGTTTGCTAATAAAATCTCTATTTTTACTGTGTGCTGCTAAGAAAAAAAAAACAAGGAAAAAGATGAACAAATCACACTTAGACTTTACCCTTTAGGAAAAGCTGATGATGTACATGAATAATACTCAGGTTTTATTATTTCAAGTAAGTCATCACATTTTTGGCATACTGTACCCAAGACAATAGGGCAATAGCTTTTAGTTTAAATGTTTTATTTGTTTTCTGTTTTTTTTCCTGCCTATTGAACCCATGTTCAAATACTACCCCTGCAGAATTTGAGCTGCAAAAGCTGATATTCAAAGCCAATCTCTCTTGAAATGGCAATTTAGTTTAATAATAAGAAGAGAATGTGCCCCTACCCTGACTCAGCTGACAGGAAAAGTTGTTTAAAGTATTGATTATGATGATGATGATTATGATGATTGTAATTTTTCCACACTAACTTATCAAGGCAAGAGTCAGCCAGGCGTTGAGCCAGAGAGTTCTACTGCTTTTGAAGAGATGTATTCATTTTTCTCTAGAATGAATTAAATAGTTGGGAGCAGTGGAGCATGTCAGTATGTCAAAACAGGGTAATGTGAGCTGTCTTAGCTTTGTAGTGGACCTTTATTTTATTTTATTTTTTATCATATTGCACTTACCTAGGCCACTGGATAGTCCATTTAATTCTGAAAGCAAATATCAAAGAGTAGGTATGACATGTTCTGTGGGTTATTTGTGGCACTACTTTTCGTTGAAATAGTAGATTAGAATTTAAATGAAAAATTAAAATAATTTTTCTGTATTGAATATTTATGTAAACATGTCTATAAATTATTATAATTAAAGCCTGCAGAAATAAGTCTTATAAGCATCTACCTAAATTAGGACTCTGAGATGAAAACATGATATTTAGCAATCTGAATAATAATACAGAATGTTAATAAATTACAATACTTAGTGAATTGTGGTATTATAGTATGCTATGAAATAACTGAAAGGGAAAAGTCATAGACTTTTAATGTCATTATAGTATAGCTGTTGAGAACATATTAACCAATTCTTGCAGTGGATTTGGGTCTGTCTCTAGCATTTGGTGACTCTGTAGCTTTGGGCAATTATTTAATCTCTGTAGTTATCAATGTCTTCATCTGCAAAATGAGGATAATAATCTTTATTGTCTTTGGGAAGTGAGATAATCCAGGAAAAGCTCTTAGCTCCGTACAAGGTAATAATTACTGCTAAATAAATGTTTTGTTGTTAATTTATTAGCAGTATGTTAGAAATTTTAGGATACCTAGTCAGGCTTTAGAAGTCATCAATATGTTGTTACTTGTTTTTTTTTTTGTTATGATTTAGAAAAATTATTTTTGAAAACATATTTCTGAAAAATATATCTTTGAAATATAAAAAGTATCAGTTCTGTTAAATTTTTATTTGAATTTCTCTGCATATAGAATATTTCCTACATTTCATTACACAGCTTTGAGAAAAATGGAATCTTGATTCTTGATAGCAAAAGTTTATTGCTATTTCATGTTTCATAAGCTCTGAGTTTGTTTTAACCGTAGTATGGTAATTGTCCTTTGGGGAGTCAAGTTCCAAGATAAAGGATTCTTTCATTACTTATAGACAACAAGACTTTGGTTCTCATATGAGCACTTATTAAATACTGCAGTTAAAAGATCAAGTGAAGAACCCATGAAAAATGGTTTGTAATGATAGGATATAGTGGAAGAAATTGTAAATTGTACCATTTATAGTTTAAAAAAATGTTTTCTCAATTTTAATTTTAGTAGCTGTCTAAACTATTTTTCCCTGGCTATGTATTTCTCCCTACTTGTCTTCCTGAAAATTCATGTTTCATAAGAGAAAAGGTGATTGACTGTAGGTTCTCCCAATAGCAGGATAAGAAGGTAACTCAGTATCAAATCAGTTACTGTCATTAATGGTAACAGAAAGGAGTACTAATGAGTATAAGAAATGTTATTCTCTAGGAACAAATGGTCTGGTTTATTAATCAACTACTATCAAAGCAGTTTGAGCCCCCAAATGATCAAATTCTTAATAATATTACTAATAGCTTTAAAACTTTAAACGAACAGTTTAAAAATCCCTTAAGATTTTGAACAAACCTACAAAATTGGAAACCTATTAGCAAAAGAGAAGTGAAGGGATTGATTAATCCACTCATTATATCATTAAGAATTTAATACAGTTGAGACTTATGTGCATTTAAAATAAATATTTATCTCTGGATTTATATGCATTTAAATATCTTCCATAAGATGTTGCCATTCTGAATATACTAAAGATGTGAAAATGTATGTATGTACTTAAAATAGTGCAGAAAATCTTCCATTACTTAGAATTAAAAAAATTGAGTATCATCGGTGTTTGTTTTTATTTATTTATTTTAAATTTTTTTAATATCTATTTATTTTTGAGAGAGACAGAGAGAGAGTGAATCAGAGTGTGAGCAGAGGAGGAACAGAGAGAGGGACACAGAATTCGAAGCAGGCTCCAGTCTCTGAGCTGTCAGCACAGAACTTGACGCAGGGCTCAAACTCGCGAACCATGAGTTCATGACCTGAGCCGAAGTCAGACACTTAACCGACTGAGCCACACAGGCTCCCTGGTGTTTGTTTTTATAAAAATATTGTTGATGCTCCAAGGGCAATACTATGGGGAAAAGATAGTCTTTTCAATAAATGGTACTGGAACAAATGCCATCTACATGCAAAAAAAATGAATCTAGACACAGATCTTAACAACCCTTCAGAATAGTTAACTCAGAATGGATCACAGACCTAAATGTAAATCCAAAGCTATAAAACTTCAAAACTCCTGAAATGGAAATTCAAACAATGAGATACCACTACACATCTAATAGAATGGCTAAATCTGGAACACTGTCAACAATAAATGCAGGTGAGAATATGGACTACCAGGAACTCTCATTTATTGTTGGTGGGAATGTGAAATGGTTCAGCCCCTTTGAAAGAGTGGCAGTTTCTTACAATACTAAATATACTCTGACCATACTACCAGTAATCACATACCTTGGTATTTACCAAGTTTCAAGGAGTTGAAAACTTACGTTCACTAAAAAACCTGCAAACAAATGATTATAGCAGCTTTATTCAAATTGCCAAAAGCTGGAAGCAACCAAGATGTCCTTCATTAGGTGAATGGATAAATAAACTATAGTACTTCCAGACAATGGAATATTATTCAGTGTTAAAAAGAAATGAGCTTTCAAGCCATGAAACAACATGAGGGAATCCTAAATGCATATTGCTAAGTGAAAGAAGCCATCCAAAAAGGCTACATTTGTGTGATCCCAACATTATGGAAAAGGCAAGACTATGGAGCCAATGAAAAGATCAGTGATTGTCAGGGTTGGGGGAGATAAGGCAGGGGGATGATACACAGAGGACAGAAGAATTTCAGGACAGTGAGAATACTTTGTATGAAACTATAATGATGGATATATGTCATTATATTGTACATTTATCCAAACAAATAGAATGTACAATACCAAGAGTGAACCATAATGTAAACTATGGACTTTGAGTGATTATGATGTGTCAGTGTAGGTTCGTTCATCAATTATAACAAATGTACTGCTCTGGTGGGGGATGCTGATAACGGAGGAGGCCATGTTTGTGTAGGGGTAAGAGGTATATGGAATATCTCTGTACCTTCCCATTTACTTTAAACTTGGACTGCTTTAAAAAATAGTCTTGAATAAAAAACTGTTTCTTATTCCATCAAAAAAAATATTGTTGATGCAAGTATAAAGTGTATCTAAAATTTTAAGTCCTGAACCTTTAGATGAGCTACTCCATTTTTATTCTATGAATTCCTAAGACTATGTTTAAGGGAATGAATTGATAAATCTAATCGGTGAATGAAAGACTTCTTTTTTTCATTAAAAAAATAATTATTCTAAGATAATTTCATTTATTTTCTTGCCTTGCTATTCATAAGTTATCAAATTCATTTGTGATCTTTATAATAAACATTATTTTTGAATTAGTTAGCTTCCTCTTGGCAATAATAAATAGTTCAGTCATTTCCACTAAATTGGCCAATCAATTCAATTGGTTTGGACAATTTACCTATTGGGCTAGGCATAACTACAAAGGAAATTCTTTGGTATTCATTGCTAAAGTAAATATGCCTGGTATAGATAATCAAAATGTAGATCACATTTATGTGTAGGAAATCTGTAAAGGCTTTTAAGTTTCTACACCTCCCTTCAAAATTTATTTACTCACCACCTGTTATTTATGTGCTAGTCCCACGTATTCTTAGAAGAAGTAATTTGTGTAAAGTATTTGACACAGAGCTGCTAATTCTGTTATCTTTCTGATTTTTCCCATTACTCCTGAGCTTTATTCCTTCTCTTCTTTGTGCTTATTTTATTTCATTTTCATGATGATTCCCTTGAGTTGTTATTTTTCTTATATCTCCTATTCCCCCAAATAGACTCCATGTTCGTTTTACATCTTGTACTCATAACTGGAAATTACAAAACTCAGCAAATCTTGAGTGGTCAGCCTCTTCTATCTGGGAGTGATCTTTATACTGAACAGAACACATGTGTGGTGAGTTTTCTCCATGGGGCCAGGTCTAGTGGTAGCACCTTCTCTACTCAGGGTTCAGTTTTGCAAATCATCCCCCCTCCTCTCTGTCTCAAAAAACATAGTGTTTGTTTTGTTTAGATCCTAAGCAAAGTCTTCTGAATATTAGACTGGGTGATAAATTGCAAATTTTATTTGTACTTGGGTAAAACTTATCCAGAATTCTATCTGGAGTTTTGAAGCAAATTAATTTCACTCTGAGTCCCAAGGTCCATGGTCTACCAAACCTATCAATTTACTATTAAAATAAAATTTGGTTAGAAACAAATTGAGAGGATTTTTTGACAACTATATTTCTATAACTACAATGTTTAGCTACCTAATTTTCTGAGAATATGTTCATTCATCTGTACTCTGTTTTTATCTTATTTCCATACTCTGCTGATTTAACTGTCCAGGCACTGTCTTCTGCTAACCCTTCTTTCTTTTGAGCCTTCTGGAATTCCCACACCATTATAAATAAATTTCTCTACACTCTCAGTATTTTTTAAAGAGCGTTCACTCTAACTCTTCGTTTTAATAGGAACTAAGCTGTAACATTAGAATCTTTTCCACGAAAGTGGCTTATTTTTGTACTCTTCCCCTGTGTCTGGGATTATGTTGCTGTTCTTACAAATTATAGACCATTGCTTCTCCTTATCTTTGAGATGTATGTGTTTCTCTTATGATGTTTGTTTTTTCCTTGTTACTGTGTTCTGTCAACCTTTTGTTGATTCCTCTGCAATCATAGGAGGTATGGGTGCAGATTTTAATTCTTTCTTCTTCTCCCAGATTCTGCTCTTACTTTTTCTCCCAGATTCTGCTATAGAGTCTGCTGTATTAGTATGATCTTCACCTTCCTTAGTGAACAACCAGTTCAAGACCTTGTCTTTACAGTTCTTTTTTAGTTTGATGACTTTCATATCTAGTTTTCTTCAGCACCCTCTTGTGAGGCTGGAGCTTACCCTGATCATAATTGCTTTACTTCTCGTAATTTACACTGCAACATCCCACTATCTAACTGATTGTCCCTCTGGCCCACACACTTCCTTATTATAACACTAAACGTGATTTATTTTTACATATCATCAACACCTTCAGTCCCTTGTACATTCCACTGCCATGCTTCTTTCCCATTCATTTTTAGCATATCTTTCTTTTCTGCTTCTTATTTACTCTTCTACTGTCTGCACTTTGTCTTGTCTTACTGCTCCACTGACACTCCTCTTAAAGTTTCTGATGCCAAATACAATGAACACTTTTCTCTGATTCTCCTCTTCTTTCTTAAAACTTCCTTCTCTTGATTTTTATGATGTCATTCTCCTTCAGTTTATGTTCTGCCCATTATTTCTTAGTTTTCATTTATGGGTTTCCCTTCTTTTACTTACTCTTAAAATTGGGTTTTACCAGGAATTATTCCTTGGTGTTTCGTTCTTTTCATTTCTTATCTTTTTCTAGTTCGCTTTATTCAAACTTCAATAACTTTAACAATGTATTGATGATTTCCAGATCTTTATATTTGTCTTACTATTCTGTCCAGAATCTAAAATTATACAGGGGCATCTGAGTGGCTCAGTCTGTTAAGCATCCGACTTCGGCTCAGGTCATGATCTCATGGTTCGTGAGTTCAAGCCTCATGTCAGGCTTTGTGCTGACAGCTCAGAGCCCAGAGCCTGCTAAAGATTCTGTGCCTCCTTCTCCCTCTGCCCCTCCCCCCGCTTTCTGTGGTCTGTCTGTCTCTCAAAAATAAAGAAACATTAAAAAAATAATAAAATTATACATTTTGTCCCACTGAATGTCTTTGCATAGCTGTCCAACTGATTCTTCAATTCAGAATGTCAAAATCAATGTTATCATCTTAAAACGACCTTTTCTCCTGTATTTTCTGTTTTGGGGAATGGTAGCAACACACAACCAGCCGTGCAAGCCAGGAGCATTAAATTCTACCTGAAGCTTAGTTTACTACAAGTTTTATTGATTCAACTCATAGATGGCTCATGTGCATGTCTTTGTTTTTATTTTAGTTCTTACTCTTATGATTGACGTGACTGTCCATTCTCATCTGCACTATTGAGAAGTGTCTTATTAATTTTTCTGCCTCAGGTTTTCCATCTCAGGCTGCTGGCTGAGAACTCCTTCATTTGGAATGAGTAACCACCTTAAGAGGCATCCCACTTCACCCCCATCCTGCCATCCCATAGTCGTACATATTTTTGATCACTATCACTTATCTTTTGTCTCAGCATTTTTGGGAAGACTTTCTTTTCTGTGGGTCTCTATTCTCATAATCTTCTGTATTTTACTCTTTCCAAACCATCACACTTTATTTATTCTACTTTATCTAGTTTGGAAAAGCTGAAGCAGCTGACATGGTTCATCTGTACCCAGGCCTGAAGCATCATTGCTGGAAATGGTGTGGTGGTAAGAAAACAGTTCAAGGTGCTAATAAGGTTTTGAATCAAGCCCAGTCTAAACTGCCGTGTTTTGAGTGTTTGTTGGAGGCACTAAGGTAGTGGCCAGGACTGAAGAAATGACAACTTGACCTTCCTTGGTAAGAGAGCTTGCACAACTTGCCCTTTGTCATCCTATCTAACCCTGCAAACCTTAGCTTTGCTTCACAAATTTCCTGTTTGCATAAGAAAGAACGGAACTCTTTGTTTAATACCAAAGGTCCCCATGTTAGACATTGCATTTTTGACCCATGACATTACTTATACACTACTAGAGGTTACAATTTATTTATCAGACAGAATCTAAACAGAGAACACAACATGTCAAGCAGAGTGGTGTGCCTTTTTTTTTCTCCACCAGATTTTCTTCCCCCTACTTTTTTTTTTTTAAAGTTTAAGATAACATAGCAATTTAACATAATAAATAGATAAAAGGATGCAGGCCCCAGAATCAAGGAAGCTGGACCTTTTTAGATCTGTACAGCTACTTCTAGGATATTTCCTCCTGCTGTGAGTAATATGGGATGAAATCTGTTCATGGATTTTAGCTCCTTAATAGACCATTTATATAATATTACTGTTTACCAGGCATTCTTCTCTAAGTGTTTTACATGTCTCATGAGAAAGTATAATATTATCTCCATTTTACAGATGAAGAAGCTGAGGCATAGAGAGATTAAGTGATCGAGTGATAGTTACAAATCTAGAAATTGGCAGAGCCAGAAACTCAAACCCTATTCTTCTTTACCATTAGGTTGTGCCCAAAGAAGATAAGAAGGTGTAGGGAGGGGAGGCCGGGATTGGGGAGGAAGTCTTTGGTTTATATCTCTAAAATCTAGTGTTGGTAAATAGTAATAGATAATCAATAGATATTAATAAAATATAAGTTGATTTTGAAATATTCATCTTTTTTTAAGGGAAGCTTCCCTGAAAGACTGGCAATATTCTCCTGCAGAATTTTCTTAGGAGAAAAAAAAAAAAAAAAAAAAAAAAGAATTTTCTTAGGAGAGAGATTTAATTTTCTAAAGTGTGAAAATTTAGATATTCGTAATGTCCATTATTCAACTATCATATGTCTGTTCATGTACATATTCAGTATAATTTAAATAAGGGACCAACAAAATGGAAGACTTTTTTTTTTCAAAACATAATGAGATATAATGGAAGAAAGATAAATTGGGTGTTTTTTATATGACATTATCTTTAGCAAATACTTTTTAGATTAGTTGAAAATAATTTACATTTGAGTAGGACTTCTTCTCTATTCAGAAAAGTGTTATAAATGAATGAAAGCAAATCTCTTCTTCAGTAATACTCTCCCATGTGCACCCATAGCCTTCTTCTTAGGATACTTACTGAGTGCCTGTAGAATGAGTCAGGCTGCCAAGAAATGTTGGATTACATTAACTTCATTAAACTCAAATTCTGGAGTAGCCTCAGGGAGAAAGGGATGAGGGAAAAATGAGTCCGTATTCATCTGGTAGCATTCATTTTCAGGGAGGAGCAATCAAAACTCAAAAACCTTCACATTATTTAATTTAATGGTATTTTAAAGTTTTTTGAACATAATTGTCTATTTAACATATAGATGAAAATAAAACTACCTTTACTAAACTTGTCCAAATCTAGATATTTATAAGCATATGGATTAGGGAACACACAAAAAAATGAAATACTTAGGAGAAATATTTTCAGCTTTCCATTCCCTAAATATCATGTAAAAATAATATTTCTATTACAGTAAAAAAAGTGGAGCACTGCAGCCTAAATCAATATTTTCTTGGCACAGGTTGGCGTTTATGTGATCTTATTTTAAGCCTATGTGATATAAAAAGCTAAAAATGCTAAAAGAATGACTAATTGCATATATAGTGATGTTTACGTATTTAATGTGTTTTAAATATTTGTGTGTTTTGTAAATAGCTGTAGTAGCTGTTATTCCTTGAGAATAAAAGACCCGGTTTGAAAAGAAACAGTGTTTCGATCAGAATAATATATGTATGTAGTTCAAAAAGTCAGAAAGCTTAAAGTAGGAAAGCAAGAACAGTAAAACAACAAACACATCTGGCCCCTGCCTCTATCTTCCATGATCTGCCTTTCAGATAGAAGTACTTTTAAGTCTTTTAACTGGTTTTTCCAATTCTTAACTGTCTATAGAATGTTTCTTAGTGTTTCAATTTTAGGCAATATCCATTGACTTTCTTCTCCGGAAGATGAGGAGTTACAGTGCTATATCACTGTATCACTGTGGTGCTATATCACCACAGCACATACCTTCCACTCCTCATCCACCGTATATACTCCTGACTTTTGCTAGGGAACACCAAGTCTGTATGTTCTATGACTATTTAAATATTGTTCAAAGCTCAGTAATGTAGTAATTATGGTTGTAGTTTTCTTCTTCTTCTTCTTCTTCGTCTTTGTCTTCTTTTTTTTTAAGTAGGCTTCACACCTAGCACAGAGTCTCTCATGGGGCTTGAACTCATGACCCTGAGAGCAAGACTTAAGCTGAGATCAAGAGTCTAAGGTTTTAACTGACTGGGCCATCCAGGTGCCCCTGTGATTATAGTTTTCTTATTCAAATTCTGTTTCTTAGGAATTTGATCTTTTTAATTTTTTTGTTTGCTCAGTTTTCTAGGTTTACCTATTGATAGTGCTTCCCCAGACGCTCAAGCAGAACTATAAAGTCTTTTTCAGTGTAGTCAAACCCATAAGGCAGTGCATCGGTCAGGATGGTTCAGGTTATCGTAGGTCAGAAGCAGCCTCAAATCTTTAGTGGTTCTCTGTGCAGTTACTCAGGAACTCCTCCTCCCGTTGAGTTAATTTTCAGGCTTCATTCTGAACTCAGAACCCTCTAGGTTTGTTCATGTCTTTCTGTTGGGCTGGGACTTCCATTCATCATTATTCCCTCATCGTGGGAATGCTCTTCTCTTTTATTTAGATCTTCTTTTTCTAAATGTGTTTGTTCCTCCATGTTGGTGGAGAACATCTTCCAGAAGCTTCCTGAGAGTTTTTAAGAGGGAAAAATGAGTTTATGCATGTTTGAAAATGTTTTTATTTTACCTTTCCATGTGACTAAATATAACATTTTATTTGGAAAATTATTTCCTCTCATAATTTGGAAGAAATTGCTTCATTGCTATCTTCCTGTGTTACGACCATTTCAATGAGACTTGCTCCTAGTTTATGAAAACTTTTATCTCCACTCTTCTGATATTTCATGATGATGTACTTTGATGGAGGTCTTTTTCCCCCCATTAATTTTGCAGTGATTTACAAAAAGTACCTGGAGGCTCTATGAATCAATGGGATTTGCTGCCCATGGACTTTACTGTGATTGGTATGGAGAGGGACTGATCATTTCTTTGTTATTACAGCTCCCCCTCCCGCTATCCCAGATGCCAGTGTTTGTAGTTCTTATCTCTTGGGTCAGTTTCCCCAGATTTGAGTTGTCCAGAAGCTTAGTGAAAAAGGAGCGCTTTATACATTAATCTGCAATGTTTAGACTTCAGCCTCTGTTTTTGGATAATGTCACTTCCCTTCCCACTTTCTTTTCTTCTTGGTCCACTCTGGTCTGCAGCTACTGTGGTTCATCCTCCCATGCTCTGGGGGTCAGGGAGTGATACTTGCTCAATTGTGGGTGGTAGAGAAGGGGATATTGGTACTAATAGATCATGTATTCATTCTGTTTCTTGCTGGCCTTTCCTCTACTCCCAAGGTTCCTGGCTTCCCCGCTGTGTTTTTCAGGGGCTTCTTGTTGTCCTTTGTTATTTAACATCTGTAGCAATTCTGGATCGGTTTTAATGGCCTGGTTTTTCTCCTAAATATGGTATATGTAATGACTATTTGTTCTAAATTTTGATTACAAATGAAAACTTTTTCTAATATCAATTACTGTGTTTTGAGCACTGTACTATATCAGTAACCTAGGACAGTGGACAAGTAAATGAGCATTAAGTAAAATCCCACAACATGCTAAAAACAGTGCAGTTTATATTTCTCATGCCCATTGTCCTTTTTTTTCTCTAGTGAGGAAAGTATCCACAGATTTTAAAATAGTATACTTGAGAAGGAAATAAAGAACTTAAAACCTCAATGGATTATATATTTTTTTGGCATTTTGTATTCCTAGTGATTTTTATTGGATTCCAGACATTTTGAATTCTGCCTTTTGGGGGCAGATATCTTGTATTTCTAGAAATATTCTGGATGCATTTTGGAATAACACTGTTTGGAAAGTGTTTGACCTTTTTGGGTCTTGCTTTTGAGATCTGTCAGGCAGCCGCAGAAAAGCAGTGCTCAGGTTAGGGTTCATTACTCCCCACTGCCGAGGCAAGACCTTTCTGAGGACTCCAGCCTTGGGAATCCCGAGGTTTTTCCAAGCTAGTTGGTGTGTTAACAGGCAGAATCCCTGGCCCTGTGTTAGTGCTGATTGCTATGACCACAGGCTTTTCCCTTAGACTTTGTTTCCTAACATGCATGTGTGTTAATCAGTAGTCCGCTGAGGACTGAGGGAGGATTGTCTACTGATCTCTGGACTTTTTTTCTATGTGTAGTTCTCACTTCTCTGGTCCTCTAGCCTGTGATTTCTAGCTGCCTTGGTTTTACCACACTCTGGGCACTGTCTTCTCAATTTAGAGTCTGCCAGGCTCTATTTGGATTTTTCCCTCTCTATGGGAAATTTTCTTAAAGCAGAGTACACCAAGGCAACTGCGGGTCTCACCTCATTTGTTTTTTACCTTTTGGGAAGTATGGCCCTTTATTGCCTGAGGCCATACTTTCCAAAATTTTGTGTGTATATATGTTGTCAGTTTTTTGAGTGTTTTAGGGAGGAGGGTAAATATGGTGCCTGCTACTCCATCTTGGCCATAAGTAGAAGCGACAGAGTAGATGTTGATTTTTAATGATTCTTATTGTACATGCCAGTAAGAAGTCCATATTTTTTGGGGGCACCTGGGTGGCTCAGTCAGTTAAGCGTCTGACTTCGACTCAGGTCATGATCTCGTGGTTCGTGGGTTTAAGTCCCGCGTCGGGCTCTGTGCTGACAGCTAGTTCAGAGCCTAGAGCCTGTCTTCAGATTCTGTGTCTCCCTCTCTCTCTGACCCTCCCCTGCTCACACTGTCTCTCTTTGTCTCTCAAAAATAAATAAAAAACATTAAAAAAAAAGAAGTCCATATTTTTTCAAGCAGTTGGTATACTAAAGATTAACCTATTGCAGGGCACCTGGGTGGCTCAGTTGGTTAAGTGTCTGACTCTTGATTAGGGCTCAGGTCATGATCTCAAGGTTTGTGGGTTCAAGCCCTGCATTGGTTTCCATGCTGGCCATGTGGAGCCTGCTTGGGATTCTCTTTCTCTCCCTCTCTCTGCCCCTCCTCCGCTTGTGTGGTCTTTTTCTCTCCTCTCAAAATAAATAAATAAAATTTAAAAAAGTAATCTTTTGGTATAATTGAATAAAAAATATCAAAATTCCTCTAAGAGTTTTTTTTTTTTTCCTGTTTAATATGTCACCAGAAGTCCTTACATAGGTATCCACTTAGAAATTGTGCAAAGGAAAAAAGTTGAGCACTTTCCCAAGAAAATGCTTTGATGGGAAAGATGAGTTTAATTAACTTCATTGACTTTATCACTTAAGAAAATATAGGCAAGAAAGGAAGGGGAAATATCACTGATTAGATTGGTTGCTCTATGAATTCACTTAGCAGCCTCAAAATGAACTTTTTAACCAACAATGTCTAGTGACTTAAAAAGCTTTAATTAACTGCATGATATAAACATGTACATTTAGGTGTATGTAGCCTTTTATTTAAAATGGCAAGTCTGTATAGATACAAAAAAATAACACAGGATGTTGAAGAGCATATTAACAGTATTTTCCATTTACTTTCTAATTTTCAAATATAAATGTTTATTCATACTTTGCCTGTGAGAACTTACAGATGTTTTTAGAATCATATGCTGGGAATTTTGTGTAAACTTTTCACATAATCATGTGTATGACAATATCTATTTTACTCTGAAGTATGCTACTAGCTGGTGCTCCTAATGAGTTTTGCTTGGAATGTTTTTCTAAATAGTATAGGTCCTTTAGGAGACAGTAGATTGAAATAGAAAAACCACTCAAATTCCTGTGATATCACTGCTTGTGTGTGTCTCCTTAGATAATTGGTTTAATACTACAAATCTCAGTTTTCTCTTTATAAAATGGTAGTAAAGACAAGAACAGTAGCTTTTGAATCAGCTATATCTGTGGGTTTATACTGCTTTTTATATCTACTAGCCTTGAGTTAATTAATCTTGGGAGGTTCAATTCCTTCCACTGTAAAATGAGTGTAACCATATCCATTTTGCGTTATTGATGTTAGGATTCTTTGAAGACATGTATATAAAGAACCTGAAACACTGGCTGCCACTTAACAAATATTTACCAAATGTTAGTTACCATACCTGCCCCCAAAGAAGCTAACAAGATAGTTGAGAAAATGCATCTTAGATTATAAATATAAACATATCTGGGAAATATTAAAAACAGTATGCATATTAAATGGTAATATTATACCTGTGGTTGTTAAATAGGCTGTGAGCTGTAAGCTTATAAGTGAGTTATCTGTAGGTTTGTACCATAAGTGTCCAAATTAAAGTCAGCTTAACTGACAGACCTTTCATAATCTGAATAATGGTTGTAAAATATTTCTTGGCTAGAGGTTAGCTCTGCTACAGCTCTGCTATAGTCAAGGGACATGTGGACATTTTACTAGTGACTCATTCACTGTAAAACTATAGTATATTATTATGTGCATCATCTCAAAAGAGAGATGTTGAGTGAAAGAAAAAAAAAGACCATGTAGATACCATTGGTGAAACAGAAAATTACCCAGTTGAATCATGCTAGTTCCAAGAATTCTGAATTAAAAGGGGGGAATTTAAGGGGCGCCTGGATGGCTCATTCAGTTAAGCATCCACTTCGTGATCTCAGCTCAGATCTTGATCTCAGGGTCAAGAGTTCAAGCCCTGCATTGGGCTCTCTGCTCCCTACTTAAAAAAAAAAAAAAAGAATATGAAATAAAAGAGGGGAATTTAAGAACATGGTCAATAATTGTCTTAATGCTCCATGGATTAAAGAGTGATTTCCTTTATTTGATGAAAATTTATTGAATTTTCACTGTGTGGAATGCACTCAAGTAGGGACTTTGGATATAGTGATGAAAGATGCAGTCCCTTGCCTTCTCAAGTGGGACAGATATGTATTTCAGGAACTATAGTGTGTTATATTAAATGTGGTGATAAAATTTGCACATAAAAGAAGTTATCCAGACCAGTATAAGCTTGTCAAAATACTGAATTGGAGTAAATACTACAAATCACCAAAGGGCCACACTTGACCCTCTTAAATATGTAATACTCAAACATGACACTTTCTCCTTAGTGCCTCATAGAGGTGTCAATGTTCTGTGAAAAAGTAAATTTGGAAATGGTACAGTTCTAGAAACAGTTTTCATGATCATGGATCAGAAGATTCAACATAGTAAAGATAACACTTCTCCAAAATTGATCTATTGGGTTAATATACAGTTCCTATCATTATTTCAGCAAGGGTTTTGTTTTTGTTTTTGTTTTTTTGCATAGACAAATTTACCCCAAAATTTATTTTGGAAGAAAAGTCTCTAGAATAGCTGAAACAATTTTGTGGGAGGAAAAATAATATGGGAAGAATCAGTGTTTTCAATGTTAGGGTTTACTATCTAGCTGTCGTATTCAAGACAGTGTAGTCCTGGAGGAGGGATAGACACATAGATCAATGGAACGGAACAAAGGAGCAGAAGCAGTCCAGTGGAGGAGGAATAGCCTTTTCAATAAATGCAGCTAGAGCAATTGGGCATCATTAAAAAATGAACCTTGAGCTAAGTCTCACACTTTAGACAAAACAACTCAAAAAGGATCATAGAGCTAAATATAAAACAAAAAACAATAAAACTTACAGGAAAAAAAACATAGGAGAAGAATCTTTGGGACTTAGAATACACAGACTATTCAGACTTGACACCAAAGCACAATTCCTAAAAGGAAAAAAAAATACACTCATTAAATTCAGCGCTTTTGCTGCCACCTGTAAAGAGGATGAAAAGACAAATTACAAACAGAGAAAATATTTGCAAACCACATTTCAATAATGGACTTGTATCTAGACCGAATAAAGAACTACTGAAACTCAGCATTTATAAAGAAACAGGGGCACCTGGGTGGCTCAGTTGGCTAAGCATCTGACTTTGGCTCAGGTCATGATCTCACAGTTTGTGAGTTCAAGCCCTGTGTTGGGCTCTTTGCTGACAGCTTGGAGCCTGAAACCTGCTTCAGATTCTGTATCTACCTCTCTCTCTGCCCCTCCCACACATGTGCTCTGTCCTGTTCTCTCTCAAAAATAAATAAACATAAAAAAATTCAAAAAGAAACAAAGCAACCCAGTTAGAAATGAGCAAAAGATATGGACAGACATTTCACCAAAGAGGGTACATAGATGGCAGACAAGCAAATAAAAAAGGATTCTGTGTCTTTAGCCATGAGGCAAGTGCATATTAAGAGCACAAGAGGATAATTGCTTTAACAGAATGGCTAAAAGTAAAAAAAAAAAAAGGAAAAATAAAATGAACTCATGATACCTTCAAATCCTGGCAGGAATGTGGAGACACTGAACCACTCATACATTGCTGGTGGGGATGTAAAATGGAATAGCTACTCTGGAAAATTGTTTGGCAGTACCTTTTAAAACTGAAAATGGATTTCCCGTATGACCCAGCAGTTCCACACTTAGGCATATATCCCAGAGGAATGAAGGCTGATTTTCCACATAGAAACTTGTATACAAATGTTCATAGCAGCCAACCTCTGGTTAAATAAACTGTGGTAGATCTATACTAGGGAATACTAGTAAGCAATAAAAAGAAAAATCTATTTGTACACTCAACAACTTAGATGAACTTCAAGCAAATTAGGCTGGGAGAAAAAAAGTGAATCTGAAAAGAATATACACTGCATGATTACATTTATTTAGTGTTACTGAAATAGCATGATTATTGGGATGGAGAACAGATTAGTGGTTGGGAAGTATCCTGGATGGGGTGGTGGGTATGGCTATAAGCAGATACCTCTTGGAAACCTTGTGATGGTACAAACAAGCATCTTGATTGTGGTGGTAGTTACATGAAGTTCTATGTGTGATAAAGTTGCATAGGGCTGTATACAATTAGCACACACACACACACACACACACACCAATGAGTGCATTTATAACTAGTGAAATCAGAATAAACTCTTTGGATTGTATCAATTTCAATTTTCCTGGTTTCAGTATTGTACCAAAGTTACATCCGATGTTAACTTTGGGGGAGGCTGGGTGAAGGGTACGCAGAACATCTTGAACATTTCTTTGCCCTTCCTGTGAATTTATAATCATCTCAAAATAAAGATTAAAAAAAAAAGCAAGCTATAAACATAAATAAAATAAATGCCTTCTGGGGGATACGTTTTCACATCTCCATTAAGCACTGCAAATTGTTCGAAATAAAATTACTGAGTCTTATGAATATTTCAGCCAGTTTTCTGTGAGGTGGCACATTCAGACGCTCCTCCTTCCTTCCCTCCCTCTCTTCTTTTCCTCCTTTTACTCATCAATTATTTAGTGTTCAAAACACTTTGAATGATGCAGGGTAAATAGCTAGAAGAAAATATGAATATCATGTGTCAAATCTTCAATTTAACTTTGAGTTCTACAGAGTGATTCATCAGTTTAAGTTATTAAGATCATTTTCACCTGGTCTGATTAGAAATCAAGACTCTCCCTCAGTAATTTGTTAAAAAGATAATTAAGCAATTAGATGTAGTGCTGGGCATATAAGGAGATCAAAATCACTGTTTCTGCTCATTCCCAACAAGGAAAGTGCAGTTGATTTTAGATCTAAGTAAGCCATGCAGTGAACACACACACACACATACACATACACCCCCCCACATGCACACACATGCACACACATGTTTAGGAATAATATTCTGTACATTTGAAGAATTTAAATGTATCTCTTAAGATTATTTCTCTCTTTTTGGTATGTCTTTATTTTATTCTTAAAACTTAAAAATTAGTTATAACTGTCACATTATTCTATGAAGACTGTTAAAGGACATTCTTTGAAGTTAAATGCAATGGTCCAAATCTCTGTGAAGGATTAGCAATTATTTCCTGCCCCTCACATTTGGTAAGATTTGGTCAAGTACCCATTGTGTGCCTTGTGGAAATTGAAAACCAACACTCAAATTTTTCAAAATTCTGAAAAGTCAAGTCTTGCAGTGGTTAACACAAGCTCAGATATACAGTTCTTGGAGATTCTTTTCTTCTCATTTACATGTGTTCTTTTCTTTTATCCTAGCATCCATCTAAACCTGGGACACTAGAGCCCCTTACCATTTATATCCCCGTCTATATGGAGTAGAAATTATGCTTAAGGTTTTCTAGGAAGTAAGAGTCAGCATGCATCAAGAAATAATTGAAAATCATGCATTACACATTCTTGTTCTTAAAGTTTCTGCAACAACTCTTATGTCGGTGGTTCCCATGTAACTCATTCCCATGTAACAACTCAAGATCAGTGCCTGATCTTCCATCATTTCTGTAAATTCTCTTTTCCTTTTTCATCAGCCTTCCTTGAAAGCCTACATTTGCCTATCCAAATGCATTAATAAAATAAAATAGCTTTTTATTAATAATATCCACCCTTATTAGAAATCATTTGCATTTCACAATGATGCCTTACAAATTATCCCACCCATAGTGGTGATGGTGACTGAAATTTGCTGACAAGGTGGCAAAACCTATTTATTTTTCTTATGTGGATGCTTCTTTGGATTTCTCTCATTCACCTCATGGTACTCTCTCACTCTTTTTTTTACATCTGAGAAAGCCAAGATTAAGAACTCTAGGGTCCATTTTGTGTCTTGTTATCTAGATTTGCCTTCTTTCCTAGATGCTGGGGAGAGATTCTCATTAACTTGTATTAGTCACTAGATCATCACGCCGACTTCTACCACCCAAGCTTAGGCGACTGGTTCTGGAGGATCCCGTGTCAGGCAGTTTTCCCTGCACTGGAAGATGTCCCAGATCCCTAGTGGGTTTTATATCAGACACAAAACTTGAACTGTCAGGGTAAGGAAACTCAAAATATGTCACTATCATATTCTCTTTTTTTACAGTCAAGATTTGTTGTGGTTTTCTAGTCCACTAGAGAAAGAGATTAAAAGGTGAGCGCCTTTTAAGCCCATTAGCCTGTTGGCAGGATCTGAGCATTATGTAAGGCAAGAGGACAATGGTGTCTTTTGGACCTTTTCATTAATAGTGTCAGAATACATTACCTCCCAGGCCCTGCTTCTCCTTTAAAAAAATCTCCTTTAGGCAAATTTTAACATGTGAGCAATCAGGGTCAGATTTTTCATGTGGATATACATTACCAAAGATATGCACTATTTCCATTACTAAAACAAAGGAATTGACATCTCTGCTTTGTGAAGTTTCAAGAACACACATAGCCTCCCATAAATACACATCTTTCCAAGCTGATCTGGACCCTTTCTATGGAAAGGGAAGCTTGGGCAGTAACAAAGTGTACTAGATCTCTGAAAATGTGGGTCTCTGCACTTCTCCTGGGTTTGCACTATTGGGACTCTGCTTTGCTAGGCATTAGGGCCTGATTGACTGACATATCGATCACAACTATTTTGTTCCTAGACAAGGAGTCTGTAATGGAGACAGATTAATCAGCATGGTAAATAACTAGGAATACAGATCTGTTTAGAGGACATTTTTGACTTGTTTTGAAAAACTATCTTAACTCCAATCTCGGGCACCAAAAATTCTACATCAAGGGGCTTATTTATTTTTGCATTTCTTTCAGGTTGGTCCAAACTGCAGCCCAATGCTACCATATTCTGGGATGTTTCTCAAGGATAGCCATATCACCTCTAAATTTAATATTTTGAGCAGGATGAGTCTGGGGAATTCTTCATATCTTTTCCCAAGCTGATCAAGTTCTTCCAACAGATACTATAAATTGATCCATAAGCATTTTCTACAACTGAGTTTATTTTCCCCTTTCTGTTTAATAGCAACATCCTATTTCTTTGCAAAAAATATCTAATTTCAAAGCATTTCTTATTTGAACAAATATGTGCTGAGCATCTCCTATGTATCAGGCACTATTCAAAGTGTTGAGGTTGTGCAAGTGAATAAAATAGGCAAGGATTTCTGACCTCATGGGGCAGGGGAAGGGGTGGTAAAAACAAACTAATATAGGTAATTTGTCATATAGGATCACATCAGAACTGTGTGGCAAGAGTAGGCTATGAGAATGAGCTGTGTGCTCATGTAACTTACTTTTGCCTTCTGAGAACTTCCCTTAGATGAAATGATGAATACTTGATTTTATGGCTGCATGAGTCAGATGCAATCTGACTGACTGAATTTATGGGGCATCTTCAAATGAACCCTCTGGTGTTCAATAGTTGGACACTGAGTTTTTACCAAGATCCAGTAGAGCCACAGTATTGCTATTTCTGAAGAGAATGATAGTTACTCACCCAAGGAGGACTTATTCTTGCTTCAGAATCCTGGGCATCCTTGTTTCGCCTTCCTTATGAGGAAGACAGAGCACCCTAATCTGCCACAGACAATTTGTGTACCATTACATCTGCAGCTTATAAGATGTGTAAAGTATTTTCTTGTTTTGAGAGTCCTACTCAAAGTATTATTCTGTACTCAAAGCTCAGCACTTTTTAGTCTATTTGGTACTGAGTCAGAGTGTAACACCATTATGTGATATAAAAGTGTTGGGATGACGGTCCCAAAATAGGTCCAACTCAGGAAGTCTGTAGATTCCTTTCATTATATTATGAAAAAGTTTATTTGATTGTCCTAAAGTCATTTATTCAGGCTCAGTCAAAATGATGTAATAAAAACACATTGTAAAAATCTGCCAACGGCAATATTTAACAGGCTTTTAGCAATAAGAATGACCAAATTCCAGCAATTTCTCAAAATGAGACTTTTCTTTCCACAGTTACTGCATTTTATCCTAAGAACAGATTATCCTTGATCTTTGGACAATTTTCAGTTTCTTTTTGTTGTTTTTAGTAGAAAGAAGTGTTGTTTTGCATTTCTCAGCCCCCCATTACATGAAACCCTTTTACTCAAAGGGCTTTTTCTATTCTATCTCTGGCGTCACTTATTGTTAGTCAGAAATTCTCTATATAAGCAGAAGACCCCTGTAGTCCTTGCGTGACTCTGGAGGTGATTAACTTGATTGTAGCTTTCCATCAGTCTCCACCCTTCTTCCCACCCCCCAAAATTGTCCCATCTGCCCTGTAATCAATACAAAAGCTTGACTTTATTTTAAATAGAAGTTTATAGCAGTGTAGGAAATAGCAGTCTTTTAATTTTCTCCTCAGTCTGGCCAATTTGGGTGAACATGAACTCCAGTTGCTTAAATTTGAATAGGGATCTGCAGCCCCAAGTTTGCTATTCTCTTCCTTCCCTATGGGTGGCCAATATTACTTCCCTGTTGTTATTCTTTTGAATTAACTTCATTAAGAATTCAGGGGCTCTTTGGGTCTCTCTAGAAGTCTCAGCTCCTTCAGTAATGTTTTGCCATAAATAGCTGTAGCCCTGCATCTGGTGAGCCCCTCTTCTCTCTTATTCCTTCCCCTTCTCTCTCCCTCTCTGACCCTCGTGGGATTCTCTCTCCCTCTCTTTGCCCCTCGCTCACTTGCATCCTCTCTCTCTCTCAACCACCCCCCCCAATCCCAAAATAAGTTCAGAGATCGATGAAATGGTATAAATAGTCCTGAAATCATAGGAAGCTAATAAGATTTTAATGTTATTAGAAGTAATCAGTTGCTTTTTAAATAAACAAATTTAGAAATATAACTGACTACAAAAATCAAATCAGTTAACAAATATAAATATTTCAACAGATTAGGAAGCTAAACCGAAAACAAAAACCTAAAAAATTAGGAGATAGTAACTTCAGGATGTCAGTGAAAGGGTGGAAACTTATTAGGAATAAAATTGTAGGGGCACCTGGGTGGCTCAGTAGGTTAAGCATCTGACTCTGGATTTCAGCTGAGGTCATGATCTCATGGTTCATGGGTTCAAGCCCCATGTTGAGCTCTCTGCTGACAGCACAGACGCTACTTGGGATTCTCTCTCTCTCTGTCTCTCTCTGCCCCTGCTCTCCTCATGCTCGCTCTCTCTCTCAAAATAAATAAATAAACTTAAAAAAATTGAAAAGGAATAAAATTGTAAAGGAGCGAGCCGCTATCTCAATGATTCTTGCCACATCCCTTGTCCTGGATTGTCATTTCTTTAAAGGGATAGAAAATTCTCACAAGGGAGCACATCAGTAGATTTGACTATTCTGACTGAGAGTTGCTTGAGCTCAGAGTTATGTCTTATCTCCATATTCCCAGCATAGTGTCTGTCTGCTGTGCATTTAACCAACATTTACTATTTGCTCCAATTGTGTCACACTCTGGAGAGAAAAAAGTCCCATTATATAACATAACGAAACCTTTTTAATTTGTGGTGAATGCAGATATAGATTAGTATTGGGGATTAAGACAGAACAGGGGCGCCTGGGTGGCTCAGTTGGTTAAGCATCTGACTTCAGCTCAGGTCATGGTCTTGATGTTCCCCAGTTCAAGCCTCATGTCAGGCTCTGTGCTGACAGCTCAGAGCCTGGAGCCTGTTTCAGAATCTGTGTCTCCCTCTTGCTCCCTGCCCCTCCTTTGCTCATTCTCTCTCTCTCTCTCTCTCAAAAATAATAAAATGAACATTAAAAAAAAGACAGAACAGAGAAGAGGTACTTAATCTACGAGGGGAGCAAGTTTCAGTTTTTTTCGTGTTTTTTTAATGGTGATTCCTTCCATGTGTGAGTATTAGAGCTGCTGAGAATTAGAAACCAACATAAATTGGAACCCAAGGCTACAGGCAGAGTTATAATAAATGAAATCAAAGTCCTTGATGAAGGAAGCCTTGAATATTCAGGGAGAGTTAACGGTGGCATTGCTGTCAGGCAATTGTTATGCTATTCCATATTATCCTGTTTCTCACATCGGCTCTCTGAAAGGCTGTCCACTGTCCTCAATAGTCCTTCTTCACTACCTTTATCTCTTTCTTAAGAGAACACCTCATTGTGGACTACAGGAATAAGATAGATGCCGTCGCAGAGGAGAGTTTTCTCACATTCTTGTAACTGTACCTAAAGGAGCACACTCCTGCACTAACTGCTCATGACACAAAGAAGAGGCATCTTTCCAGGGAGTGAGCAATCTACTTCTGGACCCTATCTTCTCTTGCTTCCTGATGAATCTCAAGCATCAGTTATCAATCCTATTGGCTAAAATTGTAGGAAAGCATTAGAAAGTCCTAGATTTATCCCAACAGTATTTGAGATTCAATCTCATCATGCAGAGACTTAGAAGCAATTGTTGCCACAAATTAGACATCGTGGGGGAGAGGGGACATGTGCATTTTGCTTTTGACAGATAAGGAGATTTTCAAGAGTCTGCACCGTCAAGAAGGCGTTCTAGGTAGATGGAAGAGGGCATGCAAAAGTGAGTTATGTTTAAGAAATAGTCATTAGTCTCATGTAGTTAAAACATTTTTGATGATCAAGAAGAAGATTGAGCAATATGACTGGATAGACTGAAATGTTTTATGATGGACCTATTTTAAATGGAGGAAATCACATTTAAGTTTGTAATTAATATTCAACTATTATAGTTTTTACTAAGGGCTATATAATAACTATCTCAATTAGATGTTACATGAACCTTGTTTTTATGTATTATTTATGTGTTTATGCATTTTTAGTACATATTTTTGTTTACGGACCCTATGTGTATTTATGCATTGATTTTGCAAAATACTGTCTCAAATTTTAACTATATACTCAAAACTTAGCAATATTTTTATCTTGCTTTTAAAAATATCTTGTAATAGAACAAAGTGCTGCCTCTCATAATCTATTTATGTACATCCTATACTTTTCTCATAGCAGGTACCCATATTAGGTTGACATCTGTATGAACCATTCATCTATCACATTTAGCTATGGTAATGATGTACAATTTCCTTCTTATCTCTAAGGAGGTGTTCTTTAGATAGCTATTTGTCAGTTGGCCGCAGCATGATGAAACTATAAAACTATAGGTAAGTTTCCATTTAGATTTCATAAAGTTTTCTTATTTTCCATTCTCACTCCCACTGCTTGAATCTGTCTTTTGATTACTTCACAACTGGCCTTGAAATAGCCTCTCAAGACACTGTATTTTTTTGGTCCCATCTCACTTGATTAACCTTGCACGTAGTTGCCAAACTCCTATTCTTAAAAATTGCTTTGATCACATTATTTCTCACTGAAACATCCTTTATTGTACATCCCCCTGTCCTCTCGGTGGTCCAAAGGACACAGTTGAAACTTGGACAAGTTAACATTAAAAGACCACCGATTTTGATACCACATTACCTGTGAAATTACTCAAGCTGCTCTACTCAGAAACTGTGTCTGTTGCTACTTAATTACATTTCCCTTTCTGAAAGTACATTTTTTTTTTCATTGTTTTAACCTGATGGAATTTGACCTAGAGATAATGGTTTTACTTCTCTTGTCATTAAAGGATCGTTAGTGATCTTGTGACCCGAATTATCTTTTCCATCACTGCCTGCTTATTTCCTGTTTTATTTATTCACTAAATATTCACTAAAGTCTTAATGGGGAGGAGAGAACATTTTTTAAGTTTTTGGCATAAAACGGTAACAACAAGGTTCATTGCCTTGAAGTGATTGCATTTTGGGTAGCAACCCACACAGATAATTTCAGTAACACAAAACTCTTTAATATCTAGGAACAATTACATTAAGCCAGTCATTGTAATTCTTCATTACCTGTGATCAGAAAATGAATGGCGGTGGCCAGGTGGGAGGCATTGGAAGGAAAATTGTTCCTTCTACGAGAGAATAACAACAATAAAAAAATGCTTTCTCTTTTCCTCATATTCCTAATGTTACTTGACTTTCCTGGGCAATTGGGAGGGCTAAGGAATAAGATTTAGGTTAAGGTCCTTAGATTCTTGGCAACTGTTGAGAAAAATCCAAAGCTGAAGGCATAGAATAATCATAATTTGACACCCAAGTCCTAGATGTAGGAAAGCTGAAATACTGGGACAGTCTCTAATATATATCTACTCCTTTATATTAATCCTCTCTACAGAAGTTAGGTGCAGAGCACGAATAAGTTCGAAGCAAAGATTCTGCATTAGATTTACATCGTGGAATCTAGTTATATAGAAAAATATCTAGTGTGAAGGAGAAGAGTAGTTTTATTTGGCAGTCAGTTTTTCTCGTTGTGTTTAATTTGGTTGCATTTGGCAAGAGAGGACTTTGTTAAAGCCACCAAGCTAAAATAGAATTTGCCCTGGAGTCAATTAGCTAGTCAGAAAAAAAAAAAAAAAAAAAAAGAAAGAAAAGAAAAGAAAGAAAACAAAATGGAAAAAAAGAAATTAGAACCTTACTGAAGACTCACCAAAACAAAATTCAAAACAAATGATCCAGCAGCTAACTTATTATTATTTTATTCTTTTTAGTCACTTCAAATTCAGTATTTCCCAACAAAACAAACTTACTCCCTCCTCTGTGTTCATATTGCTTGGATTATCATATTTCTTGTTATAAAATATGAGTTATCTTTACCCAATTTACCATGATATCCTATTTATTGCCAGGTCCCATTATTCTTATACATGAAAATATCCATGAATGCATCCGCTTCCCTTAATCACTCCCATTTTGTTCCAAGCTCCTCCCATTTCTCAACCTGGACCATTGGTTAGTTGGATGAAACTATTCCATCCCTCTAATCCATTTTCTCCTGTATAGCCAGAGATCATTTTGATATATAAAACTAAACATACTTTCCATTCCTTCACATTGTTGAGGAAAAATAACTAAAAACAAAATCTTCTTACACTGTATGTTAATTACACTTGAATAAAAAATTAGCAACAGCAATAACAACAAAACCCCCCAAATCTTCTCCCAGTCCAGAAATTCTCTCCACAAAGGTAGGAGAAAAAGATAAAACTTTTATTGAATAAGCATTAATCCAGAGTGTGATGCACATCACAGTGCACTAAGAGATTGCAAAAATAGAAATCTCACCCTTTTATCTAGCCAAGCAGATACAACCTGTTATGTGCAGGTATAGACAATACCTAGTCCCCAAGTAAGAGAACGTGACAGTGCCATTTGTCACTTATGGTTTATTCTAACTTTACCTGGTAGTTGAGGTGACTATCTGTATTAACTAACTAGCTTTATCCAGAGGAGAATTAAACTTCTCAGGTCTTTATTACAGGAAGTAGTTTTGCAACTTGGAGCGCTGAAGTTAGGCTGCTATCCTACTACAGAAACTGAGATAGGGCGCTACCTCGGTGGCACTACCTCCCTTGATATTTACATTTCAAAGAGATGACTCTCAGGTCAGAAAGAAAGTCTTGGGTCTGTAAAGCTCACAAGAGGCTTACTTAGTTCTCAGAAGGATTTATATCATTTCAAAGGAGGAAAGTACTTACAAACACAAATTTTCTAAAGTAAATATTCAAAGAAAAGGGAGGTGGAGAAGTCCCTTCCCTTATTTTCAACTGGGAGAATTAAGCCTCTTATTTTAAATTTGTATTTGTCTTGACAACACCAAAAACCTTTTAATGCTTTCCATTCTTCTTAGGATAAAGACCAGAACTCTTAAGAGGCTTATAGAGCTGCCTGGTCCCCTTACTTATCTCTCCAGCTTTATCTCTTCATGCTCTGCTTTCACTCACTTTCAGCTCCATTGTTCTGACTTTACTGTATCAGGATGCACAGCACACTGCTTTAGCACAAGATTATTTTCCTGCTTAATCTCCTGCTTTACCCTTTTAGACTTACTTGGTCAGGTCTTCTACAACTCAGTTTAAGCATTCCTTTCATTAAAGTTTATCTCTGTCTCTTAATGTTTATTTATCTTTGAGAGAGCTGGGGGGTTGGAGGGGCAGAGAGAAAGGGAAGAGAGAATCTCAAGCAGGCTCTGTGCAGTCAGCACAGAGCAGAGCCCATGCGGTCTCCATCTCACGAAGTGAGATCATGATGTGAGCTGAAATGAAGAGTTGGACAATTAACTGAATGAGCCACACAGGCCCCCTAATGGCTGTCTCTTGCACTAGATTTTAAGCCACATGAGCACAGA
Organism: Cryptoprocta ferox; assembly: GCA_028646485.1. Classification (NCBI taxonomy): domain Eukaryota; kingdom Metazoa; phylum Chordata; class Mammalia; order Carnivora; family Eupleridae; genus Cryptoprocta; species Cryptoprocta ferox. Next base: position 42,624,849 of record CM053562.1, read on the forward strand.
GGCTGGATCAGGTAGTGTTCACTATTGCTTTATGCCAAGTTTGAAGTATGTTTTCTTTATGCATGGTAAGCACCTTGCTAATATTTTTAGTGGAATGAATAAAAAATAATAACATGAAAAAATAAGCTAGTAAAAATGTAAAAGAGAAGTAATTGAATATTTATCAAATATATAAATGGAAGAAATCTTCCTAAGATTGAAAAAAAAGACTGCAAAACCAGTTTCTTTAAGAAAAGGAATGATAAATTTGATTTAGTTTTCCATCTGTACACACATACACACACACTTGCACTCACACATACAAATCAAAAGGCAGATGATACACTGGAAAAATACAGCAATGGATTAACTGTTGTATTATAATTTTTTCAGAGGATATTTTGTGAGGAATTAAGTAAAAAATCCAGAAAAGATAAAATCCAAGTAAATGCTAACCATAGAAAAAATACATTGCCAATAACTGAGAAATGCATGTTAAAATGAGATGCCACATTTATCAGTGCTTTTTACAATTGCACCGCTTAACCCGGAAGGGATATAGTACAATAGGAACTTTCTTACATTGTGACTGGCAATGTAAATTTGTAGAACACTTTGCAGAATGATTGGCAGTATTTCTCAAAATTCTCGAAATGTCTAGACTGTTTGAACAGGAAATCCACTTCTGTGAATCTACTCTGGCATGCTGTAAGAGTTTTGCACATAAATAACTCATCACAATTCATTTTTTTAACAGTGTAATACTAGGAATAATGTAAATATTCAAAATCAGATGAATGGTATACTAATTTATGAATATGTGTATTTATGGGATGAATTTCACTGTAGGTACAAAACATCTTTTCAGGTAGTTTTTAAAAACATGGGAAATATATTCTTTATATTCTTTTTTTATTATTGCCAGGTTTAACATATACATATATAGGATACATATATATATAATATATAATACCAATAAATATGCGTATATAATACATATATGTGATGTTAAATAACAAAAATATTTCTTTTGTTTACTATGACCTATATTAGAAATAACTGGATTATACATAAAAGAATTATGTAAAAGACACTTTACCTTCAGGTGATCTTTAAAAAGCTCTTATTTAGATGTGATCAATTTAAGGAGAGTATTCAGTGGATGTTTTTTCCCCAGGTAAAACAACTATTGTTTACACACTTATTTTTTTATTTTTTAAAAGTTTATTTATGGAGGAGTCACAGAGAGAGGAAGAGAGAGAGAATTCTAAACAAGTTCTGCACTGTCTGCACAGAGTCCAATGAGGGAATCAAACTCATGAAGTAGGAGAGATCATGACCTGAGCAGAAATCAAGAGTGAGACACTTAACTGACTGAGCCATGCAGGAGCCCCACTTACTTTTTTTTTATGTGTACCTCATTTGTATTTCAAATAAATGTGTCTTTCAAGATACTGCTTTATTTATGAACAATCATAATGTTTTGTCACTTTTTCATGAAACTGTACATAAACTGTGTTGGAATTAGAGATTTCTAACTAAATTTTTTTAACATAGTAAAAATATTAAAACACTGGCACATTTGATTCAGTATATATTTTTCAACTTTACCATATTTTCATAAGATAGTTAAAAATAAGTTTTAACTCTGAAAGTAAATACATTTATATTATGTAAAAAAGGATAGAAATAGAAAATAGAGTACCATCAGAAAAATGTTTTGGGGAAGAAGGCAAATATAAAAGAAATGTGAGCTCATTTAACTCAGCATTTTGTCTTCTTACCATTAGTTCACAGCTTATTTGTTTTTGGTTCTGTTTTCCTGGCAAATCATTGACCAAGTCCCTAAAGACATTAGAGATTCTGGTAAGTTACACACATTCCTTGGCTTGTTACACTGGTTTTGGAAATACTATTCCTCCCATTTTCCTACAAAGGCTGTAGGCCAAAACAAAACGAAAGAAAAAGACCCCACAGAGTCAAGGCAAATTTAAAAATGACTGCACAATTATAAAGAGATATAATATCCTTCCTTTATGGTCTTCTTTGTTAACTGATAACATGAGGTAGATTTTAATAGATTGGGCATATAGGATTCCCACTTCTTCGTGTGGTATGGGAGTTGCATTTATGATGTGGGACTGTGGCCGCTGAAGAACTTCCTTTAGTTTCATGATCTCATAGTTATTTTCTAATTAGAAAGAAAAATCAATCATTCACTGTATTATAATAGCAGCTTGTAGTGAAAGAATGCTTTTTGGAAAATATTAGACATCATCCACTTTTCCAGGATGCTGATTTGTAACATTTTGGTGACAACAGTGAGATAAAATATTACAAACCTCCCTGTCAGGATGTGCGACCTCTCACATCTCACCACGTAACAGTAATTAAATTACCTTGCTTTTTTTGAATAATTCTAAGAGGGATTTTTTTTTTGATGAAGTTTGATTTCCTTGAGAACAAATGATTCATCTTAAAATAGTCAATATATGTTTTCATTTAAAAGAATGTAGATAGCTGGAAAACTGATTTATTTACCTACTTAATCAAATAAATTACCTGCCCTTGTTCACAAGTAAGGCTTCAAAAATATGAATTTTTTTACCTTCTCTTTTTAGTGATCTTATAATTTTCTTTCTTTTTTTTCTTTTTGTATACTTCTCATCATTTTGATATTAGAGGGGGCTAATTGTAGTAAGCAAAATTGAATTATTTTGCTGTTAATTAATAAATTCTCTGTGCATGCTGGTCATTTTTCTTATGAGCGTGCCATTTTTCTTCTTTTTTTGCGGGGGGGATTGTTTTTTTTTTTTGTTTGTTTTTTTCCACAGAGATCATGTTGAGTCATAAACTTTGTAAGAGGAGACTATCCACAGGGGCCTTGAAAAGGTCCATCTTGACTCTTAATTAACACCAAGCTGCTTACTACAGGTGACACAATTCCGTAGAAATGTTTGTTGGCATCATTATATTCCCCCAGAAATGGGATAGGATGATATTTGCTATGTTTTTAGTTAGTTCTTACTCAAAATTATGATACATGCAAATATTATAGGAATTATGAAAAAAAGATTTTAAGCCATTGTTGTCTTTCTAACAATAGTTTAGCTCTTCATGAACTACTGTGGAGATATCTGAAAAATAAAAAAAGAAAACCTCATGGTTTTAATAATGAAGCAATCAGTAATTCCTTTTAAAAACAAATACAATGTAAGGATGAATACAGCTATTGAGAGAATTGGGGAATGTCATTTTAGAATCAGGGTATGGTCTCCATTTTCCATTGACAAAAAACTATTTACTTCTTCTCTCCATTTTTTTTTTAAACATATTTGGGTCCAAGATAGGGATTGGGATTGGGTAGGTAACTACTGTGATGACCTGATAGGAAGAACAGCAGAATTTTCAAGAGTTTGAGGTTCATTGTATTTATAAATATTTCTGACATACAACAAAATCCCATTACTTTTAGTATCATGCCTAGATTCTTATTACATTGTGAACTTCTCAAAATATGTCTCACGTGTTGTGGTTCGTTTATAGGTGCAACAATTCAAAAAGGACACCAACCAGGGGATGATAGAAGAGTGAATTCTTATCATAGAAGGGAAAATGTCAGGATGGAAAGTATTAGAGAAATCTGTTCAGATGCCTGGAGAGATCCAAGCTCTTTGGGGAAGTGACCAACTAAATTGTTTACTGAAGTTGATATGGTAGCCTTTCTACCTAGCACTAAATGTATCCCACAGTGAATGTTTTATAAATGAATGTAATTGGGGGGCTCCTGGGTGGCTAAGTCAGTTGAGCGACTGACTCTTGATTTTGGCTCAGATCATGATTTCATGGTTCCTGAAATCAGGCTCTGCACTGTGATTCTCTCTCTTCCTCACTCTCTCTGTTCCTCCCCAGCTTGTTCACTCTGTCTCTCTCTCTCAAAATAAATAAATAAACATTTTAAAAAATGAATGTAATTGGGAAAGGAAACTTGTTTTGTCATGATTCAGAGACAGCAAGAAGCTGCAGGAAAATCCATAGAAGAGCTGTTGCAGATTTAGGATCTACTTCATCCTAATGAGGTGGGTTTCCTATCATTAGCACTGACTGCAAGGGCTAGGCATTTGTCTTTTCTAGATGATTTAGAAGTTGCCCTCTAAGGAATAGAAGAAAGTAGATTTTAAGGAACATTCACATTTTAATTTTATATGATCCTATTTTATATGTCCTTTCATATAAAAACTGCTGTCACCAACATCTAAATGAAGTAACAAAGTAGTCAACATTTATTATTTTATTTTATTTTTTAATTTAAAAAATGTTTATTGATTTTTGAGAGAGAGAGAGAGAGTGAGGAGAGAGAGACCGAGAGCGAGAGCGAGAGAGAGAATGAGTGGAGGAGGGGCAGAGAGAGAGGGGGACAAAAAATACTAAGCAGGCTCCAGGCTCTGAGCAGTTGGCACAGAGCCTGACATGGGGCTTGAACCCATGAACTGTGAAATCATGACCTGAGCCGAAGTTGGACACTTAACCAAGTGAGCGACCCAGGCACCCCAACGTTTATTTTATAAACCCCTATCTCCACTTGAGACTCCCTCTTCTTTTCAAAACAGTCCTTCGTCTTCAGCACCCTGAAAATCCCCACATCTACCTGCCACACACTGGCTCTCATCTTCCCTCCAGCTGTCCTCTGTATACAATTTCAAATAACAGATTTATGTTTTGTTCCTCAAACCGAAACAAAAACAGCTCTTATTGCTCAGTGCTTTTGCATTATAATCTGATGAAAATAATTTAACAGAAGTTATGGACTTAAGATAGATTTCATGATCTCAGAGGGTATTTAAGCATGAGTTAATCCTCATCAATCTCCAAGTAGTCAGGCATAGAAGAGGCAAAAACAAGGAACTGCTGAGTTTTACTTGTCTCCTGGAGGCCAGGCTGTACCTCTTCAGTTTCTTTAGTGACTCTCCTAGAGGCAGTGCTGTAAAAACATGCACTGTGAACAGAGAGAACGTGGTCTGGCACAACTTCTGCAAATATCTGAAATCATGAATCATAAATACATGAATGTGAAGAGTTTCTTGTATTTTGAAAAAAAATACATCAGTAGTAATGTAATCTTTCCATGGTGTGTTCAAATTTTCCATGAGGGCTAGCTGATCTCCTTTCTACCACGGCTTCCCTCCCCCCCCCCCCCCCGCTTTTACTGGCCCCACAGCCTTTGGTTTATAGAACGGAAGCATCTACCTAAAGGAAACACAGGTTCCCATGATAACTAAGCAAATGGGAATAGAAGCGAGAAACAGAACATGTTTGGTTTTTTGGGGTTTGCTGGCTGACATATTTTTAGAACCTGTACAGGTGATCTTTGCCTATTTTTAAGCCTGTGTACATGGATAAAATGAAAGTATGGTCTACATTTAAAGTCTTTTTTAAATTAAGTTTTTAATCTTGATTCCAGTGTAGTTAACCCACAGTGAGTGTTATATTAGTTTTAGCACATTTAAAATCTTAAATGCTTTTGTATATATTAACACAAGGCATGGCTTAAATACTACAAGGCTAACATTATTTTCTTGATTTTGATAATCATTTATTAAAATAGTATATCTAACAGAAATTATTTATATGCAGTATAAAAATCCATCTTTTTTCTGACAGTGATCACAGAATGTGCCACGTTTAAAATAACCAGTCTTCATTCTGTGTTTTTTCTTACACATAGTACTTGAAGTAAAACACTTAAGAGGAATCTAGACAATCCAAATGTTTGATTTTCTAAATGATTTTGCCAGGATCTTTGAGCTTAAATTTTTTCTCTCACTCCTGCTGAGAAAGTGCATACATTTTGAAATTTAGTCTATTTGAGCAATGCTTTTTTCCCTTTAAGCTGATAATAAGCATATGGGAGTGGGATTGAATTTGAGACAAGCTGTTGATTTCTATTGAACACCCAAAAAATGTTAAGGTCTCAATTTTTTTTTTTAACTGACTATCCAGTTATAGCCTAAAAATGTATTAGAAAGTTCAGTAAATAGGGGCGCCTGGGTGGCTCAGCTGGTTAATCATCCAACTTCGGCTCAGGTCGTGATCTCACTGTGAGTTGGAGCCCCACATCGGGCTGTCTGCTGTCAGCCCAGAACTCACTTCGGATCCTCTGTCTCACTCTCTTTCTCTGCCCTCTTTCCCTTGTGCTCTCTTTCTCTCAAAAATAAATAAACATAAAAAACGAAATTCAATAAATCGATGTAAACTCATCCTGATGTGGGGCTTCTAGGAAGAAAAGTGTGGTTGTGGTGTATTTCATAATTGGGATTGTGATTATTTTGCCTAGTCCTTATAGTTATAAAGTTACAGTTTTCAAGGAAGAGAATTAAGAAAACAGAGAGGGATACAGATATTCACACAACAGCAGCAAGAATATTATTATTATACCTATCATGTCACCATACTTTTGTTATCTTCTGGTTTGCTATTTTTAGAATCATAGCATTAGGAGTAACATATATATTGTTTTATATATCTAGATGAATATTCTTCTCAACCCCAAAGCAAGATTTGAACATACAGAGAACATGCATTACAAATATTAATGATATTTATACAGTTTCTGCTGTTATGTATTGAGAAAGCAGGCTTCTGAGAAATTAAGTGATATACCTAAAAGAACTGTGAGACCTGGGTTTCATTTATATCTTTATGATCCTGGATACACACAGCCATTACCTTTGCTCCTTCTCATTCTCATTCTCTTTGTAAACCAACAAAGCTGAACGAACCCAAGGCCATTCTACCTTTAGTTTGTCTGAACTGAGAAAGGAATGGGTGTCTTAGAACATTTGTAAACACATGAGGTCTGGTTTTGGGGTCTTCTCACCTTCATTTTGTTAATATTGTGCCTAAACCTCTTCTTGCCCTCTTCCTGCTGAAGACATTTAGTCCTCAGGGCCCATGAGATTTCCTATCAAACTCCTTTTTACCAAGATTTAGTGGGTCTTTTATAACTTGCTGTTTAGCTTAACCTCTATTAAAATACCCAGGTCCTATTCACTTAAATTCTGCTTTCAGCTAGCAATAAAAAATAAATACTTGACTTTTTGAGGAACTCCATACTGTTTTACAGAGTGGCTGCAACCAGTTTGTATTCCCACACACAATGCAAGAGGGTTCTCCTTTTTCCACATCCTCACCAACACCTCTTGTTTCTTGTGTTGTTGATTTTAGCCATTCTCACAGGTGTGAGGGGATATCTCATTGTAGTTTTGATTTGTATTTCCCTGATGATCAGTGATGTTGAGCATCTTTTCATGTGTCTGTTTGCCATCTGGATTATCTTCTTTGGAATAATGTCTATTCATGTCTTCTGCCATTTTTTAATTGTATTATTCATTTTTTGGGTGTTGAGTTCTATAAATTTTTTTATTTATTTTGGATACTAACCTTTTATCAGATATGTCATTTGCAAATATCTTCTCTCATTTCATAGTTTGCCTTTTAGTTTTTTTGAATGTTTCCTTCACTGTCCAGAAGGTTTCTGTTTTCATCAAGTCCCAATAGCTTATTTTTGCTTTCTTTTTCCTTTGCTTCAGGAGACATATAGAGAAAGAAGTTGTATGACTTATGTCAAAGAAGTTACTGCATGTGTTCTTCTGTAGGATTTTTATGGTTTCAGGTTTCCTATCCAGCAATTGCACTACTAGGTATTGCCCCAAAGAATACAAAAATACTAACTCAAAGGGATACATGCACCCTGATATTTATAGCAGCATTATTTACAATAGCTAAATTATGGAAATAGCCCAAATGTCCATCAACTGATGAATGGATAAATGATATCCATCATGATACATACATTATATATGTATCATATATATCATATATGTATACATACATACAATGGAATATTGCAGCCCAAAAAAGAGTGAAATCTTGCCATTTACAACAATGGGGATGGAGCTAGAGAGTATTATGCTAAGTGAAATAAGTCAGAGAAAGACAAATACCATATGATTTTACTCATATGTCAAATTTAAGAAACAAAACAAATGAACTAAGGGGAAAAAAAGAGGAGGAGGCAAACCAAGAAACAGACTCTTAACTAAAGAACAAAGTGAGGGTTACCAAAGGAGAGATGGGTAGGAGGATAGGTGAAATAGGTGATGGGGATTAAGAAGTGCACTTGTCATTATGAACACTGAGTATTGTATGAAATTGTTGAATCGCCATATTGTACACCTGAAACTAATATTGCACTTTATGTTAACTAAATGGAATTTAAATAAAAACTTAAAAAAAAGTAAATACTTGAATGTATCTAAATAACAGACTTACCTGGTTTTCGAACTTTAATGTGTGTTACCTGTTGAAAATCCACATTTGGAACCTGGCCTTCAGAACACTTTCATGCCCATTTTTAACAAACTTCCCAAAAGATTCTGATGTTAGTTGAGAAACATTACTCTAAAATTTTTACATATTACCAGTGATTTAAGATTAAGTTCAAGTTATAAGTGATTAGAGATGGAATATTTGGGGTTTGTGATTTGATACTTCACATCACAAAGTAGCATTCACAGAACTTTTATAGGTTTATTCCTTAAATTGTTCTGTCTAGTGCAGGGGCCTATTACCTGCAACATCATTCTGCTGTTTTTCTCCTATGAAATTTCCCATAAGGTGGTTCACTTTGCAGTGCTTAGAGTTCATGTGTAAAAAAATGGAGTCATAGCAGACAAAAATGGAAGAAAGGAACTTCCAAACTAAATACTAAATACATAAATTTTGAATAACTAAATACACAAATTTTGCTTTATCAAAACATAAAATCTAAAAGAATATTTCCTAAAACTGTAAAAACAGATCTTCCCTAGGTGACTCAAGATAGAAGAGCAAGGCAAAGTATAGGTTTTAACTATTTTTATTTATTTGTTTCTGTTGTTTTCTTTAATTCTCCTCATATCCTCATTTTTATGGCTTATAAATGTTCTGCTTTTTTAAAGAGCAGTTCCATGAAATTCCTTAAAACTTATTACAAAATGTGTGGCCCTGGGCACTTAGAAGTGCAGACCCTGGACCGACTCCAGACCTGCACCAAAGCGACAGAGGAAGAAACTGCGTTTTAGAAGATTCCTAGCTGATTTGTATTTGTTCTAAAACTTGAGAAGCACTACCTCAAAATGCTTTTGTCTTGTGCTCTACCATACTGGAGTACTTCTAATATGTTACTTTATGAAATGATGATTTTTTAATAATGTTTTAGAAAATAGCTGTATTGTTTTTGCACAAATTATATATGTCCATTTAAGATACAAAAATACAAATAAGGAAATATAAATAAGGAAACTCATGCAGCCATTCAGAAATAACATGTAATATGTTTTATGTTATAATAATGAAAATTTCAGACATCTGTATGCAGATATAGAGGTAGCTATAGATAGGAAGATGGGTGATGGATGGGACAGGATGAGACAGAATTTTACTGAAATCAGATCATGCTATATGTAAAACATTTTAAAATGAAAGATATTAAGTTAGTTTTTCTGAATTCAGAATTATTCAGAATTGATTAGAAACAAAGAAACGTGAAATTTGAGGTATTGCTGAACCTGTAGCAATTTTTTTTGCAAGAAGATAGATTTTAAAAGTCTTATAAAATGTAATGACATCCTGGGATGGATGTGTTTCAAATTCAGACATCTGTTATCTGTCAAATGAAGGAATGGGAAGTAAATATCATCGCACTGCCTCACACTTCCACCTCCCAATTTTGTTTTTTTCAAGACAGTTTTATTTTTATAATGGCAAGGTTTCTAATATTCACATTCCATTCTACAATCATAATTTCAATAGTTAGAAGCTTATTTTTTAATTTAGAGTTATACTTATCAGCAGTACTTTTAACATTTCCCATCCTGGGTTTTTATTTTGATTTATCTTTTAAATAAAATGAATTCATTAAACATATGTAGTCTGTCCCCAGAAAGTATAGTGAGTATTGTTTTCTTTAACTTCTTGCATGCTTGAGATGGTATGTCTTTTTTATTGAAAGGCCTAATTGCTTGGACATATAATTCTTTTGTTGTTTAATACTGTAGATATCACTGTGTTTTCAGATATTATTTCCTTGAAGAAATATCATATCTCAAATTCACCTATCCCCCTTGTAATTTACTGAATATATGTAAAACTTATTCTATGAAGGTTAGTAACTTTACTAGAATATGTCTTAGCTGCTATCAATTTTTATTATGCATACTCTGCCATAAGTTGCTGCAGATTTGAGTTTTATTTAGTAGTTTTCTTCAATGATTTTAATTCCTTTTTGCCTACTCATTTTACTTGTCTTTTTTTTTTTTTAAGGAAGTCTATCTGTGTACTCAGAGTTCTTTGTTTTTCTTCTATTTCAACCCACTAGTAATTGTAACAAGTGAAATAATCACTCGCTAGAAGTTGAGATGGAGGTTTTGCCTTCTGTACTATCACTGTCCTTTGGGAATTAGCATCAGCATCCTTTTTCATAGACTAATAAGTGTTTCAGCCTGTGGCCACAAGGCAGAGGTGACTTGGAAAACACTCACAGTTCTAGGAAGGTGTCCATCTGTTAATCATATAACTGTCAATCGTTGGCTGCATCCCTAGAAGGTCCATATGTTCCAAAGATGACATGTAGCTCGGAGGGTTCCTTTCTTGGAAGATACATAGTTTCCTCTCTGATAAAGACAGATGCTCTGATACCATTAGTATACATGGCAAGGGAAAAAAATAAATTTATTTCATCAAAATTAAAAATTTTTGTGCTTCAAAGGACATCATCAATAATATGAAAGGATACTCCACAGAATGGAAGAAAACATTTGAAATCATGTATCAGATATTTTAGGTATCTGTATCTAAAATATCTTCACAACTATTACAACTCAATTATCAAAAGACAGCTAACCCAGAGGGAAAAAATGGGCAAAGGATCTGAACAGATATTTCTTTACAGAAGATGTGTAAATGGCCAGTAAGCATTACAGCCAAAAAAAAAAAAAAATATCCTCAGCATCATAGCTATCAGGGAAATGCACATCAAAACAAAAATGTGAACTTACTTGACACCTACTCAGATGGTTATGCTGAAAAAGACAGACAAGGGAATATTATTCAGCAATTAAAAAGAATTAAGTACTGGTACAAGCTACAACATGGATGAACCTTGAAAACATTACGCTAAGTGAAAGGAGCCAGTCATAAAATATTTCATATTGTATTATTTCATTCATATGAAATATTCAGAATAGGAATATCTATAAAAACACAAATTTGTTTAGTGGTTGCCAAGGGCTAGGGGTTGGATGGGATGGAGAGCCACTACTAATGGATGAATGAATACAGGGTGTTTTGAGGGGAGTGAAAATGTTCTAAAAATTTGCACAACTCAATGAATATATTAAAAACCATTGAATTGTATACTTTAAATAGGTAAATTTTATGCTATATGAGTTATATTACAATAAAGTCATTAAAAAGGCCAAGGGGAGTGCAGTCTTACTTCTGGTTTTCTCTTTGGTCACTCATCGTGCAGTCTTGTTGTGGAGGTTTAGCAATCTCCCTAACTTGACCCTGTTTCCCCAAGGTCATTACTTCTGTTCACTGTGTCTGTATCCCTGTTGATGGTGTTCCCTCTTCTCAACCCAGGTGGTTCATCTCATGGTGGTGGTGAAGATTGGAGTTAAGTGGGTAGAGGTGGTTTTATTCTTTCCTAGTTGTATTTTAAAATTTGTAGTCACTGCATAGTTGTATCCTGCTTAACTTCCCAAGGTCTTCTTTTTTCCAAAAATATAAACGTGGATAATTTTTTAATGGTTGATTTTGGAAGTAGGGCTGTGGGAAACATTTCATAATTCGAAGGAGTTGTAATTTCTGCTAGTAGCTTTTTGCATGCATGGATAAATTATAAACACATTTGAATCAAATTCTGTTTCCTAACCCTGCTGACTTTTGAGACGTCCACTGGTCTTATTTTTTAAGAATCTTTTGCTAAAAATGACTATTTTTTTCCTCTTTTCTTAGCCAGAAAAATATTTCATAAACTAGTTTTAAACCCAATATTCTTATTTTTGTGAAGTCAGTTATTATTCTAAAGTTTTTTCTCAACTGTTCACATCCTGAGAAAAGTCACACTGCTTAGTCTCACAGGAGACATTATTTGTATTACAAAACAATTTGATCATGTATAATGAGACAGGAAAAGTGCCAAGCCTGCCAATGTGCCTTAATGCTACTCAGGGCTTTCTTTTTCCAGTGAACTCTGTCTGAAAACAAATTAGGATGAAAACCCTGCTCAGTGAGAATATGGAATCATATCAAAGAAAATACTCAAACTACTGGAGTATTTCTGACACCCAGCAATTCTCTTCCAGACCAGAGGCATATTAGGCAAATTTATTTCCAACTTCAAAACCTAAAATTCCCCACGTTACCCTTTTCACCTTTCTCATTGGAACCACATGTACATTAAAAAATTTCTGTTACTTTTGGAAGAGAGTTTTTAAAAGCTGAAATACCTATTTGTTTTATTTAAAAAAATATATTTGTTTTTTAAATAGGTAATGCAGTTACATGGTTTCAAAATTTAAAACACAGGAATAGAAGGAATTGAGTGAAAATTGCCTCATGTCTCTGCCTCCACCCTGTTTGCATTTCCAAAGGCAATCCATTTAGCTTGTCTTCTGTTTCTGGTATACTCTTCACGAAACAGTCTATAAGCTTGGAAGGAAATATGTGGATATATGTATATTTTATCTTTATACAAATGATAGTGACTAGTCTGTATTATACATTTCTTTTTTCACTTTATTTCTTTTAAGTTTATTTGAGAAAGAGAGTGAGAGAGTGGGGGAAGACAGAGAGAGAGAGAGAGAGAGAGAGAGAGAGAGAGAGAATCCGAAGCAGGCTCGGCACTATCAGCACAGATTACGATGTAGGTCTTGAACTCACAAGCTGCAAGACCATGACCTGAGCCAAAATCGAGTCTTATGCTTTAAAAAATTTTTTAAAAAATATTTTTAAATGTTTATTTATTTTTGAGAGACAGAACATGACGGGGAAGAGGCACAGAAAGAGGGAGACAGAATTCGAAGCAGGCTCCAGGCTCTGAACTGGCAGCACAGAGCCTATAAACCTTGATCATGACCTGAGCTGAAGTTGGATGGACGCCTAACTGACTGAGCCACCGGGGTGCCCCTGTGTTTTTAATGTTTATTCATTTTAGAGGTGGGGGAGGGGCAGAGAGAGGGAGACACAGAATCTGAAGCAGGCTCCAGGCTCTGAGCTGTCAGCAGAGAGCCCGACGTGGGGCTCGAACTCACAAACTGTGAGATCATGACCTGGGCTGAAGTTGGACGCTTAACCCACTGAGCCACGCAGGCACCCTTCATCTTATAAGAAGTCTTGGAGATAGTTCCATAACAGGGCTTCAGGTTCTCCCTATTTAAAAATTTGCAGTGTGATCTTTTGTGTGGCCATACCATAACTTTTCAATTCAATCACCTTTCTTGGATATTTAGGTTGTTTTAGAGATTCATATGAACAATATGAACAATTTATATTGTTCCATGTATGAATAGTTCTTTTTATTCCTGAGTAGTATTCCATGGTATAGATGTACCACACTTTATTCAACCATTCACCCATTAAAGGACATCTGGGTTGTTTCCAGCTTTGAGCTATTACAGATTGTCTGCAATAAACATTTATTTGTGTGCAGGTTTTTGTGTGAACATAAATTTTTATTTCTCTGACATAAATGCCTAAGAGTGCAATTGTTGAGTTACATAGTAGTTACATGTTTAGTTTTTTAAAAAATAGCCAAACTGTCTCACTCAGCAATGTATGAGTGATTCAGTTTTCCACACCGTCCCAGAATTTGGTGATGAAATCTTATTATTTTGGCCATTCTGATAGGTATGTAAAAAGTCTGATTTTTATATTATGAAATGTCACCAACTTCATTCAATAAGAACCATCCATAAAATTTTAACAGATGTCCATTTTAACAACAAGGGATGATTCTTCAAAGATAAATCACAAGTTAAAGATTATACTGTACATTTTTAAAAATTAAGTTTAATATTTGTTTGAACTCCTTTCACCTTCTAATATTTTATTTTTAATTATATTTTTACCTTCACAGATTTTTCATTGAGAGTATGAAGATGGTAGTAAATGTGGTTTTTAATTTTTGCTATTCAATCTCATAAAATTTATAGTTCTGTGGTTATACTGGAACAGGCTTCCTATTGATAATACCTCATGAGAGGTACAGAAGGCACTTTACTGGGATTAAACTTTAATCTTCTGATTTTAGAATCCTCACAATTGCAGTATGTTAAAATGTTAATTGTCTAAGATATTGCCAAGAGACAGATGGGTAATTATTTACATATCAAATATAATTGTTTGGAAGCTACAAATTAAATCATGAGCTAAATTTCTTATGCATGTAGCTTGAGTCTAGTGAATTCCCTTGAAGAATTGTAAGTCAACAGTTTTCAAGACCACCACAACTATGTTTAAAATTAGTGTTTTGCCTTTGTATTTGCTAAATAATTACATTATCTATTTATAGCTTCATGTAAAATATCTCACAGTATGTTTGTTTTTCACTTTGCCTTGAACACTTTCTGCTTCTCGAGGTTCCACTAACTTTTTCTCTAGGTGACTCTTAACCCTTCAGATCTCTGTTCCTTCATTATTTTTCTCAGTTAAGGCTTTACTGACCTCTTTCATTCTTCCACAGGGGCCATGCAGATCTTCTCTGTATTGTCCCACTTTTAGTGTATGTGTGCCAAAGTGAGCATTGTTGAACTCTGGAACAGGTTAAATCCTCCTTCCTCATGTTTTCTTCACTTCTGTTTCTTAACACCTGTACAGGCAGTTCCTCGTCATCCTGTAACAGAACCTCTTGTTAATTGTCGTTATGAGGAGGACCATGCCTTTTTTTTTGTTCGTTGCTGCTTCTCCAGTGCCAGCCTTGGCATTTTATCCATAGTAGGCACTGAATAAATTTATATGTTTTTGTTGAATGGTTGAGGGTATGAAACCATAGACTTAAAAATACCTCCCAACCTCTAAGTTCTATGGAATTGTTCAATATTCTTTTTCCAGTGAGTTACTTGTTCTGAACTCTTGTTTCTCTGAACAGGTTGGTGAACTCAGAAAGGAAATTATGTAAGAAGAGAGTAATGTAGAGTTGTGCTGGGATTGGTTTCCTTCAACAACTTTCAGATATCCTAGACTGATATTATAGCTCCATCTCCTTCATCTGGTATCTTGTCATTTGGCAAATCAGAGTTCTATAAAAATGTCTAAGTGTTTACTGCAAACCAGTGATTTCTGAAGTTTTATATTCATAAATGTGATCAGGTTTCTCCACTTTCTTGTCTTGAAAAGACTTGTCATTTTGTGGCTTTGTCTGTGGGAGAGTAATGCATATTTGGGTCAATTCATAGAAAGTAATTAAGAAATTCTGATTAAACAGAAAGTTCACTTTAGAAACTATGTTTTCTTAATAGATGAGTTAGGCAGATTTTAGCTCAGTTAAATGACTTAGTTAAACCATTTAACTCATGATTTTAAAATTATGGATGCTCTTTTGTATTTTTTCTTTTGTAAATTAAACTATACACATTTTTTCAGCTGAACAGAGGAAATGATTTGCTTAAAGTATTTGATGACCTCATCTTTAAAAAATAAACATATTTCTTTAATATTTGAATAGGTAGCATATTTACATATATTAGTGATCAATAACTATATAAGAATGTAGTGAAAAGTCTTTCTCCAAATCTTGTCCTCAAGCTAGTTTTCATTTGTACCCCCAATCAATAAACATTATTTTTAGTTTCATAACATCATTTCATCTCATAGAACATGGATTAGTTAAAAATGTAGAGTGTATTATCAGATAATTAAAATAAATCCTCTGTAACCAAAATGTGAGCGTCTTAAAAGTGCTGCTAAAATGTAACAAAATAGGTCTTGGCAGAAGATAGGCTATAATCCTCACTAGAGCAGAGATCAGCAAATTTTTCCTATGTAAAGTATCAGATAGCAATTATTTTAAGCCCTGGAGGCCATAAAGTCTCTTCTACAACTATTAAACTCTGCTATGGTAATTTAAAAGCATCCATAGACAGTATGTAGATGAATAAACATGTTTGAGCTTGAATAAAACTTTATTGACGGACATTGGAATTTGCTTTTCATAAAATTTTCACATCCCATGAAATATTCTTCTTCTATGGATTTATTTCCAGCTATTTAAAAATATAAAATCCAATTGAGTTCACAAGTTATAAAATAACAAGTAGTGGGCAAGATTTGGCTTCCCGGCTACTCTTTGGTGACTACTGATGTGGTTCTGGATGATGTTGTTGGATTCTAATGCAATTCATTTCATTTCTAATTAATTTTTTCATATATATATTTAAAATACTGATTATTAAGCATCTTAATTTTTAGTCTTATATATCCAATTCAATGTATTAGGGAAGAAGATATAACAATCATTGAGTGATGGTTAAGTGCTAGACACTTTTTTGTATTTTATTTCAGTTAATCCAGTCACCAACTCTATGAAGTAGATATTCTTATTTCTATTTTATAGATGAAGTAATGAGGAAGAAGGGGGTTAGTAACATTTCCAAGGTTATATTCTTGCGAAGAGGTAGATTGTGTTATTTAAGAGATGTTTATCAGACTCTCGTATTTATAGAATTGAACAATTATTTTTCAGCCACATAAAAATGCTGCTTCTACTTAGCACAGTACTATACTCATGTTTAGGTGTTTATAGTTTTGTTGTTTTTTATTCATTGATTGGTATTCAACTCTGTTATTTCCTCAAAGATATAAACAGAAAAATTGAATTCATATTTATTTTCATTATATAATTTTCACCTGAGTGATTTTGCTTTATTTTAAGGGGAATTGGCAAATGGAGTTTGAAACACAGAGTAATTATTTTTTTGTCAAATATAGTCCCTGACTTGCAGTTATATGTATAATTCAATTTTTAATTTTGCAATTTCAGTCCATTTCCTCTTGAGTTCAGAACATTTGATGACACACCAATATTGGGAGATTGTTTTTCCCGATGGCTAAAGGAAGAATAAAGTGCTTTTATATGGAGATTATAAAATATGTTAAAGTACATATTCTTTTTCTGGACTTAAAACCAATTAGAAGTCATCCTTTCATTCAGTTACAATATTGAATTACAGTCACAATGTTGATAGTAAAATTTGCTACCCTTCAAAATCGAATTCAACATAGAAAACACATTTTAGTTCACTTTATTATTCTTTAAATTTAAACGTACTTTTGTTGGATAGATATGGATTTATTTCATAGAGATTATTTCAAAATATGTAAGGATTTATTTAAGTATTTGAGCAGGAGTGTTAAAGTAAAAGCAAAAACTAAACAGCATGCCGTTGTAACCAGTATCACCTGTTTGGAAAAGGTTAAATTTTAAGTTTGCAATTAAATCTTGCATTAATAGCTTGAACTATGTTAATTAATTGGGTGGTTGGGATCTTCTACAGTCACCTGCTATGCTATAAAACATTTTCTCTTTAGCTCTGGGAAATACACAGTTTGGAAGCCTTTCAGGGATTTGTGGATTAATCTCTGGTCTACAGGAGCATTCTGTTATTAAATAATTACATTACTGGTTCCAAGTCATAGAGCTTTAGAGATCAGACCACTTCTTAAATTTTAATGATTATTTAAGGGCTAATCATTAGAAGATTCACCAAATGACCTGTAGATGTCAGAGAAAATGATTTATTTCATATCTGTCTCCAAAATTTAAAGCAGAAGCTAATACTGAGATCATGCCATTGCATTTTGTTTTATTGATAAAAGTTTCAATCATTACTGAATGACCACCAAGATAAATGAGGGGGAAAAATACCCCTCATGGTAGTTATTTAAAATAAAAAATACTATGTGTGGTTAAATTGAAAACAACTAGTGAGAATGT
Source organism: Cryptoprocta ferox (assembly GCA_028646485.1). Lineage (NCBI taxonomy): Eukaryota > Metazoa > Chordata > Mammalia > Carnivora > Eupleridae > Cryptoprocta > Cryptoprocta ferox. The sequence goes on from CM053562.1 coordinate 42,642,862, forward strand.
GGACTAATGCTGCCCTAAATCAGAGACATTAATTGTCATTAAAAATATTAGTTGGACTTAAGTTAAAAATTTTTATGCAGGGAAAAATATTAACATTTTGAGATTTATAGGCATAAATCAGAAATCTATAGTTAGAACATGATAAGCTTATTGAAAAAATGTCAGTATATAAATAGTTACACTTTCTGTACATGCCATAATGATTTAAGAAAGCCCTCTGAGGGCACTGTATTCCCAGAAGCCAATGCAGTGCCCAATACACAAGAAGCATGCAAATATTTTTTGAATTAATAAATGGCACCTATCCTCTGCATACTTTGTTTCCTAAAGAAAAATATTATTGTCTTATATCTTTATATCAGTCCTGAATGAAATAGTCCTATTATTCCTTTTTATAACCAAAGAAGCTGAGTTAGTTTTTAATGGATATATTAGTCATTTTCAATTTTCATTGTATTTATATTTGGTTTCTGTCTTCAGGAAGTTATTTAACAACACTTTGCGTGAAATGTATGAAATATTCTTGCTTACACAAAACATAAAACTGTAACATAAAAGACACAGAGAAGAGGTTAACGCCATTTTTAAAAGTTATAATTGAAATATAGGTCACATGTATTATATTAATTTCAATTGTACCACATAGTGATTCAACAATTACATACATTATGGTAAGTGTAGTTACCATCTGTCACCATACAAAATTATTACAATATTATTAACTGTATTTCCTATGTTGTACTTCTCATCCCTGTGATTTATTTTATAATTGGAAAGTTTATACCTCTTACCAGATAAAAGGGATTAAGAGGTAAAAATCCATTTATTTATTTTTTCATTCAAATAGAGAAACATTTCATGGAAGTACGCACTTCATTTCTCATGCTCTAGTCCTCTTAATGCATTTTAAAATTAAATTTTCAACTGGCTGGTACTATAATAATAAGCAGAAGTTAGGAAATTTTAAGAATAATCAATATAGTCAAATGGTTCACTGAAAATTGAATCTTATAGTAAAACCTAATTTTAATATGGCTTGATATTATGTGCAGTCACTGATACTTCAGGTTAGGGTTCTCTATGAACATAATTACCTATCACTTGTATTATATATAACACCTTTGTCCAGTAAAGTAGTGATGCCGACATAACCAAGGTTATAAGAATACAGGAAGAAGGTGAGCATGATTAAGAAACAATTTTTTTGAGGGGCTTTTTTTTGAGAGCCCAAAATGAGATAAATTGTATTATATTCTCTCACATATTTGTTAAAGTGGCTTTCAATTGTCATTTTTAATTGGATTGATCATTAACTGATTTAGGCATCTCTGGCTTTCCAATTTCCAAAAGGTGACAGATACTACCTTTAAATGAGTATTGCTAGTATTCTAATACTTTTACAAATATATAACAATTGAAAAATTGGAATTTTGTGCTTTGAAATTTCAGATATAAAGCCAAACAGAGGAAAAATGAAATAGTGGTTGGCCATTTGGGGAACACATCACAGTGGCTTTACCTAGATGAGGCCCATGGTGTAGTGTCTCAGACTCTCTTCAAATGCATCTGATTTTGAGGGGGCATCCAGAATAGTGCAATTTCAAATCAACTGCTTCATGTTTAGCAAACAAAAGTATGGCTGAGACAGAAGCCATATTGTTAAGGTAGTGACTTTTTTCACATTAAAATCATATGAGTAGAAAGGGAAATTATAATCGGAATTTTACTTACATAACAATGGACTCAGAAATAGAGAAAAGGTTTGTCACAGGTTTGTGACTTAGAATACTATGTAATGTGTAGTCCCATGTTGTAACTAATCTCTAGTAGCAGAATTATAAGAATTCGCCCTTATGGGGAAGGTTGACAATTCATCTCTTCCATTGAATTGATCCAGCATAGAGAAATCAGTGAAGTTGTGTCCTTTCTGTAAAGCAGTCTGCTTTTTCTTATAGTGAACTTTAAGATGTATTTAATATATATTGATAAAAATGTATAAATCTTATTTTTGTGGATATTGAATTTGCCTCATCTCCAGGTTTTACCTTTTAAGCAAATGCCTAAGAAGCAGGCTCCAATTTTTTTTTCTTAAGAAATTTTAGAGGCTAAGATGGAAGCCTCCTTTTAGTATGTCCCCCCCCTCTTAATGTTAATTTAGTTTTCAACAGCTTTCTTGGTTTTCCCATTTCCTTCTTATTCTTCATCTGAGAATAATCTCAGGACATAGACATTTCTGTATCAGCTCAAATAATTAGTCTCCCAAGTCTAGCAAATACTATGTTAATAATAATTCTGTGGCTTGTACATATTTATTGCCTGGAGCAGGATTTCAAAATTAGAAAGTTTAAAGTAATGTACCTAGCCAGTTGTGTACTTGGAATGCAGACAATTTCCCTGATAGTCTTGTAGGAAATCAGTTTACTCCATGGAACAATTTATGATTTTCTCTATTTATGCTTTTCTCTCAAACTATAAATGTACTGAGGCATTCAACATTGTGGTATGGACGCTCATCGACTGGGAGCCAATCTTTGCAAATTGTGGTTTTCTGAGATAGTGTATTATATATCTTATGTAAAAAATGTTCTCTCCTTTTTTACTCCGTCCATCATATTCCAAGCTTTTGTCCACTGAGTGCAAGAATACTGGGCTTTAATGACAGATATCACACATCTCAAATTGTGAATGAAAGCCAGCTTTCAATTAATAAAATTATTTTTGGGCTGACTACCTATGAGAAGCAAGTCCCTTGGCTCAAACAATATGGTATAACTGGAGGGGCCATTGGTGCTTCACATCTACTCGATCTGCTCTTTCAGTGTCTTGGACTATGTATTCATGGAATACAAATTATTCCAATTTGTAATTGAACATTTATTGCTATGTATGTTCATTTTTTTTTCTTCTGACTGATATATAAGCTTTGTGAGAACAGAGTCTATTTTTCTTTTGTTCACTGCTTTATACATGATGCCTGATAGAAGAATAGAAGAGATAAAAACTATTGAATGAATGAATAATGCCTTTGTAACCAAGCTGAGACTTTCTTCCCACCTGAATCAATTTAAAGAAATGCTAGATTTGTGATCTGGGAAGAAACTACCCCAGTCATTTTGTAGTTGGGGAGATTGAACATCCCTGAAGATGGAAGAACTTGAGTAGTTCCCAAATGCATTTTGGTTCACAAGAGTGCTGGTGAATTAATGCTACTACAGTTGGTTCCTCTTTATATCTTCTTTCCATATTATTGTATTTCTCTTTTTTTTTTTTTTTTTTTTTTTTGATGGGGAGGAGAGGGACAGAGGGAGAAGGAGAGAGAATCCACCCTCAGTGTGGAACCTGTTGAGGGCTTGATCCCACAACCCTGGGATCATGACCTGAGCAGAAATCAAGAGTCAGATGCTCAGACGACTGAACCACCCAGGCGCCACACAATATTTCTCTTCCTCAATGATTTATAGTTATGAGACATGAAGACATATCCACAGAGAAATGAGGGTCATGATCTCTTTTTGTAAATGAGGGATAATTTTCTTATTAATATGTAGAGTCCTGAAAAGGCCAATAACTATTAAACATTGAAGGAGAGCTTCACTACATCAGTAACTTTTCTTATACTATTCTGTTAGCAACAGAGTGGAAACCTTGTGCTTTAGAAGATATTAGCAGGTGTTAGAAATACCTAAGTTGGACTGTGATATCCTTGATTATCCCCTTTGTCACTAACTTGACAAACACATTCTTTTTAGGACATCATTTATATAATTTTTGGTTTGCCCAGAAAAAGAGTTGATATATAGTGTGACCCAACAGAGGTCTCTGTGTATGTCGCTTATTGAGAGTTTCCTTTGCTTTTGAATTGCTACTTGAGAAGGGTAAATTTTGAATGACCAAAATATATGTGGGAGAAAACAGTGTTTCTCGGATCAAAGGGAGAAGTAAACTGTCTGAGCCCCTTTGTTTCATTGCAGTGGTTTCTGTTATAAATCATATGGTTTTTGGTCTTGGTTTATAAGAAGATCCCAATAACTTGATTATTCATCAAAACACATTAGTAGAGTGGAAGATTATCTTATAATATCCCTTTAACGTGTAAAAGTTCAGATAGAGTGTGCAAGTAACTGACTTTGGCTCAGACACAGAGAATCGTTAAATACTTTAAAAAGTATGTTCTTGTTGATAAATTATTGGAGATTGCAATATAGTCACAATTTCTCTACTTTTTTCATTTTATTTCATTTAATAAATATGCACATGGAGTTATGCTAGATATGATGAAAATTCAATGATGAAATAAGAAACATATGGTCTCAAGGATTATATATGTCTTTTCTCTTATTTATTTTAACAGTTTCCTTCTCTTCTGGTTAATACAACTCATGTTCCAAGTTTGAGCTTGGAAATGTTAAAGAGTTCCAGGATGTTAAGTTTAAAAATGAACTTAGCTGTTGAATGGTAGTGTTGATGTTAGTCCTGGAAACTCAAATGATGTCCAAATACATTACATGGAAACTACCAATCACCTACTTATCCCTGTTTTCTGCTTGGCTACTGCTTGTATTTATGACACTATTTAGAGTCAGAATGAGTTGTTCCTGGCAGCATGTACTGTTAGCCCAAACTCTGATGTTTTAAAAAGATGTTTTATGGACTGAAGTTTTAAATCAGAATATTATTTCTGTTGATCTTCATTTGCAATCACTGTGGAATAAATAAATGGGAACATGTGATAGGGTATCCCTTTACCAAGAGGGGAAAAAAGACTAATGAAGACTTGTTTACTGAAAAAACTCACTTTACTCTGCAGTCTTGAGCAAAGGAAGCTGAACCACAAAATTTTAGTTTCTTGTTTTTTATTTTTCTTTTTTTTTTCAAGTTTTTTAAAAAATTACATTTAGTTAATGTACAGTGTAATGTTAGTTTCAGGTGTAGAAGTTAGTGATTCATCACTTACACACCCAGTGCTCATCATAACAAGTGCCCTCCTTAATGCCCATCACCTATTTAATATATCCGCCCGCCCACCTCCTGTCCAGTAACCTTCAGTTTGTTCTCTATAATTGAGAGTCTGTTTCTTCTTTTGCCTCTCTCTTTTTTTTTAAATTCCCCTATGTTCGTCTGTTTTGTTTCTTAAATTCCACATATGAGTGAAATCATATGGTGTTTGTTTTCCTCTGACTGACTTATTTTGCTTAGGCTACTACACTCTGGCTCAATCCACCTCATTGGAAATGGCAAGATTTCATTCTTTTTTATGTCTGAGTAACATTCCATCATATATATATGACATCTTCTTTATTCATTCTTCAGTCATTGGGTACTTGAGCTGTTTCTGTACTTTGGCTATTGTTGATAATGATGCTGTAAATACTGGGGTGCCTGTATCCCTTCAAATCAGTACTTTTGTATTCTTTGGGCAAATACCTACTAGTGCAATGGCTGAGTCATAGGATAGTTCTATTTTTAACATTTTGAGAACCCTCCATACTGTTTTCCAGAGTAAGTGGCTGCACCAGTTTGCATTCCTATCAACAGTGCAAAAGGGTTCCCTTTTCTCCACATCCTCACCAACACCTCTTGTTTCCTATGTTGTTGATTTTTACAACTCTGACAGGTGTGAGGTGATATCGCATTGTAGTTTTGATTTATATTTCTCTGATGATCAGTGATATTGAACATCTTTTCATGTGTCTGTTGGCCATCTGCATGTTTTCTTTGGAAAAATATCTATTCATGTCTTCTGCACAGTTTTTAACTGGATTATTTGTTTTTTGGGTGTTGAGTTTGATAAATTCTTTATATATTTTGGATACTAACCCTTTATGAGATATGGCATTTGCATATATCTTCTCCCATTGTGTAGGTTGCCTTTTTTAAGTGTTTGTTTATTTTTGAGAGCGAGAGCGAGAGCGAGAGAGAGAGAGAGAGAGTGCGCGCGAGTGGGGGAGGGGCAGAGAGAGAGGGAGACACAGAATCTGAAGCAGGATCCCGGCTCTGAGCTGTCAGTGCTGAGCTCGATGTGGGGCTTGGACTTGTGAACCTTGAGATCATGACCTGAGCAGAAGTCAGATGCTTAACCGACTGAGCCAACCAAGTGCCCTACCTTTTGGTTTTGTAGATTGTTTCCTTTGCTGTGCAGAAGCTTTTTATTTTGATGAAGCCCCAATAGTTTATTTTTGCATTCATTTCCCCTGCCTCAGGAGATATATCTAGTAAGAAATTACTATTACCCAAGTCAAAGAGGTTACTGTGTTTTCCTCTAGGATTTTGATGGTTTTCTGTCTCACATTTAGGTCCTTTATCCATTTTGAATTTATTTTTGTGTATGGTGTAAGAAAGTGGTCCAGTTTATTTTCCATATTGCTGTCCAGTTTTCCCATCATTTTTTGAAGAGACTGTGTTTTTTCTCATTGGATATTCTTTATTACTGCTTTGTTGAGGATCAATTTCCTATATAGTTGTGGGTTCATATCTCAGTTCTCTATTCTGTTGCAGTGATTTTTGTATCTGTCTGTTTTTTTGCCAGTACTATACTGTCTTGATTACTACAGCTTTGTAATATAACTTGGAAGCCCAGAATTATGATGCCTCCAGCTTTGCTTTTCATTTTCAAGATTGCTTTGGCTATTCAGGGTCTTTTTTGGTTCCATACAAATCTTAAGATTGTTCTAGCTCTGTGAAAATGCTGGTGGTGGTTTGATAGGGATTGCATTGAATGTGTAGATTGTTTTGGGTAGTACAGACATTTTCATAATATTTGTCCTTCCAATCCATGAGCATGGAATGTTTTTCCATTTCTTTGTGTCCTTTTCAATTTCTTTCATCAGTGTTTTATAGTTTTCAGAGTACAGATCTTTTTACTTCTTTGGTTAGGTTTATTCCTAAGTATCTTATGGTTCTTGTAAATGGGATTGATTCCTTGATTTCTCTTTCAGCTGCTTTATTATTGGTGTATAGAAATGTAACAGATTTCTGTAACTAATTTTTGTATCTTGTGACCAATTTGGGTTTCTTGACAACTAGGATAATCAGAGCAAGAAAGTTAATGCACAGATAAGCCTATCCTGGTACTCCCAGTTACCACTTTATAGAACTTCAAACACTGGGAAATACTGCTTCAGCCTTCATAGTCTCATTTCTACCAGCAGCCATTGCTGAAATAAAAACATCTCTGATTACTTCATTGAGAGAGACTCTAGTACAGACTAACTAGAGATCCTGTTGAAATAATCACTGGGCTCTTGAGTTATTTTTGTTATTTCAGTAAACTCATCACAAATCTACATTTCTCAGTGATAATACTTTAAAGCTTACTGAATTGTCTCTTTGCTTTGGGGTGAAATTTTATCACACTCGTGATAATAATGGTTATTATAAGAATACCAGGTTACTAATTGTGTGAGAAAGAAAACATTAATTGAGAGTTTTCTCCGTGCCAATTTCTACACTAGGCATTTCACGTGCATTCTCATTTTATTCTCATTAATATTAACAAGTTGGAACTACCATCCCCGTTTTACCACCTATAGGAAACTGTGCATCTCAGAACAGTGAAATACCTTGGATGCCTTCAAAGTCCCACAGCCAGGCAGTCTTATTGTTGGATTTAAATGCAAGTTGTGTGGCTGTGAGATTTGTACATGTTCCTTAACCTTACAATCTCCAGATGGCAACTTGTCCTGGAAGTGTGCTTGGGGATTCTGCTCTGAGAACTGTGAGGATATATTTTCCCTGATGAGGCTGGGAGAAAAGAATGGGGCTTAGTTCATTGAGTTAAGGAAAATGCCCCCCAACTCTAAACATCAAAACCCACACATTGTATTTGAAAGAATGGAAGGAGCACCCTCCCCCCAGACTCTTCAGAAGAATAAAAGTTATGAGAATATTAGATAATATGGTTCTTGATCCCTGGGCGGTGATAAGGTCAAGTTTATGTTCCATAAAATCTTTATTTACAGTAAATATTTGGCCTTTTAAAGTTCTTGTTTTGAACCTCACAAATAACCCTGGGAAGTAGGCAAGAGGCTGAAGTCTAATTGGCTGAACTAATTAGTAAGTTGAAGTTAGGACAAGAGTCTCTCACTTCTGACTGAGTATGATGTGATTTCAAGCATGACGTATTTTGAAATTACCTAATGTCACCAGAGAGCAGCTATTTGAATCTTTGTAAATGACATTCAGAAAGTTATTTTGAAGGGATAAGCATTTTAGGAAATAAAATGATGGTTAAACTTTGTGATAGTGATGTTACTTGGCACAAATGGCAGATCTTATTTTGTTAATGTTTTATTTTTATTACATAAAAATACATGGTCATTATGGCAAAGTGAGAGAATACTGATTAACAATAATCACCAGAAAGCTCAAAAAACCCCCATAATTTCACAAATTTTATAAATTCACAAAATGCTAATAATTTGATGTGTAACACTTCAGATTGTTTCCCTATATTTCATTGTATGGAGTTTACCCAAACAGGGTCAAACCACAACAGTATTTGGCAACTGTTTTTGTTTGTTTATTTGTTTGTTTACTCATTGGTTTTCTACTTAATAGTATATCAAAATAGTGTTCCATCATTTGTGATGGTATACTATTCCATACTATTGATGCATCAAGAAATATCTAATTTTTTATTAGTAGGCAATGACATTGCTTTGATTTTTCACAATCGGAACAAGATTATCATGAATAAGGCTACAAAATGTTTTTTTTTAAGTTTATTTATTTATTTTGAGAGAGAGAGTGTGAGCAGAGGAGGGGTAGAGAGGGAGAGAGAGAGAATCCCAAGCAGGCTCTGCACCACCAGTGCAGAGCCTGATGTAGGGCTCAAACTCATGGGGCGGGAGATCATGTCTTGACGCAAAACCAGGAATTGGATGCTCAACCGACTGAGCCACCTAGATACCTTCCAAAAATGTTTATGATGAGTAAGGCAACAAAAGAAGTTTATATACTGCTGTGTACCATTGTTTTTATACAGATTGCTAATATCTTCCTAACATTTTCTTTGCTCATTAATGAGACTTGTACATTTTATATATTTTTCTACATTTATAGTGTTCCTCAATATAACAGGCATTTGTTAGGGCAGATGAAACATCAGTGTCCTCTTGGAATTTAACATTCAGATTGTATACATTTTTTATTGTAGAAAGCCCTTGCTGCTTGAATTATGATCACTCATACTTTCCTGGTTGTACGGCTCACATGTTTGGTAGCCATGGTCTCAATATCATGGACTTCCTTAAAATTAACATCTGAGTTTGTTTACCGGGCTATATTTTCTGACACAAGTGATGTGCTCTATATTTTGAACACCAAACATCCTGAGACTAAATAAAGATAAATAAAATATTTTTAGAAAGAAGCAGAGAGAAATACTGTGACAACTCACTTGCTATTAATGAATGTACAGTGCTCTGTAAAATAATCATATTAACCAGTACACTGGTCTTCCTGTATCATCAACATTTCCTTAATAGTCTGTCAAGCAATGCTGAGTCAAAGACAGCATTAAAGAAATTAGAATCAGCTGCTGGAGCTGAAATGTTTACATCCTATAAAATCTTTCCAAGGTAATGGTAAAAACAAAAGACTCCATTTCTTTGATCATGGGACTGGATGAAGGGAGTTTGTGGTTGTAAACAAATTTCTTTCTCTTCAACAAATACCTGAGCAGAAGATCATAATGTCTCCACAGCTAGTTCCTTGCGGGTCCACATTTGTGCCTTTTCCAGGACTTCAGCCATCAATATCAGATTCAAGAAAAAGGTACTGTAGGGTAGGCTATAGCATCAAGGGGTTGAAATAATGAAAATGTTTGAATGGGTTTCTTGACATAGATAAAGCTATTACTGTTTGCTTTTATTTATTCATCTAAAATAGAGTACTTTTAATAATGCATAGATTCCATGAGCTTATATTGCATGTTTTAAATATATTTACTTTAGTGATCAACCAGAGATACACGTTTCCAAAAATTGTTTTTAGCATTAGTGATATTCAATTCAGCAATTTATTTTTGAGATGCCCAATTGAGTTTATACCTTAGGATAATATGAGTATATATGATTGAGTACACTCCCCCCTTAAATCATTATTAAAATGCTCTAATTCAACATAATACTCTTTTTCTAACATTATTACTTAAATGGAAGGTATTTTGAATGTGCTTTGCCCAAAATTGTTCTAAAAAAACCATTTGGTTACATTATTTAAGGTACATGTTCAAGAGTTAGATATTTTTGTATAGTATAGTTGTAAACATGAAAGGTATGGGGCAATCTAATGCACAATTGAATCCTACCTGACTTTTTCTGTTTTTGACGAACTGCAATAGCTTTCTGTCAAAATGTGTGATGTACTCCTGCTCCTTTTATCAGTACATTTAAGGCTGGATTGCCAGCTTTGCAGATGGGGTTGTTACAAATACATTGATGTCACCAGTCAAGGGAATAATTCTACCTAATGAGCAAGGGAAGTGCCAGCCAATTTTTATTACTGACAAGCAGTCATGAGCCAGCAAGAAGGAAACTCCCACAGAAAATAAATCTCTACTCCGTTAATGATTATATTTTTTTATGATCAACACTTAAAACTAAAATGCTTTTACCTTAAATGGACTATGGTAAAGTAAGTGTTTGAGTAATAACTCATAATGAGTAAAGATTTATTACATTTCCTATTGGCTCTTTAGTCAATAACACTTTCTTTGGCTTGGATATCATTAAAAAATTAGAAGTCAATGTATGCCATTTCTGTTTGATCCTTCATTGAAAAGAAAGTTGGTTACTCTGAGAGATGTGAGGAAAGGCTCATACATGATTTGTTTTTGCAATTATAATAGCAGCTTAGAATTTTCTGTTGTGCTCAGAGGAAAACAAAGGATAATAAAATTAATGGTATCAATAGACCATTTTTCAGCCTTTGTAAATACTTGGGGCTACCCAGGATTGTAATATTGGGTGTAAAATGTGTGTTCAGAGTAATTCCACATCTTATTCTAACTCTCCAGAGAATATTTTTTTATGCAAAATCTGAAGATTTGTCTTTCTGTGGATATACAGTGATCACAGCACTGATGTACTAAACAAATTGAAAAATTATTTGAAAATGAGACAGGATATTCAGACATAAAAAACATAAGCTTTTAATTTTTTATCTGGAAGTGGCCATTCTCCCATAGAAGTGATTATGGAGATCATTAGACTAGTGACATGGTAGCTGTCATTCCATTATTGATCATTATCCTCTGGTTTTCTTTTCAAAATTGCTTATTACAGGTAGTTAATCAAAATCTGTTTGAGGCTAAGAAAGTTGGTAAGTTAAAAGTAAGGGATAAATGGCAGGAGAAATTTGGTACATTATCAAGAGCCATGATCTAAGAACCAGACTTGTGCTTAGGTCTTGCTCTCTCACGGAATATGAAGCCAGGTGTACCTCAGTTCAAATCGTTTATTTACTTTGAGTTTCGGTTTTCTACCTATGAATAAAATTTAGCTCTAAAGAATTTCTTGTGTGGAAGGAGTTATGACCTATGTTTGTATGAGATAAATTATAAGGAATTGGGGAGTAAGTCTTCAAAATCCATTTTATTTTCATTATAGCATTGCATTTTTATTAGATCTCAGCTTCATGACTTGCTAGCAGTGTGATCTTGGACAACATACTGAACTTTCTGAGCCTCACCAATCTCATCTGTATGATGAGGAAAATGATTCTTAGCTCAAATAATTTTTGTAATATTAAATTTTTGAAAATACATGCCTAGCATACAGCAGGCATATATTAAAATGGTATGATTGATGAATACAATATGAGTCCATTTGGGGAATGAAAATTTTCACTGATGTTAAAAATATTTTTTTGTCATGTTCATGTTAGTCATTGGGGATTGTTTTTTCTTTTCATTTCATTTTTACCTATATTTGTCAATTTCCTACTAAATGCCTTGCACATAAAAAGGATAGAATGATTGAACCAAGTAACTGTTGAAGATGCAAAGTGGCAAACAGATTTCCTGAATAGTTTCTTGACCCCCACATTGGAAGTTTTCATGCCAACTGCTGAACAAACAAATTAGGAAATAGTTTTAACATCTGCAGATTACAGTGAGAAATTAATTCAACTTTATGCTTTATATATTTCTTGATATGAATTCTGTGTCTTCACGTGTACCAGGAACTTTACTTCACATTAAATTATTTAAACTAATGGAACTTTTCAAATTGTAACTTTATATTCTTTATTTAAATGAAAGTTCCTGAGTAATTAAGCATATATCTATCATATGCTAGAAATATATGCTACTTTCAAAGAGCACATGCTGACTTACAAGTGGAATAATGGTTTCCTATTAATATTCTTCCCCATAAAAGAAATTCAAGCAGCTTTTAAAGTACTTGAAATTGTAAAGTTAATGGTCTCATTTTTAGGAAATTTGTTAGATTATTAATATCATTGATTTAATGTCACCATATTTTGTAAAAATAGGGTGTCGTTATTTACATGTGAATAATTGTGAACATATTTCAGGTAATTTCCCCCAACTTTCTGGTGGTATGATGCATTTCTATGTGTGCACTTAAAGCCTTTGTAGTAGTGATACTTATACTTTAATAACAAAAAGGAAATTACTGAAACTACTAAACAGCTCTCATAAATGCTATGATGTCCACCTTTCTCCATGAAAATGAGTAAAAGATAATTTGCCATTTCAAAAGATCTTTTGTTTCTTTAACAGAAACTTTTGAGGGATATACTGTAGAATCAACACAGTGAGGGGAATACAAAAAAGTACAAGACAGTCAGTGCCTTTGTGTTGGTAACATTTGAAGAACAGTCAAGAATATTCTAGATCATTCAAGTGAACTGCAAAGGAGGTTCTAACTGAGTGTCAGACAGTATTACTTCATATTATATCTGTATTTATGTAATATGCATACATATGTGTGTGTGAACATTTGTTCACAGTTATATAAATTTGCACATACACACGTACAGTCATTTCTTGCTATTTGCACTAGTTAGGGTCTGTCAACCCTCCACAAACACTGAATTAGTGAGTATAGGGTTGTTGCTCCTAAATAGTTACAGGATTGTGTTCCTGCCAGTCTCTGGTCATATTTTCATCAGCTGATAAATACATAACTTTGTTTTATGTGTGTGTGTGTGCATGTGTGTGTGTGTGGTCCAAATATACATATATGTATAGTATATATATATGGTGTGTGTGTGTATATATATATATATATATACCAAATAAGTAAGTATTTGCAGTATTTTTTTTTATAACAAAACACGGAGAAAGGTTTCAATTTTCTTGACCCTGGATAACATGACCATAAGTTTCTTTGGCTTTTGGCCTTAGAACAGTGTTGTCCATTATACTTTTCTTTGTGTGAGTCATCATCTTATGAATCCACAAATTTAGCCAATTTTCCATCTTTTCCAAAGCTTCATCATGCACTGTAGATGTTAATTAAATGTTTTTCAGACCAGGCTCATGTATGGATTGATGGATTTCCTCTTCCTTTTTCTTTTTTTAATGTTTATTTTTGAGAGAGAGAGAGAGAGAGAGAGAGAGAGAGCAAGGGAGGGGGGCAGAGAGAGTGGGAAACAGAATCCCAAGCAGGCTCCATGCCGTCAGCACAGAGCCCAATGCAGGGCTTGAACCCATGAACCATGAGATCATGATCTGAGCCGAAACCAAGAGAGTCAGTCACTTAACCAACTGAACCACCCAGGTACTCGTCCTCTTCCTTTTTCTGCATGAACTCACAACTGATAATGCTATAATTCATTTCGGAAGAAAGCTTATCTAACAAACACATTTTCTCTGTAAGACTCATCAGACATTTCTTGCCTTTGGGACACTAGATAGCACCTTAGCATTACTGCTTAAGGATTATTTTATCATTTTATTTTATTTTTAGAGAGAAAGAGAGATAGCATGCAAGCAGGGGAGAGGGGCAGAGCGGGGGGAAGATTAATCTGAGAAGGCTCCACTCTGAGCATGGGCTTGATCCCATGACCATGGAATAATGACCTGAGCCAAAACCAAGAGTTGGACACTCAACCAACTGAGCCACCCAAGGGCCCGAGGATTATTTTAATCAGTGAAATCACCAACAAAAAAGAACAAAAAACATGCAAACATGACACTAAATAAACTACAGAAGAGACATTTGTTTAAAGAATAGGAGCTTAAACAAGAAGGCAAAGTGTCACCTAATTCAACCCCAGCTGGGGACTTGCCCTAAAGAAGAGTCAAATTGTTTGTTGCTTTACGAAAATCCACAAATGATCATGAAAATGCCGTGAGGGTTGATTTGATCATTTTCTTTCTGTCTACTCACTATTCTCCAACAATCAAAAACCACTGAATCTCTGATCCTTTTCTGGTATTTGCTTTCCTGTTAAAAATTTTTTTTTATATTTATTTATTTTTGAGAGACAGAGAGAGACAGAGCATGAACAGGTGAGGGGCAGAGAGAGAAAAAGACACAGAATCTGAAGCAGGCCTCAGGCTCCAAGCTAGCGGTCAGCACAGAGCCTGACACGGACCTTGAACCCATGAACCATGAGATCATGACCTGAGCCGAAGTTGGACGTTCAACTCACTGAGCCACCCAGTCGCCCCTGCTTTCCTGTTAAATGACACTCCCATCTAATCAGATGCTCAAGCTTGAAATCTGGTAGTCAGATTTCACTCCTTGTTCCTCATAGGAACCAAACAAATTACCAAATTGACTTCTTTCTATTCCTAAGTATGTGTTTCTTTTGTTCATTTAACATCTTTTTTTTCTGAAATAGTGGTTCTTCTCACATTTAATCTTGACCCTTTCATGCAATCTCTATGCTGATATAAACTATTGAAAATCACAGACGTACCAAATAATTCTCTATTTAAGTGACTGCTCATTACCTTTAGTTTAAAGTCCAAGTTCAAACTCCTTAATGTGGCTTACAAAACCATGGTACCTTTTCTTGACTACCTTTTTTTTTTCTCACTTTTTTACACTCTAGCCAGAACAATATAAAAAAGATGAAAAACTGATGATTATATAATAAAACCCTCATTTATAAAAGTTAAAACTTAGCATTTGATTTAAATTAATTTTTTCCAAGGTAGGAGACAGTTTATTTAACACAAAATTAGATCTAATTTGGTTGTCTTCCTTACCTATAGCTGGAGATATTTGTAAAATGAAATTTTGATAGCTAGGAATTCCTCGACTGATACTCAAAATATTAAATTGAATAGTGTCAGTATAGAAATGTCCTAATGCAATTCTAATGTCATTTTTCAGTATTATTTATGATAAAGATACTTAAGCTAACAGGAACACGAAGATCTTGGGGCACCTAGGTGGCTCAGTTGGTTAAATGTCTGAATGAATTCGACTCAGATCATGATCTCACAGTTTGTGGGTTCGAGCCCTGCTTCGGGCTCTGTGCTGACAGCCGCGAGCCTGGAGCCTGTCTTCCGATTCTGTGTCTCCCTCTCTCTGCCCCTCCCCTGCTCACACGCTTGCTGTCTTTCTCTCTCAAAAATAAACATTAAAAAATTTTTAAAAAAAGAACGTGAAGATCTTTCTTAATTAACACTGAAAATAAATATTATGTGACTTTAATATGACCTTTATTATTTTACACAATGTCATGTATTCATCATATCATATTTTATATCATATCATACAGCATATTGCCTTTTTAGTGGATATTAGTTATTTTATACCGCTGGCATCCATTTGCTTATTTTTGGTAACTATTCTTTGATTCTCACTGGGAAGCTTCCTATTCCTAATTCTCAGTCCGTGGGCTTCAGTTTCCTCTACCCAAACTGGAACCCAAAGCCCCTAATTGAGATTGGAGAATGTGAACAAGGCTAAGCCGTAGAACTTCAGTGTTTAGTTTAGAGACGGGTGTGTGACACAGTCAGATCCATTGAAACTCAGTGGAAACTTTTCTTGAAATTGTGGTAAAAACTTGCTTCTTTTCTTTCTGGGCTTCACATGAACCTTTAAATAGATTCTTTTTCTCAGTTGCAGACCAGAGTCCTAAGTCCTAAGTGAGATAACACATAACAAATAGTACAGTCAGTTCAGGTATCTGCAATTTTAAGACAACGCATAAACATGTAAGATTTAGTAACTTCATGACTCTGCAGATTTTACTGATTCCTCATCTACTGTAACATTGTTTTGGTATAGGTACATCAGAAACTGATGGCACCTTTAATAATAATACATTTTGTGTATGTATGATTTTTCAGCTTTTATATGTAATAGACTCATAACTCAGTTATGGACAGTTAAATTAATTTTTTCACTTACATTAATTTTTAATTTTTGTTAACATGAATTAACACAAAGTAAATTTACAAACAAGTTAATAAGAGAAAAATGTAAAATTTTCAAATATCCATGAAGAACTTGAAAGCTGGTTTGAAGTGCAATTGCCAAGTATAGATTCTTTCTGCGTAAACATATCAGTTATACAATTTATAGAAATCTTTATATTCTGTGGTATATTGTTAGACAAAACTACAAGTATTGTTGGAATTTCTTTTTTCTTTCTTTAAGGAAAATGTGGTTCTATCATTAATGAGAAAAATTCCATTATAATTTATTCTCAATTATTTTCATGGGGTATATTTATAGTGAGGTTTGATGTCATATCAACTCTTCTAGTTATAAAGAACACCTTTCTTGTTAATGGTAAGTTAATGCTTTCTCAACTTTTATGGATGTAAGAGTGAAATATGTACATTTTCATGAATACTAGAGTTTTAGGTAAGTTTGCATACTATTAATATTCTTGAGTTTATCAACTATTTTGTAATATGGAATGACTGCTAACAAAACCTAACAGCCTTATATTTAGAAGGCCTCTTATTGGGAGTTAGAATGTGAGGTGATGGCTTTCAGAGTTCTGTTGACAAACCTCGAGATCATTTGAAAGGATCACGCTGTAATTATTCCTATAGTTGTGGATGCTAGTAAAGTTATCTTCATCTCAAAAATGCTGTAAAGGCTTTACAGCAGACTCTTCATAATTTCTTTCCATACATACGGACAGTGATGGGGAGCCAGGACCTAGAATTTTCTCCATGTTCCTCTAGTATTTTAAAAAATATTTTTCAGTTTTCCTAAACCAGACGTCATGACAAGAGGCTGAATCTCTAGAATACACTAAGTTATCTATTGTGGCTTTGTTTCATTTGTTTTTTGAGATAAGTTATATTCATTTTTGCTTCCTCTCTTATAAACTGATGCTTGAAATTCAGACTTATTTGGTCCAGGAGATAGTTTACCTGTTTCATTTCAGGGGCAGATAGTTTCATGATTCTAAAAGGCATGTCTTAGCAGAGTTACTAAAGGGATAGTTTTGGAATTTAATGATATATTAATATGTAAAGGAAAAAATTTCCAACAGAAATAAATGGAAACAATTATTTTATCTTTTGATATAGATATAAAGAAGCAATTGACTAATTGTTTAAATATGTCAACTAATATTCATATGTTACACATGTACTTATTTAAATGTTTAAGTAAATATTTAAGAAAAAGTTCACAGTAAACATTTTAGCCTTATTTTGCCAGTAATTTATGTGGAGTGCTTTAGTTATTCTGAAAGTATCACAAAGGAAAAAAAATTTTTTTTCAATGATACTGTTCTCCCACACAGAAGAAAATAATGATACTATTACTTCCTCCTTTGGTGAACTATGAGGGGGAAGGTTGAAGGAAATTGTTAGGTGGGAGTTTCAAATAAACCACTACATCAGAACATATAAAGAAGGGATTATGGAAAATTAGAAAAATCTTCAGAAGAGATTTAAACTTGACAGTATGATTTTGACAGATAAGAATGTAAATGACGAGATCAAAAAGCTGACTTTTACCTAGCAAAATTCATTTATCACTCAGCAAATATATTGAGTACACATATAAAAATATGTGTATATGTTACTGTGTTAGGTTCTGAAAACACAATCAAAATGAACAAAATAGATACAGTTCCTGCCTTCACAATTTTAGAGCCAAAAAAGCTATTACTAGCAGCTTTGGAGGGACAGATAGCAAGAAACATGCCCTCAGATCAACTCTTGATGAAGCTTCTAGTTCGATGTTATTAATGATACATTCCATCTGGCTCTTGGTGGCTTCCTGTCTAATTCGGTCTATTTTTGCTCATTATTCCTGCAAAGCACTAAGATAAGCTATTTCTACTTTGCTCAAGGAGGGCATACACTTCCAAAATGTAAATATGCCAAATTTGTAATTATAGATTTTTAAAAATTATCTTTTCCCCTCCTTTTATATATCTGTGTTCTGTGTCCTATGGCATAGAACTAGTTATTTCATCTCTAAGCTCCATTTGAAAGATAGAGACCCTTAAAAAGTCAATCCTCATACATTGTAATAAGTCTATGGTAAAAAGAATAGAGTGCTTTAAGCAAAAGTACAGGTATGTAACTTAACAAAGACTTGGGCGAGGACGAAGGTTCAAGTGAGATGAGACCTGAAGAAAAGAGGACAAGACCTCAAAAGGAAGGCAAAGGAAAGCTTAGTTCATTTTAAGGGTTGTTCATTTTTCTTAAGGTCCAGCTGTATATTTTTATTGAAAAGTAGTGACTCACAAATTTAAAAGCCAGTAATTTGTACGATAATTGATCTGACTGAGGAAATAAAGAGGAATTATGGTATGCTAGAGTATTCATATCATCCATAGCAAATCAGAAGCATGCATTCTCAAATTAACAAATGTGTTCTTCCTTTTGGAGCATGGTTATTTGGGAGTTTCTGTTTCTCAGCATAGATGCCAGATGGCAGTAGCCACAGATTGCCAGCCTCTGCATGCTGATAGTTGTCAACTTTGGATGCTAATGGGGTGTTAGAAGCAACTACTGTTGAGTAATTTTTAATTCCATGTATATTAGTGAACATCCATTATATTCTGGTGAACATCCATTATATTGTAGGCACTGGGCAAACAATTATAAGCAAACACTGATTAATATCTCTTTAGTGGAGCTTGAGGTTTGATGTGGCTTTAAGAAACTGTGTGAGGACAAACTTTATTCTCCCTTAAACCGATTCTGAATTTTTATAGAATCTTGGTTGCCATAATTGGAATTAATTGGGGGAGGGAGATGATAGGCATAGGGAAAATTAGTAGGTAGATCAGAGTACCTTCTTTCTCAGACACAAGGTGATGGGAAGAAGAAAGTGGGTGGTTATTTCATTTACAATACTTCCCTCTGTGTCACTATACATCACTCACACTAGGGATCCAATCTGGCAGTTTTTGCAGTCATATCTAATTAAAGGTCATGCCTTAGGATAGAAAACTTTGCACATCACTGTGCTTTCAGTGGTGCGGAATATTTTGCAGATATTTTTGTAGATTGATACATGAATGGAGCTTCCATTTGGGTTCAATATTTCTATTTGTCACTGAAAGGTTGTTTTGTTTTTTTCATGGCTTGCCTTAGAGAATAGATTTTAACCTGAAAGTAAGTTTAAATGTCTATAGGTCATTTGTACAAGTTAGGTCATTGACTGAACATGTTCATTACAAGCACTTTTTTTCTTCTTTCTTATTATGCTAAAAGATTTTTTTTATTACTCAAAGAATGCTAGAGAACAATACTAATATGTGCTCAAGTGAAAAGAGAATTGATTTGACTTTTGCTTGACCACCAGAAGGATGGATTTGACATCAGCGCAGCAGAGATGTTAGGAAGGGAAGTTCAGAAGTTTGGTTGGTTATGTTGAGTTGGAGATGTTCACTAGCGATCCAAGTAGAAAAGTTGAATCAGTAGTTAAATGTATGAGTTTGGGAGAGAGGCCTAGGCTGGATATATAAATTTGAAAATCTTGGGCGTATAGATGGGTTAAATTTTTTTTTTCATTTGTATTTATTTTTGAGAGTGAACAGAGCACAAGCTGGGGAGGGGCAGAGAGAGTGAGACCCAGAATCTGAAGCAGGCTCCAGGCTCTGAACTGTCAGCACAGATCCTGATGCGGGGCTCGAACCCTTGAATTGTGAGATCATGACCCAAGATAAAGTTGGGCGAGCCACCCAGGTGCCCATGGATTCCACCTTGACTATGGTTATAAAAGAGATGATTTTGAGAGAGAGAGAGAAAGAGACAGAGTGGGAGTGGGGGAGGGGCAGAGAGAGACACACACACACAGAATCTGAAGCAGGCTCCAGGCTCTGAGCTGTCAGCTAAGAGCCTGATGCAGGGTCAGACTCATGGACTGAGAGATCATGATGAGCTGAAGTCGGATGCTTAAATGACTGAGCCACACAGATGCCCCAAAGAGATGATTTTTAAGAAGAGAAGAGAAGGAACCAGCCAAGGATACTAAGAAGGGGTAAACTGTAAGGTAGAAAGAATACAAAGGGAATAGTTGCATTGGAAGTCAAGTGAAGAAAGTGGTTCAAGGATGAAGTGATCAGCTATACCAAATGCTAATAGGGTACCTAAGATGAGGACTGATACCTGATTTTTTATTTTGCCATATAGATGTCACCGGTGACCTTGCTAATTGCAGATTTGGTGATGAGATGGAATAGGCTTAAAAAGGACAAGAGGTGAGAAATTGGAGTCAATGATTTCAGGCTTATTGTTAGTATCATGGGCTGAGTTGTGTCCTGCAAAATTCATTTCGAAACCCTATTCTAGCACAGTACTTCAGAATGTGGCTGTATTTGGTGATAAGGCCTTTAACGGGGTAATTTTTTTAAATTTTACACTGTACATTTACTTTATTAATTTATGGTTTACAAATTACTTTATTTTTTCTTTAATAGTTTATTGTCAAGTTGGTTTCCATATAACACCCAGTGCTCATCTGAACAAGTGCCCTCCTCCACGCCCATCAGTTTTTCCCTTTGAACCTGCTATTTCTTACATCAGAAAAGGCCTTTCATGTGTCTCTCTTTCCATCCAAGCTTGCTAATCCTGTTCTCTAAACAGGATTTTGCCTGGGCTAAAGATTTGACTCCTACACTTATTTGGTGGACTCTGGGGATTTCTTCTCACATCTTTTTAAAGTAAATATGAGATATTTAAGAATTTTTTGTGTCCCTAGAGGTTCCAAATTAGTTTAGTTGTACTTCTTAGTTTGTGGCACACTGTCATTTCATTCACTTATTCCTTAATTTATTAATAATAATATATAGATACCTATCAACACTCAAAAACGAATACTTTATTAATAACTTACAACAGTTCTGGATTCCTTCACTTTCTTCCCTGCCTTTCTCCCAGAAGTCATTACAGTCGATATTTTGACTTTTCATTTACTTGCTTTTAAAAAATATAGTTTAACAGAGTATGTGTATTCCTCAACAAGCTATTGTTTGGTTTTAGATATTTTTTAATTTAAAAGTGGCTAGCATGTTGCACATATTGTAGTCTTTTTAGACTTGCTTCTTACATTCCACGTTCTGTTACTAAGATTCATTCTTATTGTGGTAGATAGCCATAGTTCATTAACTTTTACTGCAGTATTTCATTGCATAAATATGCCAGAATTTACCCATTTCCTTGTAAATGGATATTTGAATTACTTCTGGTTTTTCTCTTTGCTCTCATGAACAGTGCTTTTTTTTTTTTGACCCTTCTTGTACATGCATCTTAGTGCATGTGTATAAATTTCTCTATGGCATTTGTCTAAGCGTAGAATTACTGAACTGCCAATATATGAATATTCGATTTTATTAGATAATACCAAATTATTTACCAAAGTGATCTCACCAACTTATGCTTCGCCAACAATTAATAAATCCTTTGATTCACATTCTTTTCAACATTTGGCATTATTATGTGTCATTCTTGATTTTTCCAAATGGATATAAAATGTTATCTCACTGTAGATAACTGTAGATATAAAATGTATCTCATTTACATTCTCTTGAGTACTGGTGAGGTTGAAAATTTCTTCCTCAATTTATTAGCCAGTATAGCTCCTTTTCTCTAAAATGCCATTTCTCTAAAATGCCATGTCTTCTGGCTACATGTTTGTCATTTTCCTAATGATGTGTTAAAGATTCTTCATATATTCTTGATTTTTAACCTTTATTGGTTTTGTATCAAAATACCTTATCCTGGCTGTGAATTTGTTTTTCACTCTCTTTAAAATTAAAATTTAAAGCTTATAAAATGAACTATACAGTGTCCTGAGGCCATCCTTGAAGGTATTTATTGATTGACACTCTTACTTTCCAGGCAAATATTTTATACATATTTTATGATGTTTTTGTATCGTAAGTACTCTGACTATTCAAAGGACAAAAAAGTATTCACCCTTATTTTTTCCTAAGAATTAATAGTTTCCTTAACTTGTCTGGATGTAATTTAATCCAGAAGTTGTGAGATAGGGGTCCAAGATAATTATTTTTCCTATTTATTTATTTATTTATATTTATTTATTTATTTGTTTATTTATTCATTCATTCATTCATTCATTTATAAAATCCATTTAGGAATACTTTGTTTTCCTTATTTATCTGTCATACTGCTTTTGTTTTTTTTAATATTGAATATATACAATGAATCAATTTTTCAACATAATATATTTCATTTTAAAAATCAGAGAATGTTGGGGCACCTGGGTGACTCAGTTGGTTAAGCGTCTGACTTCGACTCAGGTTGTGATCTCATGGTTCGTGAGTTAGAGGTCTGCATCAGGCTGTGTGCTGACAGCTGGGAGCCTGGAGCCTGCTTTGGATTCTGTGTCTCCCTCTCTCTCTGCCCCTTCCCTGCTCATGGCCTGTCTCTCTGTCTCTCAAAAATAATAAATAAACATTAAAAAATATTTTAAAAATAAGAGATTGCTATTGAAAGTCATCAGAATTAATCCCTGAGTCCTCACAAGATGTTACCGACTTAAAGAAGGTGAGAAACTTAGGCAAGAGTAATTATGAAAAAAATTGAATGGGCAAAAAGAGGTTGGGAAATTTAGGAGGGACTTCAGAGTATTTAAAGTGAATTTATTTTTGTGCATGTAGTAAAGGTTGGAAGCTAGGCAGAAACCCCTTGGAAGCACTTGAGCGTGAACTGGCGAAACTATTTTTTTAAGATGAAGAATCGATGGTAGGCTTATCATTTATGTTTTTTTATAAGACCCCTTTGAATGGTTGCTCTATTAAATAATTTAGTTACCAGAAGTTAGGAGTCAATATTTGGAAATAGAAACCTGGTTTAGAGTCAATATTCAAAGGGCAGAACTAAACAAATACTTGTCTTTATCCCTCGGTGGGTCTGGTGTTTGCAATACTCTTTTGTAATATTTTACAAAAGACCTAGAACTCTCCTAATAAGGAAGAGTCAACTGATGAGGAAGCAGGAGACAATAAGAAGTAATGGAAAGAACAATGTCCCAATTCTGCCCCAGTACTAGCTATGAATTTGGACAATTCACTAAAATTCTTTGAATTAAAGTTTCTTTTTCTATAACATAAAATTGATGACTGACTTACCCAAGTCATAGCACTATTGTAATAATTAAGTAAGATAGTATATTTTTTCTAAATATTCATAAAATCATGGGGAGATAGGGCAAATAAATAAAACTAAATTAATAAAATTGAAAAAAATTAGAAACTTACAAGGAATTATTTTTAATTATAAGGAAGATCAAGTTGGAATAAGAAGTAGCTTCTAAGGATTGAGCTCACTATAAACCCAGGTTTTCCATCCTCAAATAGTTATAATCTATGGAAGGAAAAGAAAATGCTTTTCTTTCTTTTTTTAAAAATTTTTTAATGTTTATTTATTTTTGAGAGACAGACAGAGACAAAGCACAAGCAGGGGAGGAGCAAAGAAAGAGGGAGACAGAATCCGAAGCAGGCTCCAGGCTCTGAGCTGTCAGCACAGAATACAGTGCGGGGTTTAAACTCACAAACCACAAGATCGTGACCTGAGCCGAAGTTGGACGCTTAACTGACTGAGCCACCCAGGCGTCCCAGTGCTTTTTATCTCTCCTATTGTACTATCCACAGAAAGTCCATAAGGTTTGTACCAAAGATAGAACTGGGGACCACCCTACCCTTTCATTCAGGCCTTCAGTCAGTTATAGTTAATGCCTAATAGGTCCCAAGCAATAATGTGACATGCTAAAGATGCAAGCATGAACAAAACAATACAGTCCTGGCCCTCTTGGAACTTACATTCTAATGGATTTACTTCATAGAACTGAGAAATGCTACTGTCACCATCATAGAAAATGATTGTATTAGGTTAGCAGGATTGTCATAACCAAAAACCAGAAACTAGGTGCCTAACAACAACAGAGGTTTATTAACCCTCAACTCTAGAGTAATGAAATTTGAAATCATGTTGTTGGTAGTGCTATGCTCTTTTCAGTCTCTGAAGGAGAATCCTTGCTTGCCTTTTCAGCCTCTGGTACCCCAGGAGTTATGGCCCTAAACCTCCAGTCTCTGTCTCTGTCTTTACATAGCCATTTTTCCTCTATGACAGTTGTCCAAATTTTCCTCTAATAAAGACACCAGTGGTATTGGATTAAGGACCCGTCCTACTCCTGTATGACCTCATCTTAATTTAACTAATTATGTCTGCAATGACTCATTCCCACATAAGGTCACATTATGAGATACTGGGGTTAGGACTTCAACATACTTTTTTAGGGGCCATAGTTTGGTGCATAACAATGATTTAGAGAATAAGGTACACATTCACAGTATTGTGTATTTGGAAAGTTGTAATTCTCATAACTCTAAATCCCATTTAAGGTTAGTAGTGGTGGGAATACAGTGAGAAAAGCTTGGCAATAGTATACGGAGAGATTTTACTTTTTCTCCTTAGTCTTTGGAGTCAGAGCACCAAGCATGTAATTAGAAGGATGCCCCAATTTAAAAGTACAGAAATTACGCCAGGTGAAAAGTTCTTAGACATGGGAATTGCAGTGGGAACTATGTACGTTAATTTGACATCCAAATGTAGATTTTCCAAAGAAAAACAACCACCATGAAATAAATAGAGAGACTAACATGTATCCACTGAACCTGTCTGCTGGACCAGAAAGTCCAGGCAGATATCGTCTTGTTTGAAATGAGTATAGTCATAAAAAACTCATGCACAGACTGTGACCGATATTGCAGAATCAGAGGGAGGCAGGAAGGAAGCAGTACCAAGTAGAAATATAGGAAGATTTTTCTTTTGCTAGTTTTCTATATCTACTACAAGTCCCAAAGAGAATATTGGCAAAGATGTTTTGTTTTTAAGTTTTTATTTATTTATTTATTTCGAAAGAGAAAGAAGGCACGCATGAGTGGGGGGAGGGGCGGAGGGGGCGGTGGGTGGTGGAGTGGGGAGGGGTCAGGGAGGGGTGGGCAGAGAAAGGGAATATTCCAAGCAGGCTTTGCACTGTCAGTGCAGAGCCTGATGTAGGGCTCAGAACCATGAACCCTAAGATCATGACCTGAGCCCAAATCAAGACCCATGCGCCCCTGCAAATGTTTGACATCCTAAACACAGCCCAAGGCATTATGAAACTTGAAAAAAGTGAAATAGTGTTTCTGAAAGAACAATGTGTGGACAGCCTGGGTCAGGATTATTTTTGTATGGTTAAAATGGTGAGGCCTACTTCAGAGTTAGTGAAGAGGAATTTTAAGAGTGAAGCAAGGAAATTGGCTTTTAACGAGATCCTGCATGATTTTTATACAAAATTCAAGCAACCATAGCAGCAGAATGTGAGGGAAAAAAAGTAACAAATTAAAATCAATATTAAGGCAAATTGACAATGGTTATACAAAACATCTCTGTAGTCTTTCAAATTGTTACAGACTATAGAAAAACCTGGAGAGTTTGTCAATGTGTATTTGAAGATATCAGAATAATCTAAAGATGATAGTACATAAATCTCAGTTAAGACTATAGAAGAAAAACTAAAAGGATAAGAAACTGAATCCACCAGTAAATTACCTGAATAATTCATGATTACCAAAATTATTCCAGACTTGAAAAGTAATTGCGTAATAGAATAACTGTTGAAATAATTCACCAAATCAATGTCAAAAAAAAAAAAAAAATCCCAGCAAGGTACTATCAGTTTGATAGAGTCAAGATAGGTTTTTGATAACAATCAATATCCCTTCATTCCTCATATGATTTTTAGTAAGATATAAGTATTTATTGCAACTCCAGGGTCAACAATATAATTATTGCTAAAGCACAAGAGGCCTTTTAACAATGCATACCACAGTTGATATTTTTTCTTCAATAAATGCTAGTAAACATAATAACAGTTAAATGTAAATATAATATTGGAGATTTTTAGATGGCATGATTGTTCACCTAGAGAACCCAAGCAAACCTGAAAAAACATATTACTACACATAAAGGGATTCAACATTGTAGCCATTTACAATATCAAAACCAAAAGTTAAAGGTTGTAACAAAACCCTTTAAAAATAGCAACCAAAATTATAAAATACCCATAAATAAATGTTACAAAGAAATATAGGATCTATGCAAATCAAACAATAAAATGTTGTTGACCAATATAAAGCTAATATTATTAAACAATGAAAACATATCAGTAGGAGATAATACCACCTGGTTATTGCATTTCTACTTTATTTTTATTAAATACAATCAAAATTCCCCTATTATATTGGGGTAAATGTGACTAAAACTGTGAGGTTCTGGGGAAGGTCCAGAAAGAGTGCACTAAGTTGACCTATTTGAATGGAGTTAAATTTAGATAAAGTTAGATGGGAGGAAAGGGCTTAGAAGGAAGGAAGGAAGGAGAGGAGGAAGGGAAGGAGGAAGGGCAGAAGGAAAAAAGGAAAAGCACATTTAAATCTGGAAAGGGAAACACTAAGAGGATATTTAAAATAAAATTGTGAAAAAATTCAGAAGGACAACACTAAACTCTGTTAGAGAACTAGATTAAGAGTTTTACTTCACGTAATATTATAATGAGAAAGGAATCTGGAAGTCATTTAATGAGAGAATTTGTCTCATGCAAAATTGTCTTTATCTCAGGAAAAACAGTCACTGCATTACAAACTGTTCCAGTCTTTGACACAATTATGTATATTGGAGGGCTCTCCACTTCACCATGATGGTCATTTCATAATTGGGTAATCTCATTCCTAATTCTTCTATTTCTCTATGATTAATTATATACAATAGAGCGTCATGTGATGAGTCATCTCATGTTAATAATGATAACCACGTTAATATTTAAAGACAGCCTTTGGGGTGCCTGGGTGGTTCAGTTCATACAGCGTCCGACTTCAGCTCAGGTCATGATCTCAAGGCTCGTGAGTTTGAGCCCTGCATTGGGCTCTGTGCTAACAGCTCAGAGCCTGGAGCCTGCTTCAGATTCTGTGTCTCTGTCTCTCTCTGCCCCTCTCCTGCTTGCGCTCTGTCTCTCTCTGTGTCTCTCTCTCAAAAGTAAATAAATATTTAAAAAAATTGAAAAAAAGAAAGACAGCCTATATGTTACTGCTGACTCTTCATATTTAGGCTAAACATTTCCAGTTCCTTAAACTTGTCCTCATATGAGACACTTCCCAGAATCTCATTATTTTGCATCAGACTTCAAATGATCTCATTTTAGTTAAACCTTTGTTATATATCCAGTACTGAACTTCAGATATTATCAGAAGAACGGACTCCTATTCTTAAAAATTTGTTAGCTCAAGAGCAAATCTGCATGGTCTTTGCTGAATTACTTGTGTAATAGCCGTATGCCCTTTCAGATTTCCTTTTCTCTACATATCAAATTTGAAATAATTTAGCTTGGTATTGGTGTTACAATTCCTTTATTTAAAATGAACTGCCTTTTCAATCAAAAAAAAAAGAGGGCAACAGACTCAGTGATGGATTTCTAAGACACTACTGGAGTTCTGTGTCTCTATGGGTGCACATGCACTTTTGTAGTGTGTGTGAGTATGTAAGTTTGTATATGTGTGTGGGAGTGTGAACATGCATATAGACATGCATATGTAAGTGTTCTGCTAGAGAATATTGCAATTATTTTATTGAAATATAGTTGACATACAACACTATACTAGTTTCAGATGTACACATAATGATTTGACATTTGTACACAATCAATGATCACAATAAATCTAGTTACCATCTATCACCAGAGTTGGAAAACATTTCTTGTGATGAGAACTTCTAAGATTTACTCTTTTTTTAATGTTTATTTATTTATTTTGAGAGATGGCAAGAGCACAAGTGGGTGAGGGGCAGAGAGAGAGGGAGAGAAAGAATGCCAAACAGGCTCTGTGCTGTCAGCTCAGAGCCTGATGTGGGGCTTGATCTCATGAACCTTGAGATCATGACCTGAGCTGAGATCAAGTTGGCTGCTTAGCCCACTGAGCCACCCAGGCACCTCTAAGATTAACTTTCTTATCAGCTTTCAAGTTTGCAGTTCATTATTATTGACCATAGTCACCCTGTTGTATAGTACATCCCCATGACTTATTTTGAAACTGGAATTCCACTGAAATTTGTAATCTAAAAAAATGAAACAATGAACAAACAAATCAGAACAAAATTCAGAGATATGGAGAACAGAATGGTAGTTGCCAGAGGGGATGAGGGTTGGGAGGTGCAAAATAGGTGAAGGAGATTAAGAGTTACAAAATATCAATTACAAAATAAGGCTTCTAGCTTATATAGATCACATTATCAACATTTTGTGATATTAGGAAAAATGAGATTAAGTCTAATGTTTGTGTAAACATTAAAGTGCATTTGTAGCTGTTTTGGAATTATAACTTATAATAAATAAATGTATTTGAGACCATTTAATTAAGAAAAGTTCAAATGATAATCATTAACAAATCATGAACATAATATTTCTTTTCACTCAATATTTTGAAAATATTAATTGTGTCTTAAAAATTTTTTAAATATTTATTTTTGAGAGAGACAGAGAGAGAGCGCGCCCAAGGAGTGGAGAGGCAGATAAAGATGGAGACACAGAATTAGAAGCAGCCTCCAGGCTCTGAGCCCTCAGCACAGAGCCCGATGTGAAGGTCAAACTCAGGGACTGTGAGATCATGACCTGAGCCAAAGTCGGACGCTTAACTGGCTAAGCCAGTCAGACACTCCTAAAATATTGTGTCTTATCACATGAGAGAAGTTTTCTGGAATGTAGGGAGAAAGCAAATGTATTTATTAACATGCTACTATTTTTTAGACTGTTGGTATTATTTTATTATAGGTCAAATATATAATATTCAGTTCCTTCATTGTTTTGTCTGGTTTATAACCTATCTATGTTGACTTTAATAATCTACTTGCCATTACTATTCCTTTGTTGATCATGTATATGTTAATATAAGCCTAAATAAGTAAATAAAAAGGTAAAATATCCCACAAAATAGTGTTCCAGATAGGCTCAAGATGAAGGGAAGGACTTGTTAAAAATAGATTTTCAAGCCCAGTCCCTTAAGATTCTGATGCAGTGCTTTGGTGGTGGTGGTCAAACTGGATCAATTTGCATTGATGCCATTCAAACATCCAGTTGATTTTAATAACAGGGGAAAATCTTGGGAAAACGCTGATTCTAAAATTATTCCAAAGATACATATTGCTGTTTTGAATCATCCATACCACTCATTATATCCACTAATACTGAAAATAGAATTAAATATGTATGATATTTGAACTTAACTATGTTTAGAATTGGAAAGTAACTGCTTTTCTCCTAAAAATTCAGTATTTTACTCAATTTTCATTTTCTGTAGTAGGAATTTGCTCAAAGTATATTATAATGCATTAAATGAAATAATTTTATTTTTTATATATTACTTTTAATTATATTTTTATCTTCTGCTTGCAGGGTACAAGTTGAATTCTATATGAATGAAAACACATTTAAAGAGAGACTAAAGTTATTTTTTATCAAAAACCAGAGATCAAGTAAGTCATTCATTTTATTCTCCCATCAACGTGTTTGTACATGTATTTAACTAAAAAAATATACAATACTTTTGCAAAATATCTTTTATGTAGAATCAATTTGATAATCTTGTCTGCCAGGCAGTAAAAAATCGGAAACCTGTTGATGTTACATGTGGTGGTGTTAGGGTGTTTGAATACCTGCCATTTCCCAAATCCCACATCAGTAGGTAGACTTGTGAGAGGACCATTTGGATTAGTGGGGAAAATAATTTAAATGAGGGGTCCCCTTATTTTAATGCGAGGCACATGTAAAACTTGGTTTGAGAAGGCTCTAACCAATTGGGAACAATTGTCTGATTTACTGGGGAAGAGTTTAATGTTTCCCATTCATGCCTGATAACAAGAAACATCTAGGGTTTTCTGAAATGTACAGATTACTAGCATCCTTTTCTGGAGAATTTGAACCAGGAAGTGTAGGGCTCAGCGCAGAGTTTCACACTCCACTGATTCTTCTCATCAGATAAATTTGGGAAACATTGCAACTTGAGAAAGACATGAAATCGGCATAGTTACTGAGCTAAGACCATTCAAGGTTGATGTGTCAGTGACACTTGCTGCCTCCCTATAATACCACATATTTTTAAAAAGCCATATATAATGAGTCAGTGTGCAATTTTTCATATGATTATTGCTTAAAATGTAAACAAACAGTGGAAAGGTCTATATGAGATTGATGTAGACTTTGTTCTTTCTGCATTTTGACCCTGGAATCTTCTTTGGGTGGTTTCGATTAAGTTGTGCCTCTGTAGGGTTCAAAGAGAAAACTTGAGTTCAAGTTGGAAGTTACTGAAATACTGACTATAGGGAATATTTCAGTATGTAAGACACATTGCTTCGAGATTCTTAATGGCAACTTAGCTGGAAAGTTAAGGGCTAAGAATAGCTAATGCCTCTCTAACCTGGTTGTTTAGAATTTCCAAGGAAATCCTACCAATAGATGTAACCTAATGGGGCCGTATCATTTGAATAGAAGGACTTCTTGATCTTAATGCTAATAATTCTATCCCTCCAGGCCAGAAAAGATAGATGCATTATTTGAATACTTTACCATCAGCCAATTTTGATTAAGCAGTCTTTTGAGGAGACCAGTTCTATAAAACCAGGGCAATTTCAGTAACAGTTTAAAAGACTTTATAAAGAAGCTAACCCGTAACAAGTGTACCCACCATTTTAATAGGGAAGCCTAGGAAAATTACAAAATTACTAGGCATTAACCTTTTACTGTTAAGAAATGTTACCTCAAGTACACTCACATATATAGTAGAGAAAAAAATGACATTTCATTTGCAGATTTTATTAAATAATAATTATCAGAAGACTCGTCTCAAAATTTTATTCATAATGCATGAATCAGATACCACCTGATAATTGCAAGAAAGGTAATGCTTCTTTTAATCAGATTTTAACCATATTTACCTTAATGTTAATTGCTCTTCTTCATCACTAAGTATTACAGGCTCCAAAACTGTGACCTACACAGTTTCACAGGCACATGCATGACAGTCTTAATACCCCCTAAATATCTAAGATTTCATTGGTACTTAACCTAAAGGAAAAAGTAAGTTTGAACTGGTTGAACTAAAATATGTATGAGTGTGTATGTACTTTCCAGCAAATGCTATTATGATTCTTTTATAATTATATAATTACTAACTGAGTGTATAATATATAATTATATACATGATTATAATTTCTTTACAATCAAATCTACGAGGTGTTCCGAAGGTAACAGATGTATAACGTATATGGTGAATTTGTAAGCAGCTAGGTTTTCTAGCTAGCTAAAATTTATTCCAAAATTCATGGATATAAAAAATGCTTACACTTCTAAGCATATCTGAACCAGTCATGATTTTTGTGGCTTCTCAATGCTCAAAACTAGATTTATTCTTGGGTATAATATTTGTGGCCATTTTGCAGTGCATGCAGTCTGTCAATCTCACTTTTTGTTTCAATATTTAGCTAATTAAAATTCAGATGCCTAAAATTTAAGAGTTTAGACAATTATGGTATTGTAGTTTTTAAATACAATTTAAGTGCTATACTTAAAGTTGTTATTTTTGGCAATTTTTTTTAGTCTTTTGTGAACTAAGTTAAAATGAAAATTAAATTTTTGTTGTTTGTTTAAAGGTCTAAGAATTCGTCTATTCAATTTTTCTCTCAAATTATTAAGCTGTTTATTATACATAATCCGAGTGCTACTAGAAAACCCGTCGCAAGGAAATGAATGGTAAGATGTCTTTGAACTTCAACAACATTTTTTTGATTATTTTGAATTGTATTATAAGTTTGAAGGATGTTCCCTGGAACTCATTTTCTTAAGGATGTTTTAGGTATTTGTCACAATTAAATTGATCTGGCTGTCAGTTAATACATAAATATAATCCTTATAGGTTCTTTTTTAAACATCTCTTCTTTGGGCGCCTGACTGGCTTAGTCAGAAAACTTTGTGATTGTTCATCTTGGGGTCATGACTTTGATACCCCTGTTGGGTGTAGACATTACTTAAATAAATAAATAAGCTCAATAAAAAGGAAAGAAAAGAAAAAAGAAAAGAAAAACATTCTTTAAAGAAAATAAACATCTCTTTTTAATTATCTCTTTATCTAATGCTAACACTGGATACCTACCCATATAATTTGTATTGCTAACCAAAGTAGTCTAAGTAATTGCTTAATATGGAGTTAGTCTCTTTAAAGACCCATATACCTTTCTGTTCTTGATTTACATATACTCCAAAAAGGTATACTCTTTTGTATGCTAGCTTTATACATATTTTCAGTTTCACTAGGTGTTTTCTTTTCTTTTTAAAGATTCCTTGAGGACATTATAGTAAGTGAAATAAGTTAGAAAACTGGAAATAGTATATGATTTCATTTTTAATGGAATCTAAAAAAAGCAACAAAAACAAAAAAACCCCAAAACAACAACAACAAAAGTCTACTGACTTTTGAAACCCTCCAGCATGTACTGGGATGCATGACTAAGTCTCAGATTTAGCTTGTATAGCTCTTTATCCTATTTGAGTTAAATGACTTATTGACTTATTTTAAACTTATTTTTCCATTCATTATCATGTTGCTCTTATTAAATTGCATTTCTGTTCATTTATAGACTTCCCTTTCTAGGCTCTATCTTTCACTAGAAGTAGTAGTGAAGGGAACTGTCTGTCTAATAGCATGAATAATTTTTAACTCATCACCACCTTGGGCTCCTGTCCAAGCCACTAAATTTAAAATAATTTTCAAAGCAGAAAACAAATTTGATGCCTAACTTTTGTACAACTGTTTTTTCATGTGGAAGTTTGCCCTATGAAAATTGAGAAATACAAAAGACTAACATAAAATGGAAAGTGACAATATAATATGCATTTAAATGAATCGGTTACTCCTCAGCTTTTGTAGACAGTGAAAATTATTCTGTATTTATTAAGGGATTAAAGATTAACAACTGAAACTTTCTTATGTAACAATTTATGTGATAATTCTCTATACAATTTTAATTTATTTAATGAAATATAATTATGGCTATCCCACTCTATCTTTATTGAATACTTGGCATGTATTTATATTTCTGTGAGTCAAGATACAACATTCACTATCCTCAGGGACTTTTCAGCCTGTGAAAGGTTGTATATTTTGGAGTTCTTGGTCTTTTCTGGCATTGAACTAGTTGTTTTATTTATGTTATTTCCTTCAATATGCACTTAATCTTATTATTCTCACCTGACATACAGAGAAGCAGAAATTTTCTTATATTTGCCCTTCACTTTGAGGCCTTCAGCACTAATGTTTTGCTGCCTTTCAACCCTGATTAAGTCATTGACCACAGAAGCCAGCACCTTCCTATTCCCCCCACACCCCCTGCACCCCTTCCCGCAGTTTGAACTTTGATTCATCCTCTCTTCTTGGGTGTTTCGAAGTTGCCATGTTCCAATTGGCTTCTTCTGTGCTCTTCCATATCTCAGCATGTGACAGCTCTGTCCTTCCCCCAGCCCTGCCCCACTCTCAGCCTTCCACATTTTAGCAGAACCAAATTCCAACCTAACAGTTGCTCAGGCCAAATGCTTTAGAGTTATTCTTAACTCCTCTTTTGGTCTCACACTCTGCAGCATATGCAAACCCCTTAGAAAATTCTGTCATTTCTACTTTCAAGATATATCCAGCATAGAATCACTTCTCAGTGCTGCCATCCTGGCACAGGCCACCTTCTGTCACCTAAGTACTGCAGTAGCCCTCCTAATTAGTCCTGCTAATTGTGCCTTTGCTCCCCTTTGGTTTATTCTTAATATAGCAGCCAGTGTTTCTGTAAACTCTAAGTTGGATCTTGACACGGCTGTGCTCTGAATGCCGAGGTGCTTTCCATGGCTTCCCTGTAACTTCACCTCGTCCTCCTCTTCCCCCACCCATTTTGTTCCAGTCACATTGGCCTCTTCTCTGTTTCTGGATCATACCAGCCACAAAGCTGGCTCAGGCCTTCATACCTGCTGTTCCCTCTGTCTGGAATTCTCTTCCATCAGATAACATAAGGCACACTTCCTCAGATCTTTACTCGGAATTGTATTTTCAGTGAAGCTTTACCTAAATATCCTGTTTAAAACTGTATTCTCCTCACAAGACTCCCTCAAATACTTTTTTTTCTTTTCCCTTTTAACTTTTTCTCCACTGCCTTTATCTCTGTCGTATGTTATACATATTATACTTGTTTTGTTTCCTGGGTATTTCACGTGGATTGCAATAGCTCTTCCGTGAAGCATTGATTATTGTCTGAATCCTCAGAACCTGGCACAAATTCGACTCTCGGTAGTTATTTATTTTTTAAAATTCATTTATTTACTTTTGAGAGATAGAGATGGAAAAGAGATAGCATGTGTAAGCAGGGAAGGGGCAGAGAGAGAGGGAGAGAGAGGTCCCCAAACAGGCTCCACACTATCAGTGCAGAGCCAGATGCGGGGCTCGAACTTAACGAACCATGAGAGTTGAAATCAAGAGTCGGATGCTTAACCAACCGAGCCACCCAGGCAACCAGTAGTTATTTATTAAATGAGTGAGTGAATAACTGAATAAATGAGGGTCCTTTATAATCTGACCTTTGCTTACCTCACCTCACCTCCGAACCAGTCAAGCTCACCTACCTGAAGCCACTTATACGTACTGTTTCTCCTTTGTCTCTGAGCCTTTGCATATTCTGCGTTGTCTTCTTGGACCTCTGTTTTCCCTTCCTGTGTCTCACTACCTGATGAGGTTTTGAAGTGATAGTGGGGTTTGGAGGTCCGGAGCTGATGGCCAAGAAAGAATTCTTTAAGACGTTTTTGGTGCAAATAGGTGATTTTATTAACAGCATGGGACAGGACCTGTGAGCAGAAAGAGGTGCCCCGGGACCATGAGGAGAGATTGGTTATATACTCTGGAGTTGGGGGAGGTAAAGTCCAGGGGAAGTTTCCAATGAGATTTTCATTTGTTAAAGAAGACTCACAGGATACTGGAGGCCTAGCTATGGTAAAGCTAAGGTTGTTTTTCCCTCTAGCAAAGCATTAGCATTAAGACAGTAGGAAAAAAAAAAAAAGACAGTAGGGAGTTCCTGCAGAAATTTTGCTATGCCTGCCTCAAGTATTTGTCACTGGGCTGCAGGTTATAAGGAAATTTAATTTAATCTGCCATTTCCTGCTGCCTTTGTTTTCCACATCATTACCTACTCCTTTTTAACTTGCTTCAGGACTTCTGGACCTTCAGGGTAGCAATTTCTTGGATAACACCTAATCTGAAATTCTTACCTGACATCTTGATCTATAGCTCAATTTTACTCTGGGTTAGGAGTAGCTTCTAGGGATTCTCTGAGCCTCTCTGCTACCCCTGTGCCCACCCCCCACCCCACCCTACTTCTGTCCCAACACTTAACAACTGCCCTTGATTTTACTGTTTACTTATTTGTTCTCTTTATATGCTTACCAAGGGCAAGGACCATGTTCTATTTGCCTCTGTAGCTCTCATACTTAGTGTAAGATTTGGGGGTCAGGGAATGTTGTTGAATTAATGGAATTATGTTCAAAAGTTTTACTGATAGTGTTGCACAATCAAGATGATTAAGGACCACTGGCTAGAGATGACAGTGCATATTAATATTTATGACATGTTTCTGTCTATGTATTATAAAAGTGGTTCACACTATACTTCTTTCTAAACACCACAATTATTCTTAAAACTTGGTGATTTATAAATAAAATGTACACTAGAGCGATCTGAAAATCATAATATAGAATCTCTCTACAAGTGAAAGGGCATTGGAGGATGATGGCAGAGTAAAATTATATTATTTGGAAAACATTAAGAAGAACAAAGTTTCCTACAATTAACTTCTATGTCATATTACTGAGAATATTTAGCCATAATTATAGAGGATATACATTTGAAAAACCAGATTACTGCAATTAAAAAACATAACAACATAACTTATGGCTCCATTTTGAATACAATGTTCTGTTCAGTTCCCATTGTCAGTCAGTGCAGTATTGGTTAATGAAAAACAGAAGTGGCCTTTATGGGCACAGGCTCTACTTTAAAATAATGAGGCTAATTCAGCAAAGAGATTTATTTAATTAGAGCTTCTGACATAATAAAGCTGTGGATATTTTGTGCTGCTTTGCTTTATTTTTAAGTCCCTCCAGAGTCAAAATTGATATGAAAATGTTGCAAGTATGGACAAACTGAGGATATGAAAAAATGTTATTGTTAATGTATGAAATTGTACAAGTGACAAACTGTGATGCCCACACAGTTTGTAGCAAATGATTTAAAAGCATTAGCAAAGGAAACACAACTCCAGCATGTAGTTTATGAATTTCATTGAGAGACGAGCCATCGGTATTTACTCTTTGCCTGCTGGTGCTTAGAGTTCTACATTGTGTGTCAAAACGAATGGATCCTCTTTCATTTTAAAAATTGTGGAAGTTATTATTAGTTTTTAACATCAAGGGGTAGAGACAGAGGTAAGAAGTACATGAATGTGCTTATACTTAATAGTATTTTGATTTACATTGAAAATCAGTGCCTAATAGAGCAACAAATGTGTTTAAGTGACATTCACATTTTAAAGATTATTTCTTCTTTAGGGTAACAGTTATTAAAAGGAGAAATAAAAAATTTTGATAATATCTTTCAAATATTTGATGACCAATAGGAAGGAATGTTATAATGTAGACCTTTTCTTCTTCATGTATATTAGTTACAGTAGAGATTAAAGTAGCACCAAGTGCTCCAACATATAATATCAAAAATTCAAAAGAATTTTTTTGTTTACTAGAGTCTAATGCTGGTGTTCTTAGTGTAGATCTTTTCTCTGCTGATTCACACATACACACATGCACACGCTCTATAACATGTAAGTACATTATCATGCATGCAGACTGCTTTTATTTTGTGTCTAAATACAGGGATCTAAAAATCCTCTACGGCTTTCGGAAAGGTAAAGAGAGCATGGAGAAAGTATATATACGCTTCTTGAAATTATTGTTAAACAAATGACAAGTGTCACTTTTACTTGTATGTTACTCTCAGATCTCATTTGAGAATCAGTCATATCACCATACTCTCACTCAAAGGCGGAGAAATGTAGCGTTTGGCTCAAGAGTGGCTTTTGGTGCTCAACTCTATACCGTGGAAAGGGGAGAGGAATGTTGAGAGAAAGCCTAGGCCAGTGCACATGTAATGGAAAGACTCTTAAAGTCTAGTCTCTCAAAGAGTTAGTATTTACTCCTCACTGTAACACCCCGACGATAGGCTGTCTAGCCTGGTAGGTGTATATCTAGTGTTTTGAAAGGAATCAGTTACTGAAAAATCTCCCTAATATATTGTCAAGACTCTACTATGCATCAGTATCCTGGTCTCCTTGGTTTCGGAGACACACTAAATTTTATATGTCATTGAGATGTGAGCCTAGTACCGTACCTAGTACTCAGTTCTCAGTATTATGATTAGGAGAGTTTTATCATTTCCACCTTGGTTTAGGTATTATACTTTGTTAATACAATACAAGCTTGTATTCATTGTCTTGGAGAGCTATCGATCTGCATTCATCTCAAGTTTCTGAGTCACAGGGTTCTTTCATATGAATTATGCCCCACATATTGACCCTATTACTTTCATGTGCTTAACAAATGCTTTATTCTTCTGGTTAACATATTCAGCTCTGGACTTCTGCCTCAGCTGCCAAAGTTTATCAGACATTTTTAGCAGCTATTTTCTTACCTTTTGGAGAAGCCATAAATAAGCATCCTGTGAAAAGTGGCTGAGGCTGCAGGTCATTAACTTTCTAGGTTTAACTGTTGCTGTAACTTCCATTGTGTGGTATGGTTCTTCCAGTTTTCATAATGATGCTTCAAACATGGATTTTTTCTATCAACTTAGTTTAATCTGAACAACTGAATCATATAAATTTTGTTTTTATGGTTACTCTTGTTTTATTTTTTATAATTAAAAAAGTGAAATTTATTTTATTTTTCATGATTTTATAGTTGGTTCATGATTATTACTATATGAATACCTATGGCAAGTAATACTATGTTACTCTATGAATACCTATGGCAAGGAAAGGAAGTAAAAATTACCTAACATATCGACACCTAGAAATAAGTACTTTTAGTATTTTGGTGAGCATTCTTTTGTAAATTCACTCTGTGTGAACACATATACATATAACATGCTCATACTGATATAGTTAGGACAATATTATATACGTCGTTTTTTCAATGACTTTTTTCTCATTCATGTTATTTTTGCTATTGTTGATGATGAGGCTACTTTAATTCCTTTAATTTTCTTCCAGCTACTTTCCTACTACAAATAATGCTACAAAAAAATATTCCTGTACAGGTATTCTTCCCTCCTAGTACTTTATTGTCAGTGGAATTGAAGCTGCATTTGGAATTATGGTCTGATTGCCAGGTTCACTTTCACTTCTTCTTTGTCTGGAGGTGATCTAGAAATGTGCAAATTAGGTCCTACATTCTTTGTTCATGATAAACTCACATTATGAAGAAGAGTTTGGGCACTAGTTTTTTACTAGAATTTATTCATTATACTTCTTTGTATGTATCCAATTTAGCGCTTAGTAAATTGGTGGAAAAGGTGATCTCCATTGGAGATCTCACTTCACACTGCAATTTATATATTAGAGTTTTGTTGAAATGTTTTTTTAAGGATTATGAAACCTATTCCACATGACCTAGTCTTGTCTAAGAAAAATGCTTTTCTTCAAAATCTTATTTAAATTTAAATGCTCTATGACATTTTAGGACCTATGAAAGCAACATCTTGGGCCAAAGGAAATGCTAATTGTTTGATAACTACCTTTTAGTAATTCCATATTAAGTATTAATTTCTCTTTGAAAATGCTTTCAAACTTCTCATTCACAATTTATAATTTTCCAGAGATTGCTATTTATTTAATTTTAGCTGTTTTTGTGGCACATCATTTTCATCTATGAACACTGCATCCGTGTCCCTCTTTGGTCTTACATATCTTGTCACTGAGAATATTAAGAGATGTGTTTTGGAAAGGACAGTGTTGTGAATTCATCAGCCATATTTTTGCTTTTATGGTACCATCAATTTGTTTATATTGAATGCCTAGCTTACTATAGGCATGTACTCATAAAGACATTGGGACTATAATGGTAAGTAAAATAGATATTCTGTTTCATCTTAGGGAAACTTGCAGTTTAATGAATAGATAATTATTAAAGAAATGCATCTGCAAATAAATGTAAAGTTACAACCAATATAAATGGCAGGAGAAATGTGGTGAGTGACATTGCTTAAGGAGATTACTTGACTACATTGATCAAGTGGCAGCCTCAAGGAAGATTTCCCTGAGAGATCTGAGCTGAGAGCTAGGATAAGGGAAGAGCTCATCTAGAAATGGGTGTGATAGGAAGGATCATGTCGCAGTTGAGTAAGTTTAAGAATGCTATTTTAGAGTTTTGGTCTTTATCTTAACAAAAGTGTAGTGCCAATACATAGTGGGGTGATGTGATCTGCAATACATTTGGCAAGAATCTGTGTAGTAGTAATTTGGAGGAAAAATGTAGAAGCCAAAAAGAAGTGTAGGTTCCTAGTTGGTAGGCTTTTGCAAGAGTCTCAATTGCAAAAAGTGGTAGTTTAGATTGAGATGACTGTGATAGTTGAGATGAAGAGAGATAGATGCATTCTACAGATATTTGGTGGAAAGCATTGAAAGTTTTGATAATTTGTGTATTAAGTATTTGCAAATATAGGAGAGGAAAGAATCTAATGATGCTTAAGTTGTTAGGTAACCAAACATAATGGAATTTGGTGCCATTTGCTGAGAGGTGAAAAAAATGGAGAGGACCAATTTTTGAGAGAAAGGTCACGGGTTTGGTTTGGAGCAACTGAAGATATCAGTTATCCAGGTAGATGTAACATTCTAGAGTAACAGAATACTTTACTTTAATAAGGTAGGTAGGTTCTTTGGATGGTATTTTAAAGATTATAATTTTTTTAAAAACTAGAATTTTAGAGAGTTTATTGCTTTGTTATTATCAATATATTACCAAAAGGAAATACCTTAAAGATTTAAAAATGCACTTAATATTTTATGGGACTCCTCTAATACTTCATAATGATAAATGGTGAGTAGGCTTTGTTATGTTTTGTATGGTTTCTTGTTTTTTTTATTTGCATTTTTTTGGCAGCATAATATAGCTCTTCTCATCTTTTCATGAGCAGTTTATATTGCTGTGAGTGACTTTCTTTTGAATCAGCTGTATACAAAAAATGTAGGCAATAATAGGGTATAAATAGTTAAAAATTATAACTAGTTGGGGCATCTGGCTGGTTCAGTTGATACAGCATGTGATTCTTGGAGTCAGGGTCCCAAAGCTCAGGGTCATTGAGTTCGATCGCATGCTGTGCTTGAAGCCTACATAAAAAATTATAATTAATGGGACATTAGAAGTGTATGGCGTTTCCTGAAGAGTATACAAAATTTCTAACATCAGGGATTATATGATTTTTAGGATATATTTAAGGATAGTTGCTCTTTATCCTGCATAAGGTTTTATGCTAACCTCACCACAGATTTTTTTTGGTTGTATAAATTTTATCAAATCCAAATCTGAAATATTACTGTGTTCTATAATATGAGTTACTTTATTCTGATTCCTGATACTGTTGACTTTGTATTGTCAAAATATAAATGGTGTTAAAAATAATAAAATCTTAGAGTTTATGGCAGACCCTTAAGTGACTTTTCAATGGAGATTTGACTAATAAAGGATTTGAGGTTTTTCTACCTTGCCATAATCACTCTTTAAATAGGAGGACATTATCTTTTCTTTCATATTAACATGAGAATGAAAATGAAATTAGAAATGCTTTATAAGAAATAAGCTATTTCTATTCCTGGAATAGAAGTGAATATAATCAAAATGAAAACTGAAACAATATAAAGTTTTTCTAATTTTAATTTTGATATTTTATTGTCTTTTAATGAAGCATTATTTAAATATCTCCAACTTCAATTGAAAGTTTAAAATGAGTGCATTTTTTATGTTTTGAAAAATTAATATTTCATCATTTTTTTATAGGTCTCATATCTTTTGGGTGAACAGAAGTCTACCTTTATGGGGCTTACAGGTTATGTACAATTTTGTTTTATCCCTATATTTCTGGATTTAATAATATTTCACAGAGAAATACTATTGGAGAGAAAACTGTTGATAATAGAAGTGAATTTGCCTTATTGCTTACTTAATCTTGATGCACATCTTAGACAAACGATTTTATTTCTATCTTTGTTTGCCTGAGCTCTGCATTCTACCTTTTGAGAATTCCCTTCTGATCAGGATTTGACTTTAGAAAGCTTTTGAAGGTGTGGAGAAAACCAGAGCAAAGGAGCATGTTAAGGCACCACAAGTTCCCCAAACTACTCTAGGTATTCACCTTACATAATCCTTGAAAAAGTAATCAAAATCCCATAACCACGTTTGCTCTTCTACTTTATATCCATAGTATCTGGAACATGGCAGAATCTCAATAAATAATTATTCAATGAATAAATGAAAGAATGGCTTATATTACCAATAGCAAGAGCTTGGTCCCTAAACAGATAATTTTGTAAATAAAACAAAAAGTATGTTCTGGTATAAAAGGGGTCCTGAAGAAAGAGTCAGAAAATATGAGCCGGGACAGCATGTCTGAATTATGTTTCTGAGCTGTTCCCTAGAGTCCTCTGTATCTCTTCTTTGTTCCTTGTTCTGTTGAATTTTATGCCCAGCAAACTTTTTACAACTTCCCATCTTCTCTACTCCTGTCTCTCTCCTACAGATACTTTTTATTTTCTGTTATTTTTTAAATGTGAAAGTTATCCAAAGAATAGATAAAAAGGTAAAAAATTGCAGATTGGAAGACCGTTAAGTCTGGAAGTAATGAAAAGACTCTAAAACTCACTGTTTATGAACAACCTTTA
This sequence comes from Cryptoprocta ferox, assembly GCA_028646485.1. Classification (NCBI taxonomy): domain Eukaryota; kingdom Metazoa; phylum Chordata; class Mammalia; order Carnivora; family Eupleridae; genus Cryptoprocta; species Cryptoprocta ferox. Next base: position 42,685,325 of record CM053562.1, read on the forward strand.
AAATATGTTAAAATCAAATGTTCTGTTTGTCTTTTAAAGTCATGAGGATTGTAAAGTCTGTAGATTTTAAAGCTTAAAGTTTATGATGAATTATTTTAATTATGCATTGTGATCATAACTATGAAATCACGTTTTTACTGTGTCTAGATATTTCATACTTTTTTGAAGTCAAGTTGTATTTTATGCTTTTTTTTTACACTGATTTGCATTGCAATGTCATTAATTACAAATACTCTTTCAATATTTAAGTGTTTACTAAAAATGCAGTCTATTAATCTCTAGCTTGATTCCTATATTCTCCTTCAGTGAGATGCACTTTTAAAGTAAGTTAATATTTTTCAGAGTAGACGTATATGGCCTTGAAATATATTTTGATCTATTCAAATTGCTTTTATCAAATAGTGATATTTTACTATAATGATAATGCTCATTTCCAAATAGGATTTTGAGTAGTCATGCCACAAATGTTGTAGGGATCTTCTAACACTAACTATTGAAAAAAAACATGGATGATTATGATTTAAAGGACTAGTGGGGAAAATTTAAGAGATGTGCATTTAACATCAGAACAATGCCTGGCTACCATACGTATTTCTGAACATAATTTACTTATATTGCCACACATTCATATGCTTTTTTGTTGTCCTTTTGTTTTGATAGTCACTTAAATCAAAGTTTTCATTCCAACAGGAGTTAAAATTTAAAACTCCAGTGTATCTGTCTTTCTTATGCAGGATGTCTGAAATCTCAAAAGTCTGTAAACAAACATATTTGTTCTCTGAGTCATTTCTTGTTTATGCTTGCTTATTTTCTTGTATTCATCTACCCCAAAGTGCTGAGAGTATTTAATACAAAATCATTTGTATATCTTTTGTAGTTACTTTTCCTGTTGTGCAATCATAGCTTTTTGGTCGTTCACCAGTGGAAATTGTTTACACAATAGCGAATGTAGAAAAAGGAGGGTGTAGGCCATGTTTTTCCAGCTGTGAAAGGGGAATTGGTTAAGAAGTTCTTTCAAATAAAATCTGAAAGTACCTTGAAGTGTTGACATAGACTATTTTGTTTAGCGTTCAAGGATGCTGCTCTTTCATGTTGCTTGAGGTGGGTGATGGGGATAGGATGTATCACTCAACTCAAAGCTTATATTCCTTTATTAAAGGAATATTTTTGGTAGATGTTCTTGAGTGGTAGAAGAGTTGTTGGGAGAGATGGTATTTGTGGTGGGGCAGTTGTCTATGATAGTGCGTAGTAGGAACATACACAAAAGAACCTATTCTTTACATATCATGCCCCAAGCTCCAGCTAGTCTGACTCTTCCAATTCCACATTTATATTTGAGATAGTAAACAATTAGTATTTACTAAGGAGTATTAGAAATTATAATTCTAAGCTTGTAGTGCTGGGAATAGCATGCAACCTCTCCTATGTATATGGAAGGTAAAGTGCCACGTAATACCTCCTTACATCTGTATCTGTATATTATATAAATATGTACGTACAAATACATATGTGCAAATATTTATAAGGAAAGTACTATAATCATGAATACATATATATTTTTTAATTCTATTGCATTTTCTCATTATAGTACTTTTTTTTTCCAGGTTTCAGTGGCATTGATAAGTCTATTTGAAACAATACTACTTGGTTATCTCAGTTATAAGGTAAGTTATTTTAATTGGAAGTTTTCTGCTGATAGGACACATTACTAGCATTTACCCAGTATTCCTCTATTTATAATTTGTACCCTGGGAATAAAGCAAGTTCTTCTTAAGCCTCTCTAATTATTTTGGGCCTCTGTAGTATGTGATAAAAATCTGTAGTTATATAGTAATGTTTTCCTTGGTGGCTTGAAAATATTTCACTAATTCCTGTGGCCTAATTACCTATTATATACATGCTCATAAGAGGCAAGCAAATAGAATGGTTTGGCTTTTAATTGTTCTTAACCTCTTTTCCTCATCTGTATAAAAAATTTTGAGGGAGCAAAATAATGTCTGTTAGGAATTATTTTAATGAATTCTCTTCATTTTTGGTGAAGCTTTGGCTGAAACAACTTAACAAATATTTATTTGATGAAGAGCTCTATACTGTGCATTATTCTTCTCTCAATGAGTTTCCATCTAGAAAGGGGGATAGGTAGGAGAAAATTATGCAGACAATAATAATACAAAACAGAATACGAGGTACTTTCAGTGAGGTGTAAATAAAGTTCTATGGGGGGTAGAGAGATGTCATATCATAGGGTGAAAATACTTGATTGATTGAAGCAGAGTCCTTAAATCAGTGAGTTCAATAAGGAAAGATGGAGAGGCAAGACACTAAGGATTTATAGAATTAGCAAAGGCATAAAAGAAGTAATGTGCATATAAAATTGGAAGAAGAAGTAAGTTTGGGAAGAATTTTGGGGGTATTTGGAAAAATATTGGTTGGGAAAATTTGGCACAATATTGTGAGGGCCTTGTATGGCAACATATAATGGGAATTTGGTGGAGGACGTTGAGCATGAGAGTTCTATTATTGTAATTAAGTTTTAGGAGTATTAGTTCAGAACATCTGTGCAACACAGGTCAGAGAGACATCGCACTAAGGCCATGTGCTCAATTAAGACAATTGCAGAAAGGAAGACTGGGAGTGTGGTTTTAGCTGGTGAAAGGAATAGACAGTTGACATAAGATGAAATATAAAGGTAGAAACTAAAGAAATCGTCATCTGTTTGGTTGAAAAAGTGGAGGAAAAGGTAAAGTCACATATGACTTTAACATTTTCTAAACTCAAATGTCTGGGAATATGGCAGTAAAACTAAGAAAAATTACATCAAGAAAAAAATCAGAGTGAGGTCAAGATAGATGCAATAATGAAAATAGTTCTGGAAATAATGAATTTGAGGTGCTCATGGACAGATAGGTAGTCAGGGCATGCAGAAAACTAAAAATGAGAATCTGGAACACAGAGATTGAAGATGTGGAAGTCATTTTCACATTTTCACAGAGATAGTGGAGGAAGAATACAAATTTATGAAGTATGGGATAATAACGATGGAGAAGCTAAGACTTGTTGGATGGAGATGCTTACATTGTGGTTGTTGGAAGAAGAACAGAATAGTCATTAACCTTCAGTTCACATTTCTACATGTACAATATCAACAAGTGTACTACTAAAGGTTGTGTTTTGGGGGAACTCTTATCTAGCATATCAACTGTTTTCTCACTTTTAAGACATAGGGTTTTGGAGATATCATTTGTTAGGCTACTTTTAATCCTAAACTTAGAACAAGAAATCTTTACAAACTCACCTTTTCCTGTGGCTTTATTAAAAAAAATTATCCTTAACTCCATCTGAAGAAACTAATGTTAATATCTAATGAGGTGAGATTGGTGAATTAGAAAGTATAGAAAGAAAAGAATGTGGGCTTTCCAAAAAATATAGATGGGTTGATTTAGTATTTGTGAGAAAAAATTGGGTGTTAGAAATTCTAAGGAAGAAGGGTATTACCCAAAAGCATTGGAATTACAAGTTTAGTAAGAAGCTTGAGAAAAGGTCACTGGATTTACAGTTTAAAAAATCATTTGCTATTCACCTGTAAGAAAAAATTTCAGTGGTTTACAATTGAGAGTAAAAAGCGTTAAATGAAGAATGTTGATTGACTGGGGTAGGAACTCACTAGAAGTGGTCAAATGAGGCAGAGAAGATTGCCAATGATGGAAAAAATCTGTATCATTTATAGAAAGTAGGTAGAGGGGACAAGAGAAAAATAATAGACAAAGCAAGTTTTATATAAAGTAAGAATAAGCTGGATTAGGAACCTGAGGTCTACTGATTCATTCCATTTGGATACATTCCATTCTTTTCTGAGAGCACAGAAGATGGAAAATGATACAGAGAGAATATTTTGAAGTTAGAGAAAGGAAGCTAAAAAACCTTACATGTAGGTAGTTACTCATCCTTAAATCACCTAATTACTCGGTGAATTGTTTAGATTAACATGTTGAGGAAGATCTTTTATTGGCTTATAAATATATCTCTTTGTCAAAATAGATGCTCTATAAACATATACTGATTAACAAATCTGGATTTTCTATACCTAGAAGAACAAAATACAAATCAAGTGAATTAATATCCAAGATTTTATCTTCGAAGTTACTTACTCTTCAAGTACATGATGAAAGTTGAATGTAATATACAAAAAATGACATTCTAAACAATTAGGCACATAGGTGTTTTTGGTAAATGAATTAAACCTCTTCCACTAGTTCTAGAGTGTGTACAGATATATAACTGGCTAAAATATTAATCTACATTTGTGAATGTATTTGCTCTAAATTCTAGCCAAAAGGCAATATGAAATTAACTTTGGTGCTTAATGAAACTCTTAGCCCTAATTTAAAATGTCATTTAAAAAAACACAAACATATTCAAGATAATTTTCCATTGTAATCATATGATGTTGACATTTGTAATTAATTAATTCCTGCCATTTATAAAATGAGAGCAAAACATTATGAGACCTAGTGGCATTATAAGAGCTAGATGATATATAATATTTCCCTTCTGACCTTCATAAACACTAATGGCTTAGATGGTGGAGTGGTAAATGGTAGTTGAGTTTTGTGTGTTTCAAAGGAAACAAAGGATAAAAAGGAGTTATGTGGCATTGGAAGGATATGTTGCTATTAACTACCTTCGTTTTCCTCTCATAAATTCAGTCAAACTCATAGACTCTTTTTACCCCTCCACAGGCTGTTGGATAAAATATTTGGAATGAATACATTAAATCATTGATACCTATTTATGGCCTATAACTAAGGCAAATTTGGGTAGCAGAATCTCAAATGAGCTCCTCCTCTCAAATTAGTTTTTTAAGAAAAATTATAGATAGGTATGCAGAAATAGATATTACATTAGACCTGTACATATTCCTAATATTGTTCTGGGATACATCACTTTCTCAAATATCTATTAATATCAAATTAGTATTTCTTTTTCTTACATTTGTTTACTTTTATATATGCAGATAATGTGAATATTTATAGATAATATGCATGTGTACATACAAAATGTAAAAATAAATTTAATATAGTATTCTGTCAGCTCTTTATAATTCTTGAAATTAAGCATTCTAAAATAAGCATGACTTAGTCCTTAGCAATTAAAATAGTTTAAACTATTATGGAGACTGCAGTTTTTGAAAAACAGAATTATGAGCAAAGCAAATAAGCAAAAGCCCTTTAAAGTGTATGTTGAAGTCAACGGATAATTTTAAATTTTTAAAACAAAAAAATCACCTTATTTTGTCCTCTATCCTACAGAAGTGCAGGTCTGTGCTTAAACATCATTCCATGCATGTTGATAGCTACTTGACAGAACAGCCCCTCGACCACCCAGCAGTAAAGTTCTTATTCTTCTGTTACCATAAATACCCTCTAGTCTTTATCAAACTGCTTTCAAAATAGAACTCTATTTATACATACACATTCATTAAATCATGAGGAAACGAAAACAAACTCCAGCATAATTTCCAAAATTCTGGAAACAAAAATCCAACATACCTAGAAAGCTTCTGATAAATCTACAGTTCTTTTTTCTATAATCACTTGATAAAAAGCAACAGTTTTGAGATTGTCAAATCTCACAATGGGCTCCTTTTTGTCAAGAACAAAGGATTTGATAAAGGAAAGGACTCCTAGATACTGATGATTCTGCTTAATGATACCATGGGAATGGTAATTCTAAATATTTTTTTCAGTTTATTAGAAATACGAAATAAGGCTACCATAGGATTACTACACTATTTTTAATTCATTGAAAGAAGATAAGTTAACAGTTTTTTTAGTTATGTATTTTAAATATAGGTATTTTTAATATTGAAGAAGACAGTGTTTTTAAAAAGTCTCTTTGTATATCCTGGACTAACAATTTAATTACCATACATCTTATAATTTTTTAAGTGCTTTTTGGAGGTACCTAGAAATAGTTTACAAACTTCCATTTTCCTTTATGATAAAAATAAAAGCCTGATAAATTTTAGAAAATTACCTATTTTCCTGCATTTTTATTGATTAAAGAAAGTGATGTCCATACCAAATATTGTAGAATGGTTGGGTTAATGTTTATTTATATTTTACTGAATTCTGTCAATAAAAGAAAAACAGTTTTACACGCTTAGAACAGATAAAGAAAGCTACCTAAGAAATTTCTTTTTTTTTTTTTTTTAAAGTTACCGTTTGCTGGGGAGTGGGAGGTGGTGCCTGGCTGGCTCAGTTGGAAGAGTGTACAACTCTTAATCTCAGGGTCATGAGTTCAAGCCCCACATTGGCCATTAAGTCTAATTAAAAAAATAAAACTAGGGGCACCTGGTGGCTCAGTTGTTTGGGTGTCTGACTTTGGCTTAGGTCATGATCTCATGGTTCATGAGTTCAAGCCCTGCATTGGGCTTTGTGCTAGTAGCTTGGAGCTTGGAGCCTGCTTTGGATTCTGTGTCTCCCTTTCTCTCTGCTCTGCCCCCACCCGTGCCCTTGTCTGTCTCCCAAAAATAAATAAACATTAGATTTTTTTAAAAATTAAAATTAAAAAATAATTTATCTTTTGGAAGAAGACATGCTTATTACTTCCTTTGTGAAAATAAGATTAAATGAAATAAGTAACAGTTTTGAAGGGCATTTTGGACTTTATTTTATGCTTCTCTAAATAATGGCATTCTATGGATACATTTTTTTTCACAATAATTGTTTTTATTATGTGGATTTTTATAATGTAGGTCCATAGTTAGATTCCCTAACACTCAGTGAAAGTTGGGAATACTTTCTGTATTTATTTTTCATTAGCTAATTTTAGGGAAGATATTTATTCATGTATCTTTCCGTTCAGGAGAAAACCTGAGATCTTAGAATTAAACCTAGTGAATACAATAAAAAGACATTCATTTATTTTTAGCAATGAGTATATTGCCTCACTGTATAATTTTAGGTCATGAAAATTAGCCCTTAGAGGGAAGATTATTCATTTTCAATGGATTGGCACATTAGATGTGCCTTTAAAAAAATAATCCAGGTAATATGGCAGGTGAATAAGAGTGGGGCATGAATGAAGGGAAGGAGACCAGCTAGGAGCCTTGACCAGGTCAAAGAAAGGGAATGAGTTAGAATAAGAACTAGGCAAACTCAGTATCTATTTATGAATCAGGAGATCTTATTAACCAATTACACTTAGGTAGTTGGGAGAAGAAAGATGTTAATGGTTTCTCCAGGATATTTGGTTTGTGTTACTGGGGAACCAATCAGGGCAAAAATCATAAATTTTACTTCTGGACATATTACACACAGGGTACCGTTGAGACTTTTATATGAAGCGGTGGGTTAAGTAGTGGAGATGAAACAGAATCTCAGAGATACAATATTGATCTGGGCTAGAGATACAGCATTAGAAGTGATTGGTTTATTAGTGAAATAAGTTGAAGTTGAGGGGCGCCTGGGTGGCTCAGTCAGTTAAGCATCCGACTTCGGCTCAGGTCATGATCTCACAGTTTGTGAGTTTGAGCCCCATGTCGGGCTCTGTGCTGACAGCTCAGAACCTGGAGCCTGCTTGAGATTCTGTGTCTCCCTCTCTCTCTGCCCCTCCCCTGCTCGTGCTCTGCCTCTCTCTCTGTGTCTCTGAAAAATAAATAAACATTAAAAAAAAAGAGAAAAGAAGTTGAAGTTGAAACATAGATGGAATTCCTGAGATAGGTATGTAGCCAAGTACTCTTAAAATACTTTCCTGCAGAAACTTTACATTGGAACTCTGTGGTTACAAGTTAAACAACTAATGTAAAGCTATTCAGGTAGGCTTAGAACAATAAAATCCTTTCAAGTGCTTCTATTTGGATCCAATAGAAAGGAATATAAATACTTAAGTTAAAAAAATAGCACCGGGGTGTCTGGAAGCCTCAGTCAATTAAGTGTTTGACTGTGGCTCAGGTCATGATCTCATGGTTTGTGAGATTGAGTCCCACATTTGGCTCTCTGCTGCCAACACAAAGCACACTTTGGATCCTCTGTCCCCCTCTCTCTCTTTCCCCACCCCACTCTCTAGTGTGCACAGTCTCCATCTCTCTCAAAAGTAAATAAACTATAAAAAAATAACACAATTATACCAAGAGGGGGAAGAGCATGTCTAAAATATTTGGGAGTTTAATTTATTCATTAATATATTTGTTGATTCCTAACAGGCATAGAAACAAGTAGTTTATAAAATGTTACAAACTCTTGTCAGGAAAGTAGGGGTAAAGGCATAGAGAACAGGGCATTCCAAGCAGAGGGAGAAGTATGAGCAAAGTTATAAAACTATGACATAGCCTACCATGTTCAGAGAATCGTCTAAAATTCAGTGTGGATGAATCTGGCTGAATTCAAGATGGAAATAGGAGTATAGTAGGTTCGAATCAGACCAGTAACCAGAGTCCAGATTATGAACTTTCATATAATATAAGGAGTAGTTTGGTTGTTATTGTGTTGGCAATGACATTTTAGAATGAGTCTTTGGCTTCAATATAGAAGATAAATTGGAAATTAACTTAAGTCAAATACCAGTTATGAGACCTTTTTTAATTGAGAAAAAAAAATCATAAAATAAAATTGAATTATTACAAATGGAAATGAAGCAAGCCATCAGAGATAGAAAAGATTTTTGCTGGGGCGCCTGGGTGGCTCAGTGGGTTAAGCATCTGACTTCGGCTCAGGTCATGATCTCATGGTTCCCGAGTTTGAGCCCCGTGTAGGGAATCTCTGCTGTCCGTGTGGAGCTTGCTTTGGATCCTCAGTCTCCCTCTCTCTCTCTCTGCCCCTCCCCCACTCATGGGTAAGCATGCTCATTCTCTATCTCTCCCAGAAATAAACATTAAAAAAAAAAAAAGAATGACTCTTTACAAGAAAAAGTTTGTTATTTACTATGAACTAAGTTTTTCCAAAGTGTCTCATAGTTACGAGAACTGATATAATCTTGCTGTGCCTTAACAGACATAGCTTTCCATATCACCAGTGTTAACTGTTTTCATATTCTTCCTTTTGTTGATCACATCATTCTCTTTCCCTGTGAACAGCCAGTACACCAAAAACAGATATATAATCAGCAGTAAAAATACACCAAGGACAGAATAAGCCAAATGTTTAGCATTCTGGAAACTGAGCCATGTGAAAGACTGATGAATGAAATGGTGATATTAACCTGCACACAAACATACACACATACACAATCTTGACATAATGAAAATCAGTTATAACTGGTTTATTAAACATGCCTGACTCATCGAAAGTAGGAAAGAGCTTTAGTCTTCCTACACTTTTTGAAATCCACACATTCTCCTGATCCATGCAGATCAGATGATATCTCAGACAGGTCTCAGAGTTTTTCTAGTCTCTTCAATCCCAAGGTAAATTTCAGTTTTAGTAATTTAAGAAGTTATGGTCAATAATATAAACATTAAAATTTTCATCCACCTTTAGGCTTCATCTAATCCTTGGCTCAGACCTGCGTGGGACAGGGAATCATTGTAGGGGTTGTCTGCTGTTTTCACTTTCTCTCCTATTTGCTGCTGCTGATTCTGGTCTCTCCAGGGCTGAGGAGGCACAGGGAATGGGGCAAAGTCAGCTTCTGGGATGAAGGTGCCTGACTGGCACAAGTATAGTCTGATGTTGGGTTGTCCTGCATGGCAGAAAAAGTAGGGCTTTTGTGGTCTTCCTTAGGCCTTTGGCTGAAGCTCCTTGGTTGGATGCCTCAGTGCCTCTGGCTGGACTAAACTCCTGAGATCGCCATCTGTTGAGGCATACATTCAAGTACATTAAAGTACACAGCCTTCCTGAGTGTAAACTCCTTTAAAATGGCCATAGGCTTTATTCTTTAGGGTCTATGTCTGGTTCTCAGAAAACAAGTACTTTTGTTTTAGAATTGGCATAATTGTGACTTGCTCTCATTTCAGCCCTCTTTCTTGTTGCACTATTTTCTCTTCATATTTAGATGTTTTAGGCATTAGCCAAATACAGTCTCTATGTGTGAGTCAAGCTCTTTAAGTGCCTCTCTTGAGCCCTTCTCACTTAGCTTGAAGTAATGAGAGAAGCTCCAAAGCACCACTAACCTCTCTGTATGGAAGGCGTCTCATTGCTCCCATTTCTCCCACCTGCTCCCTCTACCACATTTTATATAGCCTGGAGATGGTAATGAATGAGATACAGTAAAACTTAGTACCTAATATTTGAGTACATGGACATTAGGCAACCTAGAACCTTGCTTTGTGAGGTAGAAGTATTTTATATCACTTTAATGTTTTAAGCCTTTGGGACTTCTAGGATAATTAACAAAGACTCCCCATTTTGAAGCCAGAGTTATAAAATAATTGGAGATTACAGGGACCCAGATTTCCAATTGCTTTTTTAATATGGAGATCTCTTCATAGAAGAATAAGCTGCTTTAGGAAGTTCAGAGTTCTTTTTCATGGGACGCCATTTGAGAAAGAGTCAGTGATTAACCTGTTATATCAGAGTAAGTTTGTGGGTATGTAATATGTGCATTTGCACAGTGCTATACATTTATAAGGGCCTGCTCGTATTTTAATATTCTTATGTCACCTTCTGGAAAGTGTTAATAAATTGTTAATAAGAGACCCTGAATTTTCATTGGGCATTAGGCCCCACAAATTATGTTACCAGTTTTGATTAATATTATTGTACTATGTGGGTTGGGAGATTAGAATCTAGGTGATTGAAAAAGCTATTCTTTTAAGTTTTATTCATATAAAACTATTGTTAATACCAACAAACATTAACAAGTGTATGTGTTTATAAACTATTTAATATGCTTTACAGTTTGTGAATGTAATTCATATAGTAAAAACAGTAAGATTGAATCACTGTTTTACTGATTCTGTAGGTTCCTTAATATGTTTTATTTTATTAGTAACCTTTCTTCCATGAAATATTATATGATCAAAATGTGTTGTGTACAATATTCCAGAATTACTATAAGTGTTTGCTTTACTTCTTATCTTAAACGTACCACAGAATTAAGTACAATCACACTTAGAAAAATACTCTTTAAAAGTCATTGCTATATCTTTATAAAATGACTTGGTGTTCTGTTAATGTAAGCATCCTTGCTAGAGAAATTCTGAGTGCTGTCTTTCCCCCCCTTTAATGGGATTCAGTATAATTAACTTTCATTTTTATTTATTCTTTCTTGGAAGGGAAACATCTGGGAACAGATTTTACGAATACCCTTCATCTTGGAAATAATTAATGCGGTTCCCTTCATTATCTCAGTAAGTCCTAAAAGCATCTTTAAAATAAATAATTTTGTCATTGGATTTAAGTTTTTAAATCTAAATACTAACATATAATATATTAGCTCCAATAAATGATTTTGGGCTTTGGTTAGAATCATGGTATTAAAAATAAATATAAAATCAGTTGGATAACTGGACTGTGAAATTAAATGAAAACTAATGAGATTTAGTGCAATAGCAAAATAAAACAGTTTTTAGACCTATATGCTCTAGATGTGCCATTTAAACAGGTGTTGATATTATCTAGACAAAGTAGAAATCAATCACTCCACTTCTTGTGTGTATTGTGGACTTAAAAAAAGAAACTAACAAAAAGCAGAATGAGACCTATAAATATAGAGAACTGATGGTTGCCGGCGGGGGGGGGGGGGAGGCGGGGCAGGTAGGGGCTGGGCAAATTGGGTGAAGGGGAGTGGGATACAGGCTTCCAGTTATGGAATGAAGAAGTCATGGGAATAAAAGGCAAAGCATAAGAAATGCAGTTAATGATATTGCAATAGTGATATAACAGGACTGATGGTAGCTATACTTAAAGGTAAACATGGCTTAATGTATAAACTTGTCAAATCACTAAGTTGTACACCTGAAACTCATGTAACATTGTGTGTCAACTACACAATAGACACCAAGTATTTATAAAAGTTTCTCATACTAAGAATATATTTATTTCTAGCTTAAAACAATTATTTACTAAATTTAATTCTCTCATTAATAAGAAAGTTGCCAATAGCCAGACAGCTAGCAATTTTTGCTTCTTTATCAAAATACTGTGAAGTACCAATTCTATGACGATCCTGCTCAATTGCAGCCCCATAAACATGTAACCAGCACTTTCCCATTGCAAAGTTATGTTTTCATCTCCATTTCATACAGTTATGATAATGTTTATTGGGAATATGCTTTCCAACACTTTGAGTTTTATTTGGAAAATTATGAAAATAAGCAAATATTACCTAAAGCAGTAGCTTAGTTCTGGTAATTATTTTACTTTTAGTGATTTATCTAGAGGAACAACTGGAGCTAGATTAAATGACAGGCTAACTAAATATAATCCAATTGAATACGGTTCCCAATGTCACTTAAAATGTTTGAATCTGAAGAGAGTAAGTGGTAATGTTGTGCAAGGAGAAAACCTTCTCTCCTTACTCTTACTTTCCCCCTCAAGTTGTGGGGAAGAGAGAGGTGATGTCTGTTATAAACTGTCACACTGAAAGATTTAATGATAGAATTACCATCGTTGTAGCTGACATTCAGTGGGAGCTTATTATTTCCTTTCTGCTTCTATAATAATTCCCAAAGCATTTTTCCCTAAGTAAAACTTATAAATGAAAAGATCATAACTTCTCCTCACATTTCATTAATGAGTTTTAAGTATTTGTCATGTTTTAAAAAATTATATGACCTGCTAAGTGAAATAAGTCAGGCAGAGAAAGACAGATACCATATGTTTTCACTCATATGCGGAACAGGAGAAACATAACAGAGGACCATGGGGGGCAGTGGGAAGGGGAAAAATAGTTAAGAAGAGGGAGGGAGGCAAACCACAAGAGACTCTTAAATACTGAGAATAAACTGAGGGTTGATGGAGGGTGGGGGAGAGGGGAGAATGGGTGACGGCCATGTAGGAGGGCACTTGCTGGGATGAGCACTGGGTGTTATGTGGAAACCAACCTGACAAAAAACCATATTAAAAATAAAATAATAAACATTATATGACCTTTAATCACTTGTTTCCTGTTTTACATTTCTTTTCAATCTGCTGGCTGTGATTTTTGCTTTGAGATAAAAGTTTAGCTCTGGTTTGTTTTTCAGATCTTCTGGCCCTCCTTAAGGAATCTATTTGTTCCAGTCTTTCTAAACTGTTGGCTTGCCAAACATGCCTTGGAAAATATGATTGTAAGTATGACAGTGAAGTGCAAATACAAACTGTTTTCATCCCTCCATTATTTCTTGCATCCTTTCAATGCTCAGACTAAACAGAGACGGAAGATGATTTGAGGTCTTAATCTTGTACATCCTCATTTTTCTTCCCTATAATAGAAACTCATACTATTGTGATTTATTCAGGTGTAACTAAATTTCTAAATGTTTTATTTTTAAACTTCTTTTAAATTAATTTATATTTAGTAACTAATTCCATTTAAATGTTTATAAACATGAAAAAGTTTTGGTAAAATATTGTCAAATAATTAAAGTGATATGTTGTATTAACATTGAAGCTAATAGACCATAAGTCTGCTTATATCCTAATTCAGAATGACAACTTTTTAAATTGCCAAGTCACTACCTGTGTAAGGCCCTATGAATAAACAAAAATCGTTAAGATTTTCTAAATATCACCAAACCAAAGCTACCTGCTGTTTGACAACAAATTAGCTAATCTTCTGAAGAAGAATAACCTCTCCAGGCAATCTGTTGATATATAATGGGAGTCCTTGTTTTAAGGATTTAAGAGATGATGCCAAACCACTCTTTTAAATGTTTATTTATTTTTTTTGAGAGAGAGAGAGAGAGAGAGAACAAGCAGGGGAGGGGCAGAGAGAGAAGGAGACAGAGAATCCCAAGCAGGCTCTGCCCTGTTAGCGCAGAGCCTGACATGAGGCTCAATCTCATGAACCATGAGATCATGATCTGAGGTAACATCAAGAGTCAGACGCTTAACTGTCTGAGTCACTCAGGAGCCCCAGATGTCAGATTGCTCTTAACTGTAGGTTGTCTCACATTCCATAAAAGTATGTGAGATTTTGTGAGGTTCGTATTGAAGCTGGAAACCCTCATTTAAAGTCATCCTTTTAGATTTTGTTGGGTTGGGTTGTGAGTGGGATATTAGGAAGGAGAAAGAGAAGGAGAAATAAGAGATACAGAACTCGGAGCTGTGCCACAGTTGGATTTTGCTGAAGGCTGACTCTGTTTGGAAGGACCGATTTAGAACTCTGAGCAAAATATGTTTACTATTGGCTTTAATACTTATAAGTGAGCCATGAGACATTTTATCTTTAGTCATTAATTCTGTAAATGCTAATATAAGTTTACTATGTGCCAAACACCCTGATATGATAAGCAAATGATTTAACTTTCTTCATCTTCAAAAGAGAACAAAATTACTTACATTACAGACTTGCATGAGAATTAAATAAAATTACATATACGTATAAACGTGTGTGTATGTATATATAAAATATTGTATCTGGCATAAACCTAGTAAGGGTTCAATATTGTTAATTTTACTACATTGAAATTAAATTTGTTCTGAAGCAGACTTGTTTTATTTTAAATGTTTTTAAAAAGAAATGAACATGAAGTTTTAGCCAAAGGAATATTTGGAAAAACATTTGAGCATTCTCAACCAAATGAATGTTTCCAAACATTGAGTAATCACTGGAGTCTCATGAAAATACAACACCAAACAAAAGGGGAATGTTTCTTGTGGAGTGGTTTGAATAAGTATTGGGCTGTCTTAACTGTCCACCTCCCCCCAAAAAAACAACCAAAAAAACCACTTTTTCACTGAATATATTTTGCCTAAATTGCTAATGAAAAAAATACACCATGGAAAAATAAATCTCATCATACTAATTTGTGTTATTAGATGGTGGAAAAAAATAACCTAACCAAGGGAGGAATCATTAGTCAATCATTAAGAGCAAAAGTAGTGCTTTGTAATATGAATTTAGGATTCATTTTCCATTGTAGTTCTGTATTTTGCTTCTCCTTTCACTGGTTGCTAAGTTTTTATTTTTTCTGCTCATTAACCCTTCTGTCAAAAAGAAAGTAAGGGATAAGAGGAAAAATTGTAACCAACTTAATTTTTTTGTTTTCACAACAGTTTTGGTTAAATATGTGGTAGAAGAAGATAAGATAATGGCTTGTTGAGATTTTATATTGGTGAATTGATTTATTTCAAGCAATACTGACTTTAAGATGGTTAAAAGTTTATTATAAAATTTTTGAGATGAACAGAAAACGTATGGTAAATTATGAAAACCTATAAATCTATCAGACTTTATATCCTTCTAATATTTTCTATGAAAAAATATGCACACCTATCATATATGAAATTGTATGTTCAATTTTATGATTTGAATTAAAAAAAATTTTTAATGTTTATTTTTGAGAGAGAGACAGAGCATGAATGGGGGAGGTGCAGAGAGAGGAGGAGACACAGAATACGAAGCAGGCTCTAGGCTTTGAGCTGTCAGCACAGAGCCTGATGAAGGGCTCCACCTCATGAACTGTAAGATCATGACCCGAGCCCAAGTCGGTAGCTTAACTGACTGAGTCACCTACGCGCCCTTTGAATTTTGTTTTTATAGTGCTTAATTTCCTATATCATTAAATATTTTTTCAAATCATTAAAAATAATTTTTTAATGTTTAGTTTTGAGAGAGACACTTGGGGGAGTGTCAGAGAGAGACAGAGACACAGAATCTGAGGCAGGCTCCAGGCTAATGAGTTGTCAGCACAGAGCCCAACGCGGGACTGGAACTCACAGACCCTGAGATCATGACCTGAGCTGAAGTTGGATGCTTCACCGACTGAGCCACCCAGTCGCCCCATATCAAATCATTTGTAATGGCTGCATCCGTATCTATTATATAGTTTTGATCAACTAATCATTTTGTATCTCATATTTTAGTTATTTTAATAGTAATGAACATTTGTTATTTCATATAAGTATTATAATTTTGTAATAAAGGTGAACATACATAAATACTGATTTTTATCTCTGATTATTTTCATATGGCCAATTTTTAGAAATTATGTGATTGAGTAAATACTCATTAAATTAATGAATGAATGCATGAAATAAAAAGGACAGGGCTGTGACTTATGTTAGTAAATCACCTTCAAGACATTTTATAACAAACTACATAGGCAATATCATATGTGAGTGCTCATATTTTGCATCTTAAACAACACTGGGTATATATTTTTTCCTGTCTTTTAATGGAAAGATTAAAAAGTATATCTTGAATTCACCTTTATCTTTATATTAATGAAATTAAACTAAAAAAATTGTTCATTGGCTATTTAGCCTTTGATTTTTATGATAGATTGCCTGGCATATTTCATATCATTTTTTGTGATTCAGAAAATTAGATGTGATTGTAGCTTGCCTACTTATTACTTTCACCTAAATTGAATATATTGTTTTCTGATCTTTTAATGTTAGAATTTTCCATAAGAGATCGGAAAGATAAGAGATGCTTATCATGGAGGGCTTGGGGAGTCAGTGCAACATCTCTATAGATGTTGGTAAAGTGAGTAACTGAAATTTGGTGTTTCGGTGGTCCCCCAAAGTATTGTCTTTGTCATATGAATGCGAAGGCAAGGTATATTTAGACTTAGGCAAAAATGAAAGTATACTGCTATATCCATTTAAAGTATATGTGCACAAGATAGTTTAAATATAATATGTAGTAATAAATGTAGTGAAACTCATGGATATTCAGTATTTTCAAAATTAAAATATGCTTTTTTTGGTTTTATTTTAGAATGATCTGCACAGAGCCATTCAGCGTACACAGTCTGCAATGTTTAATCAAGTTTTGATTTTAATATCTACTTTACTATGCCTTATCTTCACCTGGTAAGATTGTACATATCATTGTTTTTATTGTTTAATTATAGTTTTTAAATATTATATATTGTTTTAAATGAGTTGACTAAAATAAATAGATATTTGCCATAAATGTAAAGGATCACCTAAAGAAATAAAAGTGAAATCTCTCCTTCGGTCTTACAGAAAAAACAAGAAAGCACATCATTTGTTGGTATTGATATTTACTTACAACTGTGACATTTTCCCAAATGCTGTAAACAACCAAATCACAAGAATTTGCACTGCATGCCATAGTTGTCAAACAAGAAATTTTTCTTTCAAACTGCTGACATGGAGGTGCCCTTATCTTTCTACAATCTTCAAAGCAGAAACAGTGTTGAGAAAACTGTCATTGCCCATCACTGTCTCTGCTCGCGCCTTCCCTCCGTGATGTGTTAGTGCACAGTCAAGCAGAAAGCAAGGGCAGATATCCTGCCAGAGCAATGCACGACCTGGTTCTTTGCTTTATTATAGAAAACAGTTATTTCTTTTTCTGGAAAGTCTCACTTTGATGATTACAATGTAATCCAATGGGAAATGGTGCACTGCACCTATGGACTCATGTAGATCCTTAAGTGGAGGGGAAAAAATGTGAAAATCAAAAAATGAGGTAGAATAATATATCAGTTTTATTGGAGTCTTAGAGATTATATGTAATTGTGCTCTGTCCTGGATTTGACCTGTTCAGAGGGAGAAGAAGCTAATTAGGAAGTACAAAATAAGAAGCAAGCCCTCATGTACTAGTACAACTGCATTAGATATAAATAGAGCTGTAGGTGCATGTATGAAAACATAGGCTAAGATATATAAAGCATAGCAATGCTTTCTATCAGTAGTTTGCAGTTAATATCTCTATTAAGTGGATTTAAAATGTTTTATTGCATACTTTATATCTTAAGAAATAAATATATTTTAAGATACTTAATGTCTTTAAATATAAAATATCCCTCTAAAATCCACACAGATAAGATAAAATCCATCTTATCATTTAAATCTTTTTCCTGCTCACAAATTGTTTTTATTGTTCACCTAGTAAACACCTACCTGCATAAATATGAAATATTAAGAGTAATGATTTCCCTTCTAAAGTCACTGAAACTTCTTAATTTTAAGATAATTACATTATGTAAGTAGTTTAGGGCGTTTTGTTTGTTTGTTTGTTTTACCTAAGGAAAAATACTACAAATTAACTTTTTAAAAATTTATGTACATGCTAATATTTCAAATGCTGGAAAATTACAGAAAGTAAAATGGTTTTTAAAATATTAATAGAGTCTGTTAAAGTTAATAAAGAAGTAATTGAAATATTCATGCTAAAATAAGGACAAATTCTTTTTATATGACAACACTTAGTTCAGTACTTTTGTTTTAGAAGCATCCTTACCACAGTGAATCATGTATTGTGGGCTCTCTATTTGCTCTTACTTTTTGCCTATATGTCTATTTCTTGAGTAGTTTTTATTTTCAAAAGAAGCACCAGGCCACTTTCTTGTGCCAAGGAATGCGGCAGTGCCAGATAGAGAGTTTTCATGATATATATGAAACTGCCGTTATGCAGTTTATTTATCATTTAGGTTGTTTCACTTTTTATTTTATTTGCAATTAGAGTTGCCTTTGTTGTTGTTCTTGTGTATTGTTGTTTTTAATCACATGTACATTATCAATGTGCAGTGTCATTGTTTTTAATCACATGCACGTTCATACATTTATATTAACATGTTTCTAAATTATAATATCTAGAATGGAGAAACTGAAATTTGATTTCTTTGTGTATCCTCCTCTAGCAGTACAAGCAAAATGTTGTCATAAGTCTGACCATTATAGTAAGGTAGAATAAACCTTGTAGGAATTCACCATCATAAGTGCAGTTATCTACAAGAAAAATATAAACGTTATATTAGTTATAACACATAAGCTGTTTTAACAAAGTTATACCACACACACTATAAAATATGAAAATACATAAAGATTCAGCAACTTAAACAAATAGAAATGTTTAAGTAGTCTGTCCTGGTGCCTGGGTGGCTCAGTTGGTTAAGCATCTGGCTCTTGATTTTGGCTCGGGTCATGATCTCACAGTTGTGAAATCAAGCCCCATGTCTGCATGGAGTCTGTTTAAGATTCTCTTCCCCACCCTGCCTCTTTCTCCTTCCCTCTGCCCCTCCCTCCCACTCAAAAGAAAAAAAAAGAGAAATGTTTAAGTAGTCTTTCTAAGAACGTTACCTTAGCTTAATACTGCTGGAGACTAAATTTTCTTATAACTTGTGTTTTATCATTCCCAAAACATGGTTTCCATCTCATGGCTCAAGATGATTACTCTAGTCTTGCCTATATTCTAACTCCAGCCCGTAGGAAGGAGGAAGACAAGGCACAACTCAGAAATTGCATGCATAGTTTAGGCAAGAATTTGGTCATATATCCATATTTAGCTGAAAGGGTGTCTACAAAAATCTGGTCTAGGTGGGAAACAGTATAACCAGCTGAATATTGTGCTATCATGGAAAAGCGAAAACTGGATACAATGGAACAATAAGGCATCTCTGGCCCTGATAAGTCATTAAAGTCCATATGAGCATCATTTGTTTAAAACTCGGCTATGATACTTTGGAGCCCATGGGCAATTTACTTAGTTTTACCCAGCCTTATTTGCCACATTATTAAATGAGGGTAATATTAATCACCTAGAAGATTTTTTGTAGTGCTTTTTAAAAATGAGGACAAATTAGGTGTGTTAATCAATGTCTATCAGAGGGTATGGCATTTGGTGTGAATACGCCAAAAATTTCATTTTTTTCCACTTCAAATGTCCTCTTTATATAGGATGATTAGATTATGTGAATGCACAAAAACTAATTTGCTCTAAAATATATAAGCATAGTAACTTAATAATAATATAAAACTTAACATGATGCCTAAAATATATTTAATAGGAAATGTGAGAGAACATTTTTCTCCATTGTAATGTGTTCAGATTTTCTGTACTTTCTACATATTTCTAATACTTGTTTCCTCTAGTTAGCTTCACGAAGTTAAAAGTAATGGTAGCATCTCCCTCTTTCTGCATACATTTAATACTTTATTCTTTACAAATATGAGTGTGTATGTACACACACGTATATATTATCTATATATCTATATAGATAATTTTTTTTTACATTTTGGTGAGATTAGTCATAATCAATGGCTGTTACATTATGTCATAGAGCAAGACCGTCAGTGCTTTTCCAAATCAGAATTTTTAATACATACAATTTAAGCCCCCACAGATTCAGGAACTAGTATTTGATGAACTGGTTGTGTTGTTCATGAATCTCACAATCTTTAAAATTACCTGTTTGGGAAAGCTGCTATATAGTTTTAAAATGTATCTTCTCTTCATCATTATTAACATTACAAAGAACTATCATTAAGCATCTGTCTACAAGAGACACATGCCAAACTGAAATAAAATTAAGCAGCTGACCCACTGTCTGTAGGGAATGTGCTCAGAATTGTTTTTCCTATCATTGTAATGGAATTGGACTAATCTTTTCCCACGTCTGCTGTGTACCCCTCTTGATCAATAACACACACTTCCAAGACAGCTGGGGATTGTGATTCAGCCTGTGTCTCTCTAACAAAGCAGAGGAAACTGGTACATCGGGAATTAAGCGCATGACTTTAGCTTAATTATCAACATATTCTAACCAATAATAAGAACTCTAATTTATAATGCATTTGGTGTTTCTAATTTTACACTAGTAGACTTATTTTGCACCTACTTTGTTTCAAACGTTTCAAACTTCAGTTTTTTATTTGAATATGTATGTTTGGATATTTTCATATTATTTCATAGAACTGTAGCATAAAGAGCTGTATTATTTTAATCGATGTTTCATATGTTAGTCCAATGAAAACAATTCAGTATACCTCTGCAGTCTTACTTCAAGAGAAAATAAATCCATTTATTGTTTAACAATGTGACCTTGTTAAAATTATTAACATGCTTATTAAATTTAGCACTGAAATTATATGTAAGTGATGAGTGAATCACTAAATTCTATACCTGAAACCAATTTTATCATAAATGTTAACTGACTAGAATTTAAATTAAAAAAATATTTGGGATTTTCTTGTGAATTTTTGATTAATACTTATTTTAATGCTCAATGCTGAAGTTCTTGAATTCTGTTTACTGATTTAACTCTCAGGTAAATAGCCGCGTGGGAAGTAGACAGAAATAAGTACTGAAGTTTGGAGAAAGTATTAGACCAGCTTCTAATGGTGTTATCACCATCATGATATTTGGTTACTAGTTTTGTTTGGACAGATTTGTTTTGATTTATTACAAATGAATGACAGAAAGTGCATTTGTCTGAAGATCAGACTAACAGTCCCCAGGTTTGTATTACACTAGAACATATAGAAAATTTTTTGTCTTTTGCATAAGGTGGCAGCCAGATGTTAGGCAATTAGGATTTAACCCATCTTTGAATTATGAGGGTAATGTAATGTATAGTTATTTTCAGACATACAAGAACTTAGAAAGTTTGCTACCTACACATTGTTAAGTAGGTACTACAAAAATAAGACAAAAAGGGATAAAGGAAAAGGAAAAAATAAAGCTTATGAGAATATGTGGAATATGCAATAGCAACACCTTGGGTGTTTGTCTGGGAAACCCCATTTTCACACTGAGGCAGGGACACCATTTTTAATTTTAATGGCATAGGTACCTAGCCAAGAGAGTTTTTCAATTAGCAGGCAGGGTGAAGGAGTGAGAGAAAGCCAAAGTGGCCATGCCACAGCAATTCTCATGTTACGTATAAGAAACAGAGGCACAGAAAGGTCAAACAAAATGATAAACCTTAGATTATCTTAGGTCCACAACTAGTAAGAAGCAGAGCTCAGATCTGGACCTAGGCAAACTGGTGCCAGAGTCCACATACTTAACCACTGTAGTATTATTTGTATGATATTCTAGAAGTCAGTAGTAAAAAGAATAAACTAAAAAAAATCAAAGAGAATTATGTTAATTTTCCCATTTCTATTATTTTGAATTTTTAAAACTTTTTTTTAATGTTTTTTATTTATTTTTGAAAGACAGAGAGAGCGTGAGCAGGGGAGGGTCAGAGAGAGAGGGAGACAAAGAATCTGAAGCAGGATCCAGTCTCTGAGCTGTGAGCACACAGCCTGACATGGGGCTCAAACCCATGAACCGTGAGGTCATGACCTGAGCCGAAGTCGGATGCTTAACCGACTGAGCCACCCAGGCGCCCCTCTATTATTGTGAATTTTTAAATCACTATTTGAAGAAGAATTATAGTTTAGTAAGACATTAAGATGACAAACTCTTGGGGTACCTGACTGGTTCAGTTGGTTGAGCATCCGACTTCTGCCCAGGTCATGATCTTGTCGTCCAAGAGTTCGAGCCACTTGTCAGGTTCTATGCTGACAGCTCAGAGCCTGGAGCCTGCTTTGGATTCTGTCTCCCTCTCTCTGCCCCTCCCCCACTCACGCTTTGTCTCTCTTTCTCCCTCAAAAATAAATAAACATAAAAAAATTTTTAAAAGTTGACAAACTTAATTTTTAAAGATATTTTCGATTCAGGACAGAAGAATATTTTAGCTATTGCTATCTCTTTTGTGTGAATAGTTGCCTCAGATTCAACAAGTTTCTAATCTTTGTTTTTCTTTTTTAACTTAAACATAAATACAATACATTTAGATAAAATTACAACATATACATGATTATAATCTGTTTAAATTACTTCCATTTACCTGTTCATCCATCTCCCTTTCTGCATTTCTATGTATGTGTAGAGATGGGAATGTATTCAAGTGATTATATACAGATATAGAATTATATATCATGTCCTCAACTGTCTTCCATATACTTTCTGCTATGGTGTCAATATTCATAATGAACATGTTATCCTTTTTGAAAACAAACCTGTCACAAAAATTAAGGAATGTAAAAAGAGACAACAAAATCTAGTACAAAATACCAAATGTAAAGATCACATTTAATATGATTTATGAGATTAATTTCTTTCCTTAGTAAAGTGATTCTCATGTTGTTTTTTAAATATCCAAATTCTCCATCTTTATCTTCTACTTTTCTCAAAGTAGAAGTCTCAACTTTGAATCTCAACTTTTAAATTAAAGTTTTAATTTAATTAAACTTTTAAATTAAATTAAAAGTCTCAACTTTTAAATTAAAGACCTGCCTTGAACTTTTCTTGAAGGTTATCTGAATAATGGGTGATGCCTAAGCTTTATTCTTCTCAGAGTTGGAAAAAAAACTATAAATGTAGAATGCTTCTTTAATTGTCAGTGTTTCTTGGTAGATTTCCATGATATATAAAAACAGAGTCAATTTTCCTTTCTTACCATTCTATGCCCAGCATCTCTTCTGGTTGGAAAATACAAGATGCTTAACAAACGTTTACAGTGGATAGTAACATTCGGGGGTCAAAATTCCAAAACAATATCTTATCAAGTGGAGGTACTTAAGTGTATTGTAAGCTAAGTATGTCAAACCATATATTTTGAGAATGTTCCTTTAAATACCTTCTTTTCACCGTTAACTTAGTTGTGAGGTCATGGAAGGAATCTTTAAAATCTAACAAGTATAATCTATGAAGACATTCTAGGAATTTTATTTCTGCCAAGGAAATATAACTGGGTAGTAAAACTTCTACAAATTTAATTAAAAAGAAATACACTTTGAAATAATTTTTATAAATTGTGTACACATACCTCATAAATAAGAACTTCAGATAAATCAAATTTTGGCTGTTAATCTTGTCTCCGTATAATTTCTGAATTTACATCTTGAGAATTTTTCTTCCTTCAATTTTAAAATTTGTGAGAACAAAATAATTTAATAAAATTACTGAAAATACCACCTCCTACATTGAGCTCAGAAAAAAACTGATTAAATACTAGAGAGCATTGCATTACATGTGCCAACATGACTTTTTCTTCCCATCATTTTTCAGGATTTTTGTTTCCTCTTTTATTTCTTTCTTTGATTTCTTTTTTGGGTTCAATCTCACTTTTGCTTTTCCCATATGATCTAAATCCTGATGTTCTCCCAAAAAGTGTTCATCATTCATTTATTTTGAAACAAAAAAAATTCAAGTGTGGGCATTAGGGTATAAGGTGAGGTATGGTCACTTTTTATGAATTACTAAATTGCAGTATATGTTGACCTCAGATTTATGACAGGATTCAGTAACTTTTTTTTGCATAGACACAAAGACAATGCCCAGGAGTGTGAGAACTTTCTTGAAACAATAGAAAAACTAGATTTATTATTACCTTAAAAACCTTAAAAACAAAATTTCTCCCTAGAAAATGTAAAAATCCAACATCTCAGTTATCTTAAATTCCATGGGAATATTAGGTTTTAGGCTGATACCCTGCAGGAAATGAAAATGATTATTCGGAACAATTTAATTGGTATTCATTCAATAAATACCAAAGTGCAAGTCGTGGGCTGATTTGAATACTAATGTCTGAACTACAAGCATGAAATCAAAGTGTTAGATGCTTTTAGCACAGAATGCCATTGCTAATTAAATTTTTCCAGTAACTGTGCACAGTAATAGTATTCCTAGGGAGTGCACAGATATTTAAGGTTATTTATTTCTGCCATGTGACTTTTTTTCTCTGAAAACATTTTATTGTACAAATTGACATTTACCAGGTGGTGACAAAGTTAACAGTCTCAATATTTCCTTTCATTCAAATTAATGTTTTCCATATAAACCTTGCCAAAGCATGAAAGCTTATACAGTAATCCCCTGCTAATACACAGGAGATACATTCCAAGATCCCCAGTGGATGCCTAGAACTGTGGGAAGTACTGAACCCTATATATATTTTTTTCCTACATATACATACTTATGAGTTTAATTTATAAATTTGGCACTGTAAAGATTGACAACTAATAATGAAAAGAATAATTATAACAATATATTGTAGTAGAAGTTATGTGAATGTGGTCTCTCTCAAAATATCTTATCACCCTTCTTCTTGTTATGATGTGAGATGGTAAAATGTCTATGTGCTGAAATGAAGTAGGGCGAATGGCATAGGCATTGTGATGTAACATTAGGCTACTGTTGACCTGATGTTATGACAGAAGAAGGATCATCTGCCCCCATTGCAGGTAGCTGAAACTTCAGAAAGCAAAACCACAGATAAGAGGGGACTACTATATAACCAAATGTATAGTTAACATTTTAAAAGGAAAATTTTAAATAAAGTTTTTAAAAATGTTTATTTATTTATTTTTTGAGGGAGGGAGAGATGGAGAGAGAGAGAGAGAGAACAAAGAACAGGGGAAGGGCAGAGAAAGAGCGGGAGAGAGAGAATCTGAAGTAGGCTCCACTTAGTCAGCAGAGCCTGATGTGGGGCTCAAACTCACAAACCATCTAATTCATGAACCCTGAGATCATGACCTAAGCTGAAACCTAGTGTCAGTTGCTCAGCTAACCTGAGCCACCCAGGAGTCCCTTAAAAGACAAATTTTAAGGAGGACTAATTACAAGCGACTAGTAATTAAGATCCCTTTATTATTATATAGGGACTAATTAAGTAAGCAAATCAGTTATGATTTTTCTGTCATTTTTAAAAGGGTAACATGAGAATTTGCATTTTAAATCCTAATTCAGGTTTTGTTTCAGAATTGTGTAACACTGAAATTGTTTTGTATGGGTCTGTGTCAAAGATAACACTTTAGAATGTTTTGTGTGAAGCAGGCCTACAGTAGACTCTTAAATCCAGCATTCTTTATGAAATGTTTAGAAAAAAAAACCTATTTTTCTAAACAAACAAAAAAGCCAAAACCTTTAGGCTAACATTGAAGCTTTCAAACTAACTGTATTTAATTCATTTAGATTCTTTTAATATTTGTTTTTTTTACATCTTAAGTTTGTTATGATAATTACGTTCTCATGATGAAGAGATAAATTTTCAAATTTGATGTTCAGTAGGTGGTGTTCAGTAGGTGATGTTTTTCCCTCTGGATCTATAGCGAATCCTAGCTATGTTCTAGGGAACGTCTCTGACATCTTCGGACACTTAATTGTTGAAACAATACTATCAACTAGCACCTTCTCCAGGGACATGGAAGAGTTAAGGAGGACATAGCTATTTTTCATTATAATTTGAATATCATCTGTACAAGCTTTGATATTGACTTCCTGAATAACACGTATATCATCAAGTAAATATTTTCCATTATATTTTTAAAATATAATACAAACACTATATTAATATATAAAAACAAATATGTAAAATAAATTTATAGTTATATTAAAAATGTATACAAATAAAATATATCTATTATGTATTTTTTTAATTAATTTTTTATTTATAACTTATTGTCAAATTGGTTTCCATAGATTCTTTTAATATTTGAAATGAATTCTTTTCTAGTATAATTTTTCAGTGCCTATCATATTTTTCTCGTTTTGAATATTGCCTTTTTTATGAAGCAGACATTTATTAACAAAATTATATAGGACACTTCAATAAGATAGGTTTGACCCAGTTGTAGGTTGGTGCTGAGATTAGGTAGTGAGTCTCCTACTACATCTGTTTAGCTCCTACCATGTCTGCATTGGAGCTTGGTCATGAATAATTCCATAAGCCTTCCAAGTGCCCAGAGTCACATCTTACTTGAATTCTTATCTGTGCTAAAACCCCAGGTCCATGGTCATTGCTGTGAATGGTGCACCTTAAGGCCATGAATTACCTGGAGCTCCCAAGCAGTCTGTGAGTGCATTCTCCTCCGGGTCAGGACAAGCTGTATATGGAGTCATGTTACCTGCTGGCTCCTTCTTAAGAATGATGTGTGAAAAACCTTGACAAAAAAGCGATAGCTTTACAATCAATTAAAAAGATTCTTCAATCTAGTTCAGGTTGTGCTTAAACTTTTTCATTTACCATGTGCATTACACTCAAGTGGCTCCTCACACAGTTATCCTATTTTCTGTCACATAGTATGGACTTCAGTTTCCACCTTAATGACAACTGTTGTCACACTGACAACTGAGTTCTCTACAACTCTGTGACTGTCTTCAGTAAGCTTTAAGATGTGCTTGCTCTTTGGTATAAATGTTAAAAATCATACATTGGAACTATATAATTCTGGGTTCATATTATGCCTCTCACATGAATTCCATGACTTCCTTCATATCACTTCCTGTATGCTTATCCATTTGTGCAGAGGGTAGATCTCATGTTAAGTTCTTACTGCAATAAATTTAAAAAAAAAAAGTGATACAGTTTTGATGACAAACTGGATGTAAGGTGTGGGAGAAAGAAAAATTGAAGGATGATTTTGAGATTTGCATTTTGGGAACTGACTGAATGGTAGTGCCATATATGAGGATGAGGCAACCAGGAAGGAAACATAAAGAGGAAAAGAAATAAAAAGTCCATCATAGCTGGGCTGCCTTTTAGAAACCTTAGTGAGGTATCAAACAGCCACTTGTCTGTAGGAGCCTGGAGGTCAGGAGAAGTGTGGAACTGGGTAGGTGGAGTGGGCAACCTCAGCATATGAATAGTCATGAAAGGTAGGTGATTAAAAAAGAGCACCTAGGGAATGAATCAAGTGGAATTTTTGATTAAAAATGAAGCAAAATGAAACCCTAACAGAGTAGCAAGAGACATTGTATAAGGATAAATGGCACAGTTTATAGGGATAGAATCTTCATTCACCTCAGTGTCCAAAAAAGGTAGCAGTTAACATAAAAGTAAAAACTAGTGGAAATGTAGAGAAAACTTGATAAGAATGTAATTGTAGCATAAGATTTTAATAAAGAATCATATCTCTAAAATAGAGCCAAGAATTCTTTTTATTTTCACTTCTCCAAACATAGCCCTTCCTATACCATTCAACCCAGATGGTTGCCCATTTTTAACTGCAGTCAACGTCAGAGCTTTTATAGTACTTTCTCATTATAATAAAAGCATTTTCTTACCATCAAGCAGTCAAATCCATGCAGAATTCATACATCCTTTTAAAACACCACAAATTCTCTATTTTTTTCTTTTTTAAAATTCCTACTTATTTTTTCACCTTTCTTTCCCTTCTTATTAATTCCTCTTCTGTTTCCTAACTCCTTAAATTGCTTAGACACTTTTGCCTTTCAACTAACTTTCAGAATCCTTATATTTGGGATCATGTATCATTGCCCTTCTCCTCATAGTATCTGATTTGTAAATTCTTCAAATTATTTCATTGTGTTATGATTTACTCTCTTTCTTGCCCATAATCATTGCCAATGTATTTTAAAGTATTTTGATTCAGAGTGTTGAGAGACTCATTTTAGCATCATCTCCTTTCTCTAGATTCATTCCTTAGCTGATTTGTCTTCTACTCCATGGTTATGTTAATGAGCACCAAAGCTATGCAAAGGTTATATGGAATATTTCTCTTTTAAAATTTCATTTATTTATTTATTAGAGAGAGAGAGCACACGAGTGGGGAAAAGAGGCAGAGAGTGGGGGGAGAGAGTGAGAGAGGGAGAGAGAGAAAGAGAGATCATAAGGGAAGGGCACAGGGGGAGGAAGAGAGAATCTCAGGCAGCTACATGCTCAGCACAGAGCCTGATCCACGACCCTGGGATCATGACCTGAGCTGAAATCAGTAGTCAGACGTTCAACCAATTGGGCCACTCAGGAACCCCATACAGAATATTTCTGAGTATTCCTAATAATTCAGTTCATTTGGTATTCAATACTCTTTTGTGGTTCCTGCCCATTGAGTCATATCTCTCTGTATAAGTTTTTGGTATTTCTTTTTAGGATCTTGGTTTCCTAACAAATTGATTTTAAGATGTTCTAAATATCTCATTTGAATTTCATATGAGTTTGTCCCCTCTGGTGTGTCTACTGCAAGGTGAAAAACCACTTTTAATCCCTTGCTTTATAATTATCTTTTGTATTGACAACTGAAGCGCCAGTCATCTATTTTTCAAGATAAATATCCTCCAAATGCTTTAACTTTTCTCCCCAGGATATATTGGTTTGTTTGCCTTTTACAAAACCTTTCTATTTTATAATTGTAAATTCAAACAGGGCCCAGTGCTGAATAACCACAAAGATCAAGAAAATTTATATGGAAGTATTTTGTAAACTATAAAGTGCTATTTAAATATAATGTATTTTTTATTGCCATAATTTAGAGGGAAGATTTGTAGTTTAGTGAAAAAATTGGTCTTAGGCTTTCTCACAGGGACATATGTGTATATACAAGTTTCTGGAGGGACCTTAGGTAAAAAGATATCTTGGCTCTGTCACCTTTTTGCTGTATGACTTTAGTTAAAGGATAGTCTCTCAGCCTTAATTTATTAATTTGTCAAATAGAGAGAGAAAAATATTGTATAATATTCAACAAAAGGCTTGAGGTAGTTTTAAAAACAGACATGAAATTGGGTCTTTATAATAAAAATAGAAGAAACAACATATCAACATAGTAAGAGTGAAGTGTAAATCTGATAGTAAGGTTGAAGACGGCTGAGGTCGAGGGAGAAGTGGAATTGTACTTAGCTCTCATTATGAGAAGGAAGTAAACACACAAATTTCTCAATGTAATCAATATCCTTTTTCTCCCACTTCCTGAAAAATTCAAGAATCTCATTCTATAGGCAGAATGATAGACATTATATGTAAGTATAGAGGCACAATAAATGTTATTTCTTATAAGAATTTTAAAATGCAAAAATAGCAGTGGCTTTCTGCTTATTGGCTTGGTGTTTCATATTTGTAATTGCTAAGAATAAAGATAAGTGCTATTGAAATATGCTGTTAAATGAAATTTTAAGCTGAATGGGTCTCATGATGAGTGATAAATAAGGAAATAGCATATTGATTGCATATGCTGAATTTTAAAAATGCTATCTTTTTGCTTAGTTATTTTTTTCTGATATAAAAAGCACAAAATCAAAGATTTCCTTGAATGGTGGTACCTTAATTGCAATTTTAATTCCCAATTTAATTTCCTTGAGTATAAATAATTTGCTATGGTAATGTTCTTAACAGAGTTTTAAAATTAAAGCTATGGGAGCAAAATGTGGATTAGGTAAATGTCTACACAAATCATGTTTTCCAGTAAATTTTTTTAGTTCAGAATGTGTCTTGACCTTCCAAAACTGTTCTTTGAACAAATATCATTGATCAAGAAAGCAGTTGTAATTTCCAGTGAAAAAAAAGGAAGATTATTTACCCAGGTGACCATTCTACATAGATAACTGGTGTATTTGACCTCATCTTATGAGCAATTAAATGCACCATCAATGGAAATGTTAGTTTAATGGGCAAAAGAATCAGTCAGATACTTCTCAAGAGTGTTCTTACTCACATATGGTTATATTTGTTTATTACAGATTTATCTGAATATTACACTCTATGAAATTGAGGGTGATTAGAGTATGAAGCAGGCATATGTTTACTTAGCCATCTCTTTGAAAGAGGAAATTTTCCAATTGATTTTAAGCGGCGATTAAATATTATAAAAGTAAACATGCTATCATTCATTATTACAAAATTTTCATGACACGTTAGTATTTTTAAAAGCTGGATTTGAATAAATTATTATATAAAAATGAGAGTCACTTTTGCTCTGAGAGTAATTCCCATTCCTTACAGTGTGAAGTAACATGGTAAGCTCTATGTTCTTTTTTATTTTTAGTGACTGATTAAATTTGGACTATTTCAGACAGAATAAGATAAAGCTTTATTTTGTGCCTTATTTAATTTCCACAAACTATTGACTAGTGACTTAATATTCAGGATTGGTTTTGTTATGTGATAGCAACTAGCAATACATCCCTGTGGGAATATGCTAACTGAGTGTAAATCAGCTTAAATTAGCTGATATTATTTGGTGCCATTTCATATTTCACATGAGTGAGGATATATAAATAAGTGTTGTTGGGGGCAAGAATGTTCTGTCTTCTTCTAGGTCCTTGTAGCTGAAGTAAGAATCAAATTGGCATAAGATAGATTAGCAGGAGAAAATCAAATTTAATTTTGTATGTACAGGGACAGGGAATCCACATAGACATGGAAATTCCAAAGACAATCAGGTTAAATGAGGTATGTGTTATTGGGAAATAAGGAGAAGGGGGTAGGGGTCTGGAACTTCAAAGGGAAGGAATGCAATTCACAGAAAATAAAAAAGTGAATATATGGTAAATGAATGTTTGCCTTGCCATAGATGCGTTATTCATATAAAACTTATTTCTGGTAAACCCTTATTTTGGGAAAGAGCCCAATTTAGATTTTTCTGTATAGTTAAGAGAGGGACAAAAGTTTCTCTTGAGGCTGTAAGGTCTCCATTGTCTTTAGCTCAAA
The DNA here is from genome assembly GCA_028646485.1 of Cryptoprocta ferox. Classification (NCBI taxonomy): domain Eukaryota; kingdom Metazoa; phylum Chordata; class Mammalia; order Carnivora; family Eupleridae; genus Cryptoprocta; species Cryptoprocta ferox. The sequence goes on from CM053562.1 coordinate 42,716,592, forward strand.
GTAATACATATGCCAAGTGAACACCTTGGCCCCTACACTGTTCATTTTACTAATTTCTTGATAAGTAAAAAAATAACGTAGAAATGTATTGCTAAGTCAAACCTTTCCTGGAGAGAATTCAGATATATATATGTATTTTATTTATATCAACTCTAAATATATACATATTTTTAATTTGTAATGGGAATTAATGGTGTGTAAAGCTAATATTTTATTGGCTAGATACTTCATTTTTAAGAACTGAATCAGATTAAAAAAAGTTCAAGCAAAAAAGAGTAAATGGCAGAGAGGCAAGAGATCACAACTTAGAAAATGCTTGAGGACTGAATTTCAGCTTTTTTACATCCATTATTTCTCTGTTCACAACTCTAACTTCACTTAGATGATTTGCATGGGTAGTGTCTTAAGGTGATTTTGTCAGCCTGGAGACTAAGAGTCTAGTGTAAATATAGTTGCTGTTTGGAGCAGGAGTAACCACTCAGGGTATCAGCATACTTTTATTAATGAGCTCAACAACTACTCGATTTGATCACATCATTCATTCTCTTGCCTCAAGTTTTTCATTTGTGTCTTCAGGATAATATAAAATCCATGGTATATAAAGTGATTCATAATTTGTCCGTGTCTACTTCACTGTCCTCATCTCCCCTTATTTGTCTTACTCTAAAGGCTATTCTTTAGCCATATTGCACTGAAGTTATACTTTCACAGTTGGGTTCTTTAATGCAAAATTTTTCTTTGTAACTAGTAGAAGTTATGTTGAACGGTTCATGACTTGATTATGAAGCCTTTCCTGTTGAGGATAACTTTTTATTTTAAGTAAACTAATGGTTCAGAAGAAGTACAAATAAAGAGGAAAGCAAAATAGATATTGTGCTTTTTTTGTTTATTTTTGAAAATTAAATCTTAAAAAAGCAGGCAAAAGGAATGTGATTCTTGGAACTATTGACCTTTTTCTATTAATCTGTTACTGGGAATGAAGTAGAGATAGGTTTATTTTTAATTTTTTAATTTTTTTATAGTTTATTTATTTTTGAGACAGAGAGAGACAGAGCATGAGTGGGGAAGGGGCAGAGAGAGAGGGAGACACAGAATCTGAAACAGGCTCCAGGCTCTGAGCTGTCAGCACAGAACCCGACGAGGGGCTTGAACCCATGAACTGCAAGATCATGACCTGAACTGAAGTCTGCCGCTTAACCAACTGAGTCACCCAGGCGCCCCGAGACAGGTTTAGAAAGGATCTCTGATGTTGCAGTAGAACTCAGAAAGCCAGTGTAAGTTATTGGCTTTAATATTTCCAATATTCCAATATTAAATATTATTTAGTATTTCCCACTATTAAATAATTATTTTTCTAATAATAAACATTAACGTCAGAAAAATTTACATGAAGAATCATTTACATGCACATGGAGGTTATGAACATGTGTGTGGGCATGTGAGGTACATATACACACACTCCATAAATGCATGCACACACATACGCAGGTACTCTTTTTATGTCCTCATCCTCTTCTATAACATTTCATTAAATGATGTATTTTCTCATTGATCAGACCTTGGCTTTTTAATTTCATTTTATACTTTTCTGCTAGGAATGCATTATATATTTTAGCTATATTTTCTGTCATCCCATTAATATTTCAGGATAATGTGATATATTGCCTATAACAATTAAGAGATAATCATAAGCATGTGAAGGACTCTTGTCAAGAACCTACTCCCAGGCTAGCATCAGTTCAAACTTCATATCTGTGTCAGAATCCTTACAAATGAACAAAAGTCGAAGTAAAAATATTCTCCAAGATGTATAGTTGGCAAGCAAGTATTGTTTGGTCCTATCTGCTCTTGCATAATTGCAATATAAGAATAACCAAGCCTAAACTTGCAGGGAGTGGTCATGTGGGTCTTGAGACCCTTTTAAGACTGTTCTCACTTAACAGAGGATTCTGTTGTCTGATCCCACCAGCCTGTTAGATGAACCTGCCCTTAGTATTTTCACATTTTTGTTGGTATGAACCTTTCTTTCAATGTGTTTTTTGCTATGCACAGAAAGAACAGGAACCTCTTTGATCTTACAGAACAAGGATGATTAAGTGTTTTATGTGGCAGAATTTGCTTTATGACTTACCCTCTCTGTTTAATGTTTGGTTGCAAGGTTATTGGGGAGTAGGGTGTGATGCATCTACTTTTCTTCCTTTCCTTGGAGGTTACATTGTACGCCACAAAAACCTGGTAATTGTGAGCCGACAAATTGTCTGAGGCCAGTTTTTATGGTTGTAGTTACATCTTTTATATTGAACTGTTTCTGTGACATACGCTCTTAGATTCCTCAATGTAAGTATGTCCAAAGGCAAATTTATGCTATTTCTTCTCCAAATTGTCCACATCTCTGAAATAGCAACTACTGTTCATTCTTGGGGGGTATTACAAAGAATGGGTTCATTATTAATGACTCCTGTTCTGTGACACAATACACAAGTCGACAGATCCCACAGATTTTACCTCCTAAATATCCTGCAAATCTACCCACTTTTTTTCTTCTCAATCATCATCTTACTCATCTAAACTATCAGAACCTCTTTACAACGAGTACTGTATACTGGCTTACCTATGTCCACTCTGGTTCCATTCCAAACCATTCACCTCATGGCAACCAGAGTTTCCTTTGTGAAATGTAAATATAATTGTGTTACTGCTTGCTAATACTTGTTGAAACTTTTCCATGTGTCAGGGGTGCCTGGGTGGCTCAGGCAGTTAAGTGACCGACTTAGGCTCAGGTCATGATCTCGCAGTCCGTGAGTTCCAGTCCCTGTGTCGGGCTCTGTGCTGACAGCTCAGAGTCTGGAGCCTGCTTCAGCTTCTGTGTCTTCCTCTCTCTCTGCCCCTCCCCTTCTCACACTCTGTCTCTGTCTCTCTCTCTCTCTCTCAAAAATAAATAAACATTCAAAAAAAAGTTTTCCATGTGTCTTGGGATGAACACAAAACTTCTTAATATGTCCTACATTTCCTGTACAATCAGGATTCTCCTCATCTTTTCATTTTCATCTCACATCCTTGGTTTTTCCTCTGCTCAGGAGTCCTACTATTTTCCCTCCTGCTATCCCATCACACTAACCTTCTTTCTCCCTAGAATGTTCTACCTTATTTTTCTCTGCAGAGTAAAATCTGACTTATCTTTTTTTTTTTAATGTTAATGTAAACATCACTTTGTCATTGAAGCCCAGTTCTCCTGATTAGGTCAAATTCAGGGTTACAGGAGAGCATAACAAGGCAGGGGGTAGGGGACTTTCCTGTGTAAATTTGTGTATATTTACGTTAGTCATCATTTTCTCTGTCTTGCACTGGACTCTAATTCGCAGAAGGGATCAGTCATGCCAGCTTTTCCATGCCACTGTTTCCCCTAGTACCTAATTCTGCGCCTACCATGTAGTAACACTCAATAAATAGGTGAACAAATACATGTGAAACTTTTTCAAATGTATATGATCTATAATAGAGCAAAAATAAAATGATCAGCACTTTATTGGAGATTCAGGAGAGAAAAATCCTGAGTTTTCCAGGAAGCAATAAGTAGTAAATAAAACATTTTTATTTACTTACAGAAATGTGAGATCTTAAGTACCACGTTGTCTTTATTTACTGTCTTATCCATTCTGTTTTAAAAATATGAAAATATAATATTCTGCTGATAATACAGGTTTTCATTGTTTTTCCCCTAAGGGTTTCATTTCTTAACATTTGAGGCTCTTAAATTGAGAGTTACAAGAAGAACATGATCATGATTTTACCCGATTCTTGACTGTAGCATATTATTACTTTTGACTGAATTTTGTCTCTTTTTTTTTCACCTAGTTTAATCTGTTTTACTCATCTCTCCTATCCCACTGCCTTATTTCTTTGTCTTCACAATTCACAGAGAATACATTTTATATTGAGACCCAGTACACATTTCTTACTAAATGATTATACATGAATTTGAATATATGCTCAGTGCAGCATATAACCTGAGCAACACAGAACAAAACACTACATGATTATAGTTCCATCCTTCCTACCATGAACGAAAAGACCCTACTTCCATCTGAATGCATTATCATAGTAATGGCCCATAGGCTGATGAGTCTATGAGTGATTTATGAAGACTGTTCAGCAGATACTTTTATTTTGTTTAAATTACTAATGATGAGAGGAAATGAATTTAATGTAATTTTGTTAAAAGAAATATATTGAATCAGAATAGTAATGGACAACGTGGAATCCCTTTAATTGAAGCATTTAATATAAGAAAGAAGACTGACCACTCTGTTATGGTTGGTTGTAGCCTTAAATAATTTCTGTCTCATACGCTGGTGATCTTTCTTTTACTAGGTGAGTCAGAAAAAAATATTTTAAAATTTGTAAGTTAACATGTTAGCTTTTCCTAATGGAAGAATATTTAGTTAAAGTGAAACTTACAAAATTAATACTTTATATTAGCTTTTTTATTACTAAGAGTATTTATAAATTTAATGCCTGATAGATATATATCATGGCTCTATGCATTTAGTGCAAAATGGGGCATAATCCTTTTCTTTTTGTATTAATGTGGTTATGGTTTTTTTCACAGAAGTGTTTGAATAGTTTCTTTAAAATTATCCTTAGTGAGATTTAACAGTATTCTAGTTAAGTAAAAAGAATTTTAAATTCTTTTTAATGAGATACCATTTGGAGGCCTCCTTTCCATATGGCATGTTCAATTTGGTGATCCACATTTCAAATAATCACAGTGTTTATGAAAAAATTTGTCCTATTCTCTTAGCTTCTTTGTCAGCTTTGTCTGCTTATCTAGTAGTCAGTATGACTTCTGTGGTCCTGTATTTATAAACTTTGTCAGATATGTTCAAAGTTTAGATTTATAGGAAGTCAGTAAAGACCAAGGAATGATGATTGAGGCTTATTTATTCCTGTAGATCTAAGGAAGGAATGGTAGGTCATTTCAAAATGCATGTTTACAGATTTGTAAACAGTCTTAAGTTGAGATTAAGGTAGAGATGGAGCACTTTTAAAATTATATGTTTTGATTTCCATTAAGACAATGTAAAAAAAAGAAAAAAGAAAAAACTTTAGGGCCTGACAGTTTCATTGTTAAATTCCTTCAAGGAACAGTTAATCCAGGGTGATATAATTCAGGGCATGGACAAAGATAAGAATTACCGAAACTATTTAATGATTAAGCTAAACTGTGATTCTAAAATACTGAGACAAAGCACAAACTATGAGTTAATGTTCTCCTAGTTGAGTTAATAAAACCCTAATCCTTTGAGATACTCTATCAAAACTAAGAATTTTGGTAGGTGTGTTTGGTTAATCTTATGAAAATTATTCTACTCTTGGAGATCCACAATAAACATTAACTCATTAAAATGACCTGGAAAGTCTTTTACGAAATAAATAAATATGCTTAACCCAGAGTTGCCAAAAAAAATTTTTTTTTCTGATGAATACAGGCTTAATACATTGCTCTTCACACAGATGGCTACAGAGATTTTATAATCTGGGATATATAGCCATCCAACACAGACCAATTAGCTAATTGGCTAACCAGGTACAGTGCTAGATAGCCTTTTCAAGGAACATTTATTGAGATACAGAAATATAGATCATTGTCACTTTGAAGAGATAGATATAAAACTCCTATAGTAGTAAATTGACAGACTAAAACCAAAAGTTTACATTAAAAGCTAGAGCAAAACAAAATAAAATATCAAGCAAGCAAAAGGGCACTTAATAAATATTAATTACCTTAACGATAGATAGGAGTAGAATAATATTAGTAACTTAATCATATATATCTCTATTATTTTTCTAGTAATAGAAAGTGCATATTATGATAAATTCAACCTCTTTAAAAATGAAAATCTCCACCTGAAAAATTTTCCTTAATGTTCTTTACCTTATAACATTATATCCATTGCCTTTCTCTCCTGATGTCTATAAGTCATACTGGAAAATCTACAAATATTGGTTGAAAATCAAATAAAACACTATACCTCTCAAAAACTGTATTTGTTTCATATGGCTTGAGTCATGTAGTCAATTTCTTATCCTTATTGATTGTGAACATTTTAGATGACATGTAATCCCCAAGGGTATTTTTCTGTTTTTCTATTTATTTAGTATATTGGTGGGAATCAAGTTCTAAGCAGGTATTTAAGGATGTATTTTGTCTTCTAGTCTTAAGTACTTGGCCACTTTGATTCAGCAAATCTTACCAAGGTACCATGCCATAAAATTCCTAAAGGATTTTTATTCTGTAACCGTGATTTTTATTCTATTTTTTATTCTTTTTAAGTTTATTTATTTATTTTTCAGAAAGCACACAAGAAGGGAAGGGGAAAAGAGAGAGGGAGAAGAATAGAGAGAAAGAATCCCAAGCAGGTTCCACATTGTCAACACAGAGTCCACCTCACAAACTATGAGATAATAAAATCTGAACCAAAACCAAGAGTCGGGTGCTCAACCGACTGAGACACCTACGTGGCCCAACAGTGATTTTTAAAACAGACATTATCGCAAATGGGTCTTCACAAAACTATATTACATTAAGGTTGAAATGGCTCTGTGAAAGTTTTGAAAGTCCAGTTTAAGCTGACTATTGTGAATATGAACCACAATTATGCAAAAACATAAACACATGCCTGGCAAGAATTCTCTGCTTTCCAAAATGCATCGAGTTTCAAAAATAGGTGTATTTAATCTTTGTAAAGTAGAAAACCCGTAAGTTATATATAATTAAATATCTATTTAACAGTGAATATGGGGGTGTTGGGGTGACTCAGTCAGTCAGTTAAGCATCTGACCTAGGCTCAGGTCATGATTTTGTGGTTTGTGAGTTCAAGCCCTGCATCGGAGTCTGCTTTAGATTCTGTGTCCCCCTCACTCTCTCTGCCCCTCCCCCATGCATGTGCTCTCTCTCTCTCTCAAAAATAAACATTAAAAATTTTTAAAAAAATAACAGTGAATATGAATATATGTGTAAAATAATATAAAAAGAAAATTTTGTTGGTATTTTCCCCCCCAAAACTAGCATTTTAACATCAAATCATGAACATTGCCATATGATGATATACTTAGTAGTTACCCTGGTCAGTGAGTTAACTGTATAAATATATACATATATTATATACATATATGTAGGCTTATATAATTGTATAAAATTCTTTCATTTAGGCAATCTTAGGGATAACTTATCCTTTTTAAAACACGTCACTAGCCTGTTATTGACATTTTGGCAGAGAAATAGTGCTTAATCTTTTTTTATCCTGACTGCATTACCAAGAATTAGTTGTCAGTTTCTGTAAATGATGACAGTGAACCCTCCAAAGGTCTGCTAATATCAGCATGACTCTGCTCTTTGTAAATAGTTAAATATTATGACTTTATCTTGCAAATTGCCTAACTTTTCTTTTTGGAAAGTTGAGAGTTGCAGGGTTGAGAAAAGATTGGAAAAGATTATAAGTACTCTCATTAATTCATGGATGATTATCTGCTGCTAATAACTCTGTTACTAACTCCACAGCGAAGAGGAACAGACATGTTACTTTCTCAGCTCCACTCTCTTTCCCCATAGTCCATGCCTCTATTGTTGTGCTTTTTTTCAAAGTTTATTGATTTTGAGAGGGGGATTGAGAGAGAGAGAGAGAGAGAAGAGAGAGAGAGAGAGAGATTGACTGCACACATGGGGGAGAGGCAGAGAGCAAGGGAGAGACAGACTCCCAAGCAGGCTCCATGCTGTGAGTGCAGAGCCCCATGCGGGGCTTGATCTCACGAACTATGAGATCATGACCTGAGCCGGTATCGAGTCTGACGCTTAACCAACTGAGCCACCCAGGTGCACCCCACCTCCTGACTGTATTGCTAATAGTACGTTTATTTTTTTGTCAAGTGAAAAACAAAGGCTTTGTATCTATTTTGTGTAGATAGTTGATTCTTATATTTGACTCATTTTTGTGCTTTTATTTCTTTTATACTGAGGCTGGAATTTAAATTAAAAAATTATTAAATAAATTACTAAATAAATAAATAAATACTGAATTCATTGAGCATTATTATGTCAGGCATTTCACTGAGCATTATTAGTTCATTTTATTCCCATAATAACCAAATGAAGAAGTTAATATTATTACATTTACTTTCCATTTGAGGATGAAGTTTAAAAAGCTTAAGTAATTTACCTAAGTAAGCATTAATCAAGTTATAAGTTAAATGTTTGATTATTCATTTATGGTATGAGTTTTAGCAATATTATAAAGTTGGGGTTAAAATCATTCACTTTAGATTTTAGAAGCTTTTTTATGTAGATGAGGGTGTTGTATTCATATCTACATGTCTATTATACAGTACAATGCTTTGTGGTAGTAAAGCATCAATAAATGTATTTGTAGGAATACACATGACTTACCTTTATGAGTAAGATTACCCTTTTTCCATTACCAAACATTTATATATTGGTTTTATATAAATCAGTTTTTTTCTTATTTAACATTTACAGGTATTTTTAAGAACATAGAAATTTTAAGAAAATTATATTTATTTGCACCTTCTGTTCAAAGTCAATGACTGTAAGTGAATCTGAGTAACTTTTGTGTGTATTAACTAAACAAGGGTAAATTGAACACATTGTGACATTGTTTTATTTTTCCTGTCTTAAATTGGAATAAAATATTTAAATTCAAATGGTTAGGCAGAAAATACAGGATAAATAAGCAAAAGTTTTGTTACAATTAGGTATCCACTAAAATCAAGCATTCTAAGCAAGACTTTTCTTGTTTTTAATATTACTGCCCAGTCACAAAAGAAAATTAAATTTGATAACTATAAAATTTAAGGGCAAGAGTGTTTATTTACACCTATCAGCTATGCTTATTTATTTTTAAATTCTGCATTATTTATTTTTTTATTTTAAACATGTATTTATTATTGAGAGAGAGCGACAGAGCATGAGCTGGGGAGGGGCAGATAGAGGGGAAGACACAGAACCTGAAGCAGGTTCCAGGCTCTGAACTGTCAGCACAGATCCCGACGCGGGGCCCGAACTCACAAACCGCGAGATCATGACCTGAGCTGAAGTCGGACGCGTAACCGACTGAGCGACCTGGGTGCCCCAAATTCTGCATTATTAAATTCTTCCACCACTTTCAATTCAGGATATAATTTAAATAGTTTAACTAGTCTTTGACTGACTGAAAAGATGTATCTCTTATGATAAGGCAAAGTAGGATATTTTGATTATGAATGTGGTCTGTTTGAGCACATTCTTGGATTTAGTTTATCAGAAAATCTGTACCCATCATTAAAATCACTTCTGAGGACAGGCATAAAATAATAATTAACTGAAATTCATCAGGTATGATTGGGGAGAAGAGGCAGTTTTTGTTTAATAATGGCTCCAAAGACATCTGTAAATGAAATAAGATAACAGTGTATATTGAACTGGATCATAATCACTAAATGGTTTCAGATCCTTAACTAGCATGTTGTAGCACTTACAGTTCTTGGAAAAATAGCTAATATATAAGTAAAATATTAATGTTCATGCATAATGCAGGTTAGGAGTATTTCAGTGCTGTTTTAGGCTTAAGAATTACATGATAAAGTGGAGCTCCTGAGTGGCTCAGTTGGTTAAGGATCTGACTTCAGCTCAGGTCATGATCTTGCAGTTCATGAGTTCAAGCCCCATGTCAGGCTCTGTGCTCACAACTCAGAGCCTGGAGCCTACTCAGGATTCTGTCTCTCTCTCTCTCTCTCTCTCTCTCCCTCTCCTACTTGTCTCTCTCTCTCTCTCTCTCTCTCTGTCTCTCCCTCTCCTACTTGTCTTTCTCTCTCTCTCTCTCCCTCTCCTACTTGTCTCTCTCTCTCTCTTTCTCAAAAATTAACATTAAAAAATAAAAAAAATTATATGATAAGGTAACAGTAAATTATCTGTGTATCTATGTATCCTGAAGATACACTTTTTTTCTTTATTTGAAGTTGACACTGAAGGTATGCTTCTTTTATTCCTTCATAAAGGTAGCTGAATTATTGTTTGGAAAGATAGCTTATATGAATGATCTATTTTTTAGTTGAATGATTGACATAGAATAGTAGTATACATTTTTATATTGCTTAACTTCAAAATATTGCTAGATGTGTTCCTATAACCAAAATAGTATATAATAAATTGGCATTCTCCACACATTGCATATAGATACTCCATAACTGGTATCATGAAATTATGCTATCACCAAATAATATGATGAGAATAGTCCAGTTTCTGCTTTTATATTAAACTTCTCTTAGTATTTATTTATAAAATTAAAACATGGAGCAATAATTTTCAAAATAGTTTTTAAATCTAATTTTTATTATTCAATGAGGAGGTTTGAAACCCCCCCCCCTTTTTTTTTTTGCTTAAATAGTGTGAATATTCTATTTTCAGAATTTGTTAAGCTTGAGCAAATTTCTGCAAAATTCCTTTTAAACTGTTTCTACCCTTTAAGTAACATGATTCTTCACATAAATAAATAAAAGAGAGCAAAAGAGAAGTAGTATCAGAAGTTAATGTGACAATGACAATGGAGTCCAGATTGTACAGTTATTGTAAGCTGATATCTCTTTAATAGAGAGTAATTTCTTTCATAAAACATAAGCTAGACACTTTCCATATTATGAAAAGTTCTATAACTAACCTGGTTGAGTTTAGTATTAAAGTATATAATATTCACGAACAGTGGCAAGAGTGTGATTTCTGGTAAAGTCTTTGATTAAGAAATAGTTAAATATAGAAAACTTAATTCAATAACTCAAATAATTTTTAAATAAGTGACATAGAGAGTTTAAAATGTAATGAGAATAAATAATACAAGTTTTATATTTGAATATTCAATTTGGTTTTATAAGAAGACAAAGTTTTCATTACGCAATTTTCTTGTAAATCACATAAACAGAGTAAGTTTCAATAAGTAAGTCAATGCATTTCAAATTTCCAAATTCTTCGTTTATCATATTATTTAAGAAGTACTAACTGAAACAAATGCTGGAGTTACAAATACTAATTACTAGGGAGAGTAAAAGCCAATTCTCTTGTTTATAGTACTTGAATATTTCAAGTGATATTGATTAAAAGGTGGTGGGAAAGTCAATAGATTTATGGAATATTGCATCTGTCTCCCTTGAAAAAGAAGTATTTAGTCTTGCCACTTATATTAGATTCCACAGTTAAGTCAGTGGTCAGATAAACATTTTGTGTGCTTTTTAAAATATTAATAAATTGTATTTAGTTTATATCTAAACAGGCTAAATGGCTTGATGATTTAAATATGGCAGTAGAGGTCTATGAACATTATTATGTGCTTGGCACTATTTTAGGTGCTCAGGCAACATGGATGAAGAAAGCGCATGATCTCCATTCATATAGAGGGTTATGGACAATTGACACCAAACCCAACAAATGACTAAAACTTTTTCTTTTTTTAATTAAGCAGGATAAGAAAGATTAGGAGTATATATGATGGTCAATATAGAAGTAAAGACTTGGAAGATGTGAGGAGTTAGTGATTAGTGCTGATAAAATCTGGGGTAATAGGGTTCTAGCCAGAGAGAGTAGTCCATTACAAGGAACATGCCTCTCACGTTGATCAGACAGCAAGAATGCCAGTATAGCTGGGCAGGGTGAAACACAGGGAGAAGAGTAGAAAATGAGTCTGAAAGGCATAGGGAAGGGTCAGATTGGGTAGTGTGCTATAAACAAATGAAAGAACATTAGCTTTTAGTTAAATGAAACCCTCTTAGGGTTTTAGGTAGTGGAATAGCATGATCTGACCAATGTTTTCTTAGGATAACTCTGGCATGATGGTGATAGGCTTCTAGGAGAAGGATGGGAGTGTTTACTGCAGTGCAGGGCATAGAAGATGATGGCATGAATCATTGCACTAGGGTGATGAGTAGTGATAGTGGATTCTGATTATATTTTGCAGTTTCAAACATTGGAGTTTGCTAAGGGTTTGGATGTGGATTATAAAAGAAAGAGAGAAGTCAAGGATAACTGTAGGCTTTTGATCTAATCAACAGGAAAACTGGGTTTGCCAACATTTGATTTGAAGAATTTGGTAGGAGCAAATTTAGAGAGGAGTTTTTGGATTCAGTTTGGACATTAGAAATATTAGAAATAAAGGGAGGATGTTGAAAGATTTGGGTGACACTGGCATGTTTCAGGAATAGCAGTGAGGCTGGTGTGGCTGGAGGGCAGTGAGAGAGGGAGTGGTCTTAGAAGATAAGATCTGAGAAGAGCCAGGGGCTTTTGGATTTTATCCTGAATAAGATAAGAGAGGGAAAAAGATTAGATCTATAACTGAAAAGGATTACTGTGTTCTTGGGCTAGATATTTAAATATGCTCTGCCTTATTTTCTTTTGGGTAGAAGGACCTAAATTCACTTATTTATTACAGAAATAATAATTGTAATGACATTGTTATCCATGGACATAAGTAGTGACCCATTAAATGAGACTAAATGAAACCAGTTGGTGGCCTACTCAAAATCAAAGAGACTAAAAGTAAGTCAGTGTATTTACCTTTACTAGTTCTTAAAAAAATTAATTTTTGTTTTTATATAATAATACCAGGCATGTAACAGCTGGTGTGGGAGTTTTCATTGTTATGTTGCTTTAGTGAGTATTTGGGGATGTCAAGTCTTGAATCTTAAATGTGAAATTGATAAATATGTAAAAGGCCCATATAATTTTTCTAGGTCAAGTAAAATGGCATTTTACATAAGGATTATAAAAAATGGGGGTGCCTAGATGGCTCAGTCGGTTGAGCGTCCGGCTTCGGCTCAGGTCAGGATCTTGCAGTTTGTGGGTTTGAGCCCCGCGTCGAGGTCTGTGCTGACAGCTCAGAGCCTGGAGCCTGTCTTCAGATTCTGTGTCTCCCTCTCTCTCTGACCCTCCCCTGGTCACGCTGTCTTTCTCTCTCTCAAAATAAATAAAAACATTAAAAAAAATGATTGCAAGTACGGATTTAACTACAGTTATGTCAAAGCAATTAAATATCTTAGACTGTAACATGATGTATTCAATACAATTTATTATTATTTATATAGGTTGTGATAAGTTTTGTCACTTGTGTAGTTTGGTGAACTGGGAAACAAAATTTCATGGTCACAAAATTCTGTAGCTCCTCTCATGAGGGGGTGGAGTCTATTTCACACCCCTCCAATTTGAGCTGATCTTGTGACTTGCTTCAGCAAATAGAATGGGGCAGATAAAGCTAGGTTCTTAAGAGGACTGTCAGTTGCCATTATTGCCCTGAGACAGTAAGGAAGATGGTTGAGTGTATGGAGGATAAGTGGGTCATATGGAGAAAATCAAGCAAGACACACAACCAACAATGAACACTGGCCATTTGGCACAGGAGTGAGGCCATCTTGGACTTTTCGTTCTAGCCAGACTTCTAAGTCCAATGCAGCCATGTGAGTGAGCCTAAGAAAACCAGAGAAACTTCCCACCTAACACCAAGAATCATGTAAAATGATAAATTTTTACTGTTTTAAGCCACTGAGTTTTGGGAAATTTGTTATGCAATGATAAAAAACTGAAATGCATGAATGAAATGCTTTCTGGAGTTTTTTGCTTATATTATTTGAGTATGGTTAAACCAGGTGTTTTTTTACTCAGTTAGCAGTTAGTTAATGAGTGATGACTAAGCACTTTGTGCTCAGTGCTCTAGGAAATAAAAATATAAAGTTTAGTGTAAGTAGGGTAAATAATAGTTGAGTTGGGATGATAAATATTAAACACTAAAACTCGGTATTTTTGTAAAAGTTTACCTATGTAAGACATGAACTCATATATGCTCTCAGAATTCAGCAGGAACTTCTGGGAATTCCTTGACATCAAGATTCAATGAAATCTATGAGGGAGCTTCATTTTTGAGCTAGGGTTCAAAAAATAGGAATCGTAGTAGGTGTCACAGATAGAGGGCTTTCCCTTGAAGGGAATAGATTGGGCAAAAGTAGACACAGAGGATAAGGATTATATACTATGGTAGGTACACCATGTAAACAGTAAATGAAAGGGAGATATGTGAGAGCAAAGTTTGAGAAAACCCAGATTAGATCCAGATGCTGGAGTCTAGTTAATTCTGTATATACCACATATCTATTACCAAATAACAAGTCACCTAAAGGAGAATAGAATGGGTTAAAACAGCACAGTTTGTTGTTTCTCACGGTTCTGTGGTTCATTACTAGGCAGTGTTTCTGCGGATCTCACCTTCAGTTACTCTTAGCTTAGGTCATATGATGGCCTGACAGGAGTTGGAGCATCCAAGATGGCCCTATTCTCATTTATAGCAGTTGGTGCTGGCTGTCAGCCGGGACATTTTGGCCTTCAGTAGATTGTACTAGGCTGCTTCATAGAATGGTAGTCTCGGACCTCTGAGATGGCGAGAACGAGAGCTTCAGGATCTTGTAAGATCCATGCTCTGTGACCCACACAGCATCACTTATACAGTATTCTGTTGGTCAAAACAAGTTATTAGGCCATTAAAATGCAAGGACATGGAGAACTAGATTTTACTTTTGATGGGACGTATAGCAATAACACATTGCAAAGAGGTATGAACATAGGAAGACTTGATTTACTGGCATCTATCATAATAATCTATTATACCATAAATTGGAGAGTTTTGTTAACAGTAAGAATCCAGTGGCTTTTTCGAACCTGAGATTGACACATGTAAGCTTTGTTTAAGAATGTGAATATGGCCCATATGAATTGGTTAAATTAAAAAGAGAACAAACTGAAGACCAGGAAGTAAGAGTAGGAGACTTTTCCAGTAGTTTAGGTGAAGATAATGTTTGCTTTAGGAAATGGACATTTTTGTCTATAAACAGGGATTGACTTTTAATGTGTAGTTATGCAAAATATAGTAAGCCTTTCACATTTGAATCTTTAAAAATGTGTAATTTATCTTCCCTTTTATTTGCTAGTGAAGTGTAAAAGTTAAGCGTAAATTGTTTACATTTTCAAATATATATTATTGTAAATAAAATAAAAAACCTAATTCACAGGAATATTTGTTATCAAATAGTTGTTCTCTTTGGTTATGGTAAGATTTCATCTAACTAGTCTTATAATTAGTTAACTAGTATACTGCATAGGGGTAGCTGAGCAAATAAACTGATAGAAATCAACTTGTGACCTGGCAGCTCACACAAAATTCCTAAGCATAGATAGAACAAGGACAATTTTGCATTCTGGAAACCTGGAGTTAAGAAAAGAAAAGAAGAAAAAGAAGAAGGGGCACCTGGGTGGCTCAGTCGGTTAAGTGTCTGACTTTGACTCAGGTCATGATCTCCTGGTTCATGAGTTTGAATCCCACATTGGGCTCTCTGCTATCAGCTCAGAGCCAGATTCAGATCCTCTGGTCCCCTCTCTTTCTGCCCCTCTCCCATGTTCGTTCTCTCTCTCTCTGTCAAAAAAAAATATTTTAAAGAAAAAGAAGAAAAAGAACAGTTTCTGCCTCAGCAGTAAAATGATAACAAGTACTCTAGTATTTCTCTTCTGTCCCTTGGTTTATCTACCTGTGTGCTTACCCACCTACCTAACTATCCACTTGCTTATACTCCGCCTTAAAAACAAACAAAACAACAAAAAAATATTTAAGATAATTAAACACATTTGATATTTAACTTAAATAAATGAGAAAATTATCTTAGAAGTATAGAAAAGGAATTTCTTGAACTTAAAAATTGAATATTATTTACTTATGGTTGCCAGAATTGCGCTATGTCCGCTTATTGGGCATAGGGATTGGAATGAGTGTCCAAAAGTAAACACAGATTGTTTTGGACAGATTTGTAGAGGAATAATTTACATGCCTTACAGTGCACTCATTTTAAGTGTAAATATCAATCATTTGAAATACGTTTACAGCATTCTGCAATCATCACCACATTCCCGTTTTAGAACATTTTCTATCACCCTATTTCCACCATCAGCCCCAGGCAGCCACTGGTCTGCTTTCTGTCTCTTTTCTGGGCATTTTGTATTAACAGTATTATACAGTATTATATTGTATTAACAGTATTATAGAGTCTGTAGTCTTCTACATCTGTCTTCTTTCACTCAGCATGTTTTTGCTTTTTATCCATATTGTAACATGCATCAGTACGTTTTTTTTTCCTTGCTAAATCATATGGTATCATACACTGATTTATGTAAGAGATCTCATATCTCTCTCCAAAAGTGTACAATATATGTTTCTTTCATAGTCTCACCTATCCTTTTATTTATTATTATTATTATTATTATTATTATTTAGCCTGTAGTGGGCTATTTTTAGTGCTATTTTAACAGTTTTACTTTGGAGACATCTCGTAACAATTTCTATGCTACTGTCTTTCTTTTACATCATTAGTTGCTTTGTACAGATGGTTGATCTTTTGAGAGTGACTTGGCACTTGTTAACTCCTCAAAACTTTCATGTATATATGAAACACACACACACACACAGTATACACAACATACTATACAATAAGTTGGCTTCGTGTAAAAAAAAAAAAGACTATCACTCTTTTGACAGGGAATAAATGTAGCAATTTCTGTCTCTATGTTCCCTGGCATGCATTCAAAATGTTTGTGTAGTCACCCATGAAATTCAGTCTATTCCTTTTACATTATACTCTGGTATAATCTGTGATATTTTGGCTACAATTTTTGGTTATTAATAAAAATCATATTATATTTGGTTTATGTAAGTATACACTTAAAAATTTTATTTTCATGAGAAAAAATGTATTGCACAATATAAGATTCCAACTCACTGAATGTGCTTTTTGTAATGTGCTTTGGCTTTCAAAAGAATAATGGGAAATAATGTGCCCAATTTGAAAGTTTTAATTTTAATGCACATTTGTTTCTTTAGCATTTGTGGAATCCAACATCTGGAACGGATAGGAAAGAAGCTGAATCTCTTTGACTCCCTTTATTTCTGCATTGTGACATTTTCTACTGTGGGCTTTGGGGATGTCACGCCTGAAACCTGGTCCTCTAAGCTTTTTGTTGTTGCCATGATCTGTGTTGCTCTTGTGGTTCTACCCATACAGGTAAACATAGCTAGGTTAAATTTTATAGAAATGTGTAAAGTCTTATAAAATGAAATCTTCCATGCTTAATATGAAATGTGGGTGGTTTATTAATCTATTAACACATGTTATTATTGTATCTAGTCAATTAAAATGGTCTCAGGAAATTCCTTTTCACATTATATTAGAAACCGATTTTTTCCTCTATTCACAAGTGATAAATTAAAGCTCACATCTCATTCCAGTTCTTGAAGATGTTTCTTTTTTATGTAGGGTATTTATGTTAATTAGAAGATCATAGAATTTAGTTTTAATTATAGAATGATAAACCAATGAAATAAACTTATGAAGGTTTGATTTCTTTTGATTCTTGAAATAATATAAAAGCTGAACATTGTAATAAAAATGGGTCACATATGTTGATCAACTAAAACAGCATCTTAAGATGATATAAGACTATTATGCAACATTTGGGGAGTGGATAAGGTGGTTGCAAAGGGACGGAGATAGAAAATGAAACTAAAGATGAGTAGATGCAATCTCCAACTCTTTCTTACAATGAGCTTTTGGGTGCCCGTGTGTGGGCAAGTCAGAAACAAGATATGGCCAATACAAATCAAATTTGTATCTTCCATTACAAACACTTGGCCACAGTTTATCTAAATATACTTTATGTAGATATGAAAATGATCTTCCCACGCCTGTTCAATCATGCATGTATTTCTTCCTGACATCGCTCTTCTATTCCATCTACTTCCCTTCCATACCAACTGCTGCTATACAATTAGAAGGTGGCTTTGTGTGTTGGGTATCTCTCATTGTATGAGGTGTGTGCTGAACTTGGTAGAAAAATGCAGAAGAAATGCCATTGAAGTTTTTCTTTTTGATGCAGTGCATGACACATCATGGCTGCCTGCTTTACTGGACATAAAGCAGAGGCACAAACCTTTTAGTGCTGTTGTGATATAATAGGAAATTTATATTAATATATTTCTATAGAGACCTGAAACCCCTCGGAAGCATTAGCAACCTCTGCAGCAATCACATGAAAAGTCTGTTATTGAAGGGAATATGGATAATTTGAATCTCAATGAGTACCATCTAAGAAATTGAATATATCTAATAAACAATGGATGGATGTATTGCATTGGTTTTTATTTTCATGCCCAGTGTTTTTCATTCATATGTGGAAAATGCATTACAGTTTGAACAGCTGGCCTATTTGTGGATGGAGAGACAAAAGTCAGGTGGAAACTATAGTCGACATAGAGCTCAAACTGAGAAGCATGTTGTTCTGTGTGTCAGTTCACTGAAGATTGATTTACTTATGGACTTTTTAAATGAATTCTATGCTCACCCAAGACTTCAGGTACATGAAAATTATGTTATGCATTTACTGGATCATACTTAACATATTGTCAAAGTCAATTAACTGATGGTGCAGCCTGCGTTCTGGAGGATTTTATTTATATGCTCCAATTTAGAAAGAGTAAATGAAGAACTACAAATATAACCAGGAACATAGAAAAAATGCTTAAAGAATACACAGTATTTTAAGTTCCTTCTGTATCTACACTAAAAGACAGATGGAATTATGTTAATGCTACAAAGAAAGGTTTCCTTTGAATTAAAAGAATTGTTTTTTTCTCTTTTGGGTAATGTATAAATGATATTTTTATGAAACAGTGAAATTTAAAATAAAATATAAAACAATGAAAAAGTCATTTCACAATATCATCTACTTGAAAATGTCAAAAGTTTTATCAAGTGGTGTTGATAGGAATGTAGAAGTCTGAAATTTCCATTTTCTTTTGTTTCCTGAAATGCAACTAGGTCGTATAGTAGCAATGAATCACCAGAAATTGGACAATAACTAGCTGAATTGAGAACAGTAATTCAGAAAAAAAAATCTCTTCATCTTTCTATGCAGATAAAATCCTCAGATACTTTTCTACTTGCCATGGTAGTGGGCCTGCTTAATGCACTTAATTCAGTTCAAACAGGAAGGAGCTTCTTGAATGTCTTGTATTTCCTCAGTAAATTTGTCTAGAGGTTGTACACTCTTAAGATCAAGACAGCGCTGAGTACAGTTTTAATTAGATCTCCCGTAAATTGATTTTTTTATGAATACATTGATCTGAAGAAAAATTTTTAATGTTTATTTATTTGTGTGTGAGGGAGAGACAGAGTGTGAGTGGGGTAGGGACAGAGAGAGAGGGAGACACAGAATCTGAAGCAGGTTCCAGGCTTTGAGCTGTCAGCACCGAGCCCAACATGGGGCTCGAACCTACGAACCATGAGATCCTGACCTGAGCTAAAGTTTAGCCTTTAATTGAATGAGCCACCTGGGCGTCAGCTCATTGGAGAACTTTTAAAATACTTTCTAAAATAATTTTTTAAATATAATTTATAAGTGATATTTAAATTCATAATACGTTCTTTTGTTTTCATATAAAGTAATTTGGATTTTTGAAGAAACACCATATTTGTTTTTATTATTATGCATATTAAATAATTGCAGTTTTTCTCTTAATAACCCATAAAGAAAATCTATTTTGGGGAAAATTTGAAGCCCCAAAGTTTGATATCTAGTAATTTATTTTGATTAATATCAATATGGAGAGTTCTCAAAACTCCCCAGATTTCCACCAGATATATTTTAGAGTGATAAAATGCTGAATGTTTACCAGAGAGTTGTAATTCCTATAACCTGTGTATTAAACTATTTTATCACTTAGAATATCTTTGTCTTTTCTCCAAAGGACCATTATTTTGAAATATATGATCTTAAACTTTTAAATTTACTTTGTATTATCAATATTCTTATGAAACCTAATCCATTCAGATTTCCTCAGAGATTTTTCATTGTATCAACAAATAATAATATGACCAAATGATATAAATCACCATCACAGTTTTTATTCTAAAAGTAACAATTTGAAGTATGAATTGTTTTTTGAATACCTCTTCCCTGTGTGTATCGTGTATTTTAGAATTAGCCTGAAGTTATTACTGAAAACTTCACAGGCTGGAAATGTATTCAGAGTAAACACTGATTACCTTGTCTTCATGGTACTAATAAGACTGAAAAAGCTCAGGATTAGTATGTTGCTTTCTGTGATTTTTATATGTCTCAGTTATGTTTATTATAGTGTTGTTAATTAATATATGCCCATGTTTTAAATGCAAACTTTTACTTACTAGTGAGAGTTTATTTCTATTTCATTGTATTTCTAAATGTTCTTAGACATTCTGCTTACTGATGTAATATAAAACGCAGCATTATTGATTTCATCCCATTGTCCATTTGTTTTGAACAGGATTATTATGTGGTGATTTTGTGTCCTACTGAAATGGATGTGCAAGTTCGGAGGGTACTGCAGATTCCAATGTGGTCACAAAGAGTTATCTACCTTCAAGGTTCAGCCCTTAAAGATCAGGATCTGTTGAGAGCAAAGTAGGTATCCCTATCTATTTTCCATCTTGCAGTACTCTAATATCTTTTCTCTCCTCCAAATTTTAGCAATTTTCATCTTGCAAGATGTATTTAAGTATTTTTGAATACAGAGTCTTGCCTTAGTCCCACTGCTGGTCAAATTGAAAGGTTAAAAATATAAAACCAGTGTGTGTTTGTTCATCTTTCTCAGTGTGAGGATGTTCAGTGGACCATGTCCACGCAACACAATGGGGAATGTGGCATGGTGTAATTAGCTGAGTTATCCAGACCTACTGTTAGAGTAGTCTCCAAATCCCCGAATACCGTTTTTATTTCACAAATAAAAATCTTGTGCCAAACGTTATGTAAAATGCCAAAGCAGTTTGAGTCAGGATTTAAATTTTTAGAATTTGTGTTATGTAGTGGGCAGATGACACTTGTGTTGTCTGGTGTCAGAGATGTCCCTGGGGGCTGGAGGAATCAGAAGGGTAACTGAGTCTTAGTTGCTCTTTTCTTGTTGCACATGTGCTAGCCAACCTAGCTTAAAGTGACATAGGCATAGACATTTGTCACAAATCATGGGGTTGTTCCATATGAGCAGACTGAAAGCATGGTTGGGCAGACCATGGACACCAGGGAGTCAGGGTATCTGCAAACAATACACATAGCTTGAGAAGCCAGAAGAAATCTTTAGCAGAGATGGTTTTGCTCCATGTTTTTTGTTGCTTTTAAAGTTTTAAACATGTCTTTCTTGGGGAGAAAAAAAAATATCCTGTCCCTTTCTAGGTCCTATTCTAGCTGGACTAAGAATCAAATTGACATGAGACAGATTAACAAGAGAAAATCAAATTTAATAGTGCATGTACAGGGAATCCATACAGATGTGGAACTTCCAAAGTTAGTTAGGCAAAAGGAAGTATATATGTCATTTTGAACTAAGAAGAAGGAGTAAGGGTCTGGGTCTTACAAGGGAAGGAAAATAGTTTACAAGAAGATGAAAAGGAATAAATGTTTGTTAAACATTTGTTCACTGGGCCACTCAGAGAGAATAGGACACGAAGACTTTGATGAAACAGGCCTGCTAAGTTCCTCCCTCCCTATCCTACCTAGTTTATGTCATAATGTAGTTATCTATAGTGATAGCTCTCTTCCTGGAGCAGATTTTCTAATCTAATCTAAATTCTTCTTAGGCAGTTGAGGAGGGAGATAAAGAGCTTTTCCTGAATCTGCTGGGTTTTGATTGCTTTTTAGTTTAAAATAATCTTCATGCCAAAGTGGCCCATCTTGGGGTGGCCTGCCCTTGGATCCTACATCTCCATATTTGTCCTTGAGTTGTCTTACAAGGTCTTTTAAATATGTCTCCTCACTGAATTTTAGAGCATAAGTTTTTTGTTTGTTTTTAAGGTTTTTTTAAAAAATTTTTTCTGGATGGCTTGAGTGTGTGTGTGTTTGTGAATGTGTGTGTGTGTTTGTGAATGTGTATGTGTGTGTGTGTGTGTGTAAGATGGTGATAGAAAAGAAGAAAATTCTCAGACTCATTTTTGCTGCATACTGCTGCATGTTGATGACTAGATATTTTGTAACTGGAACTTTGACATTACTTTTGATTTAGATATAACAGGTCACTTTAAGTGAGATTTTTCAATGACTTAATACCTTCTGAAACAGAAAAGTTAGTAGAAACTATCAGGATATAATGAATTGTACAGAATTAGGAAATTTAGTTTTTTTGAGAATATATTCGTTTTTTTGGCTGATTAAGTACTTCATAGTTGTCATTGTACACACAATAGTTAAGTCAGATTCTCCCAGTACCTTAAGTAAAAGATGACTTTAGATGTTTGCTATTTGCTATCTATATGCATTATTTGGGAGCTCTAAAGAAATAGTTGCTTAGACACTAACATAATTTGGATCTTTATACTCATCTGCATAGGTAATCAATATGTTTATTTTATTGCATGCATTTAAGCTCTTCACATAAGAATAATTCCCATATTATGTTCACTATGAATTTATGTGATAAATGAAGCCTTTTTTTATTACCTAATAAATTGATTTAAGCTATTAGAATTATCTATTAGTATTTTAGCGTGATACTATAGAAGGGAGCAGAATTTGCTACCTCCAAATGTGCATCTATGGCAGGATAATCACGAGTTGGTTATTTTTAAGAAAACAGTACACACAGGAAAAACCGAAAACCAAGTAGAAGTTAACTCTTTTGTAAGGGACATTTATATTTGAAAGGGACATCTCAATCCATAAGGCTGTCTCCCTCTCAGTGCCTGGAAGAGGAGGATTACTCAATCTCTGGAAACTTTTGTGAGTGGAGAAGGAAAAGACCTAAATCTGCATAACAATCTTACCCTTGTTTACTGTGCTTTTCTTGAGAGGTTCCCATAACTGGCTCCCCCTACCTCTAGCCAAACAAACATCTTTTGTCTTTAGTTGAAGATGGTGTTTAAGGTGGTGGCCTCATGGGAGAGGAGTTAATTAGTTTTCATGTGTGTTTCCCACTTGTACCTTATACCAGAAGTATACGTGTTATTAAACTTGTTTTTCTTCTGTTAATCTGTCTTTTTATTACAGAGGTGTTCAGCCAAGAACCTAGAAGGGTAGAGGGAAAATTATTAACTTAATTTTTTATTAATTACACAATTTAGGATTAACATAATTAATTTATTATTAATAGTACTAAAATGATTCCTCAGCAAAATCAACCACATTTACAAGAATCATTCATTCATTAGAATATAAAAAGGATGATAATGAGGATGAGAGAGGTAGCAGGCTGGTAATACTAAAATATCTGGGTTAAAAAAGAAGTATTCATTTTATGTTCATTTCTTATCCTAATGTCATATAAAGATTTGGGATTTAATGTTAACTAATACATTCTTCAACACAATTTCCCATGCAAGAAACAAGGAGTAGGATTCTCCAAACCAGTTCCAAAGGTCAGTTGCATGAATTTTGAATTGCTTTGTTGAAGATGATGTTTTGAAAATGTTATGCAATACTCATTATCTTACAACCATGGCTTAATGTTTTTCCAAAACTGTTTGGTTTGGTCTAATTCCATGGATTTTTCTCTTTTCTCTGCATAGAAAATATAATTTTGGGGAGGGGGGAAGGTTTATTTTATCATAATGAACCAGAAAGACAAAATATTTCTAATTTTGAAATTAACATTTTGATGTTTTTATTTTTTTTAAGATTTTTAAAAAAAGTTTAAGTAATCTCTACACCCAATGGCGGGCTTGAATATACAACCCTGAGATCAAGAATCGCATGCTCTACCAACTGAGCCAGCCAGGCACTCCCAACATTTTTATGTTTTTAGAACATTGTTCATCAAGCACTGAAACATACCGTTTATCAACAAATTTAAGAAATGTAGAATTTTAGCATAAGGGACAGGGCTTTGGAGCAAGAGGATGAATCATCTCCAAGAAATGTAAATGTATAGTAGAGTTTGACTTAAGAATACTAATTAGCTCTGTTCCTTCTCTCCTAGTTAATTTAGTAACTGTGCAGTTAAAATGTAACTAATCATAAAATAAAGATCAAAACAATTCCCTGAATTTAAACAAAGGACATACATGAAAAAGTATATAATCACAAAATTTGAGTATTTTTTTTTACTTTTGTCATTATGAACTATTGAGTTATATAGCTAATCCAACAATAACTGTTTTGTTCACAGTCAAGTTCAGTCATGATCTGCTAGAAATCTAACTTTTATTTAAGCCTAAGGATACTCATAGTTTATTTGTACTTTGTGTACATTGGATTAAGCATTGGAATTCTATTTTTCAGACAATGCAAAGATATTTCAGTGTATGATTATTTTGTTTTTCTGTCTGTATTTAGGATGGATGATGCTGAGGCCTGTTTTATTCTGAGCAGCCGTTGTGAAGTGGATAGGACATCATCTGTAAGTTTCTAAATTCTCTTCCATAATTGTGCTTCTTACCTTAGAAGATTTTTTTTTGGATTTTTAAAAAAATCTACCAATGTTAAATATAGGTGACTTTAAAATATTACTAAAGGGAAGCAAATATCTCTGAATGATCTTTGCCATAATATAAGAATAGCTGTGTTATGGCCTATATCAATAAAACTGTTTTTGAAGTAGTTTCTACTAATCCTTGGATTTTCCATTGATCCAAATGAAATGAGTCACATGTGAACAGAACTGAACTATTTTTTAAAATTATGTATGTCCTTTGCTATGTAATTTTGTTAAAATGGTCTCATTTTCCTCAACTCAAAACAAAGCAGATGGATCAGGCAGTCTGCATTAGAATCAGTTGGAGGGCTTCTAAAAAAGTATGCATTCATGAAAATTCTATTCTAGATATATGAGGTGGGGATCCAGAATCTGTGTATTTTAAAAAGATACCCATGTGATTGGGAAGCACATTCCAACTTGGCATCCTATGGCTTATATGATCTCTGTGATGTATTTTTTTTTCAGGCTTAAGTTATATAAATTCATAATTAAATTAAATAGTATAATTTACCAAATTATAACTTCTATTTTTAAACATGCATTCTAATTTTATTGCTTTTAGAAAGTACATTATTATTTTATGTTGAGTAGGTACTGTTAACTCCTGTGTTTCTAAGCCAGTGAGTTTATCTCTAGCCATATCTGTGGTATAGAGACAAAACCTTAGTGGCTCCTGTAGTGACTGGGGAAAAGGTAATATATGCATGAGTCTTTCCAGGACATGATTTCCTTTTTTTCTGTAATATTTAATAAGACCCTCTCTTATATTAATTTACACTATGAGTCCTGAATGTGGCAAGATCTTATGCTTTCCTGTTTACTTCACTCTAATTTACCTAAAGTTTTTATTCATTTTTAAATCGGTTTTCTCATCTTTTATTTGAGGAGGGTTATTATTGCTTTGATTGTGTCTCCCAAATCTCATATATTGAAGTCCAACCCCCCCAGTACCTCATAATGTGAACTTATTTGGAAGATAAAGTCTTAATAGAGAAAATCAAGTTTTAATGAGCTCTTTAGGGTGGGCCTTCATCCAATATGACTGGTATCCTTGTAAAAAGAGGAAATTTGAAGATAGGCAGTTATGAGGGAGAATGCCATGTTGAACATGAAGACAGCTCTCTATAAGCCAAGGGGAGTAGCCTGAAACAGATCCTTCCCTCCTAGCCCCTAAAAAGAATCAACCTTGCCAACACCTTAATTTTGGATTTCTGGCCTCTAGGACTAGGAGACAATAAATTTCAGTTATTTAAGCTACCCAGTTTGTGCTACTTTTTCAATGCAGCCTACCAAACTAATATAAGAACATAGAACAAATGTAGTTGGGAAAATTTGTAAAACATTTCTCTTTACAAAAATATACTTATTTTTTTCTTTATTGTTTACTTATTTATTTTGAGAGAGAGAAAGAATGAGAGTGGGAGAGGAGAGAGACAGGGAGAGACGGAATCCCAAGCAAGCTCTGCACTGGCAGTGCATAGCCCCATGCAGGGCTTGAACCCACTAACCATGAGATCATGACCTATACCAAAGTCGGACACTTAACCCACTGAGCCACCCAGATGCCCCTACAATATATATTCTATTTTAAAAAATGTTTTTATTTATTTTTGAGAGAGAGAGACAGGGTGTGAGGCGGGGAGGGGCAGAGAGAGACAGAGACACACAATCCAAAGCAGGCTCCAGGCCTGAGCTGTCAGCACAGAGCCCAATGCGGGGCTCAGACTCATGAACTGCGAGATCATGACCTGAGCCAAAGTCAGATGATTAATCCACTGAGCCACACAGGCGCCCCTACAATATATATTTCTAAAAATTCATCTGCTCCCCTTCTTTTCCCTGGTTATTATCTTAATTCAGACCACACTCTCCTCAGTTCACTTAAGGGTTATTTCAGAAGTTTCTTAATTAGGTACTCCAAATGTATTTATAAAATAAATGAATTTGAACTGATCATAATCTCTTGTATGTTTCCATAATTAGTTAACTTTTGTAATTGTGAATCTTGTGCCCCTTAAGTGGTAACTTGGTTTTAAAGTACTTGCTGTCTTCCAGTACCAATAATGTTTTGATTAACAAAGAGGAGTATAAACATTAAGAAATAAATGTATAATATCTTTTGGAGTACCCTTTACAATGTGACTTTGGGACCTTTCAGTTAAACAGATACGTTTCATTTTTTCCTGACACTGCCAAATTGACAGGAAATGAATAAAATATTACACTCATAAGGACAAAGGAGATGGTAGATGAGACAGCACTAACACAAGTTTGGAAGCTAGAAAGCAGATGGATGAGTGGTAACTGACTTAGAAGGAAGTTAAAATTTAAGTTGAGAGAGGAAACAAGTCAGAAGCAGGTTGCTTTTTGCAATGGAACTTCAAAAATCTCAGGATATAGAGGCACCAGATGCTTCTGTAAGTAAGGTTATATGTAGGACTAAACATATGAATAGTGATTAAAAGTCTGTAAGATTAGATTCCCTGAATCCTTTCAGAAATCCAGTGCTGATCCCTTACCCCACCCTGGGGAGCAAGTTCACTGTTGGCAAAGTTTGATCCAGTGATACCCTTCACTCAGAACCAGAAGGTGCAACTGAGGGTTTGGGTAAAGTCAAAGGTATTAAAGAGAAAGTTGTTTCATTGAATGTGAGGTGCTTCTCCCAAGTGACTCAGAATCCCAATAGCTGCGTCCACACCACCACTGGAATAAGATTGGAGGAATTTTCTCTGAGGAAATGGTCCATCATAAGAGTGAATGCCGTGTGTGTGTGTGTGTGTGTGTGTGTAAATATATAAAGTCGAGTTCCCTAATGCAGTATCACAGATTAATCACCTTATAGTAAGGGCTATGTCAAATAAGATTTCTACATTCAGTCAAGTCTCAAACAGCTTTTGAGTGTTTCACTTCTACATATGTTCAGAATACAGAAATCAATAGGCATTTAACGAAATTCTTGACAAGGAAAAGAAAGAACAATGAACAAACATAAAAAACATTAAAAAAAGGAACTCAGAGGAAACAAACAAAACTATACAATTCTAAGAGAAGAAGTAGATTTTGAAATATATAACAAATATCCTCAGAGTAATATGAGAAGTTGTGAAGAGTGTACATATATAAAACAAGAATAGTAGTCTGTAGAATAAAACAATTGAAGACAAAACAGGAAACATTTCTTGGCCCAAAAAGAGCTCCTGGAAATTAAAAATAGGATAACACATGAAAAATTGTATAAAAGGTTCAGGAGAAAAGCAAGAGAGGGGAGGAAACAAGGCAAAATACTATCCCTATGATTGGAGTGACTCACAGTGAAATACAGAGAATAGTAATTTCCCAGAGCAGAGACTCATAAGTTGAAATCAACCTGGGAACCAGTGTGGGGGCAGGAAAACCTGAGCTGCATTTGATGAATTTCTAGAGGTTCAGTGCAGACAACTCTGAGAGTTAAAAACCCCTGGGGAATTTAGTCATGGGGAGGGGTCCCCTAATTTTGTGAGATTTGCCTGTAGGAGTTTGACCAGGTTCTCACAGTAAAAATGAGAGAAATATCCTCTTGGGAGCAAAGGTCAGGGAAAAGGAAACATTTTGAAATACACCAGTGCATTCTGTTCTTCTTTACAGGCCCTGCCCTCAGGGGAACAAGTTAACCAGACCTTAACCTGCTGGAAACATAGTTATCAGAGCCTAACTGACTTGGGAGAAGGATAATACACAATTCCAAACCACTGTGGCCATCCTCTTTCACATAAGGGGGCCAGGACACTGAAAAAACATTTGTGAAGGTCACAGTCCAGAGCTATAGGCTCATAAAAGACTGACGCTAACTCAGGACTTAGAACGCTTCCCCTTACCCCATGGTTCACTCCCACATTTCTAAAGATCTATTTATAGCAGCTCCCTTAACTTGGTATATAATGACTGGCTATCAAGAAAAAATTATAAGGCACACCAAAAAGCGGAAACCAAACCAAACAGAACAATTCAAAGAGACAGTGCAAGTATCAGAACAGACATGGCATGGATGTTGAACTTAGACCAATAGTTTAAAATAACTGATTAATATCCAGGGAATCTCATGGATAAAATAGACACCACGCAAGGACAGATGGATAGTGTCAGCTTTGATAGAAACCCTAAGAAAGAACCAAAAAGAAATGCTAGATATAGAAACACTAACAGAAATGAAGAACACTTTTGATGGGCTTATTAGTGGACTGGACATGGCTAAGGAAATAATCTTGGAACTTGAGGATAAATCAACAGAAACCTCCAAAAGTAAAAAGCAAAGAAAAACAAGATTTGATGAAAACAAACAGAATAGAACAGAATATCCAAGGACTCTGGGACAATTGCAAAAGGTGTAACATAGATGTAATACCAGAAGGAGAGGAAAAAAAGGGAGAGAAGAAATACTTGAAAGCACAGTAACTGAGGATTTCCCCATATTAGTATCAGACACCAAACCACAGATCCAGGAAGCTCAGTGAGCACCAACCAGAAAAGATGTCAAAAAAATACACCTAGAAATATCATTTTCAAATTACAGAATATCAAAGATAAATTCCTGAAGGAAGTTAGGAGGGGGCGGGGGAACACCCTAATTATAGAGGAGCAAAGATAGGAATTTCATCAGCCCTATCTTCAAAAACCATGCAAGCAAGAAGAGAAGGTTATTGGGAGAAAATACAGAAGGGAAGTCAATATCAGAGTTTAGGGCACCTTGAACAGAGGGACAAGAAGGAGGGCGTGGGTCCCAGTAATTGAATGGAGTTTTATGTCTTGACAGATGGCAGAGAAGGAAAAAAAAAACAATATCCATGGGGGACACTAAGTATACAGTATTTCTGCTCCTTTGGCAAAGACTGGAGAGTCTCACAACTATGCTGTGTTTGTCTGTACAGCGTCTCATGGATTTGTCTACAGCCCTTAGAGAAACAGGCTTTCAGGCCTTAATTACAAAATGGATGGTAGGCTGTTCCTAGTTTGCCCAAATCTGGACAGTAGGCTGTTCCTAGTTTGCCCAAATCTGGACACACCAGTGGGCTACCATTCATCTCCTTTTTTTTGTTTTTAAGTTTATTTATTTTGAGAGAGATAGAGAGGGTTAGGGACAGAGAGAGAAAGGGTGGGGGGAGAATATGAGTGGGGGAGGGGTAGAGAGAGAATCCCAAGCAAGCTCCACACAGCACAGAGCCCGATGTGGAGCTCCATCTAACAAACCATGAGACCATAACCTGAGCCAAAACCAATTGTCAGATGCTTAACCAACTGAGTCACCCAGGCGCCCCTCATCTCTTTTTAAAATCATTTTTACATATATGAACACAATGACCCAATTTAAGATTTATTTAGAAAAAAATTTATAGAAACCCAGAAAATGTCACACTATGCTAACTAGCTATATAAGTGTTAATGTAGAGGACACCATATTAGTTATTATGTCCTAGGAAGGGCCTGGGGTAGTCACTCTTCAAACAATTCTGCATTGTTTTCTACAGAGAAGTTGGTTCCACAACTTCTGTCCACCTGTTGCTCCATCCCCAGTGTTTGGCTTCAATCCTATCAGGAGAATTGAAATTCTGCTTTTTGATTTCCTAAAGGTTAATAAATACATCATTTTTGGCCAAAAAATATAGGTCATCTTTTTGTTTGTTTGTTTATATCTTTTTGTACATATGAGGGTTTGGTCCAGACAAACTATTTTAGTTGCCTCTCCCCAAGTATGTCATTCCTTTTGGGAGGTGGGTGGAAGAAGAAAACAACTCCTCCTTTATGATGATCCAGTCCTGCTACAATTGAATCATTTCATATTCATTAAACCTTTCTTGTATCTTCATTTAGAGAAAAATGAACTCTAGAATTTTACACTGAAGCAGTCAAGTCACTAGTACTGTCATTTATACTTGCTTTTGGGAATGAAAATAAGTGGGTATCTTGGGAGGGCCAGAAGGCCTGGAATCACGATGCATTGTTACCTGATGGAATTGTGTTCCATTCGAGTAAGAGCTGTCTGTTCTCCTTGATTTTAATCAAGCCCACTCACATTAGACAGTAGAATCACATGAGAAAATTAAATTATAGGAGATTCTCAGGAAATTCCTTCTCTATCCTGCAGTGGCTAGCAGTCAGTCACTTCTAGGCTGCATACTCTGCAACATGAGGTGACAAATAGTGAGAACTATTAGATAGTGAGAAGAAACATGTAGATTTATAATTTACTGACAGTTACGGAGCAAAGTAAAAAGTTTTACTTTGTTTTAAAAACTGACCAAAAACATAAGGTTAATTACATTGAACCTTCCTTGGAGACATATTTGTTAAATAAATAAGATTAGGCAAGTTTATTTTTCTTCTCTTAATTTTAATTCCAAAGATATATATGTGAAATTAATTAGTGAAATGTTTATGATTTCTTAAGTAATTTAGACTAATTTTTTATATATTTGTTCCTAAGATGAGCCTTTCCAATAATGATTTTTAATAGATTAGATTTACCTTGCAATATTTTCCTTCTGTATATATGCACACTTGAGTCAGGATTATCTGTTTTGTGGAGAAATATGTTACATCTATAGAGGTAAATTTTTAATATTAGGCATACTATTAAAGAAATTTTTCTAAATGTGGTTTAAAAACATTCTCATGTGATGGCCCAATAGTCACATGAAAAGATACTCAACATCACTAATTATCAGGGAAATGCAAATCAAAACCTCAATGAGATATCACCTATCAGAATGGCTGAAATCAAAAAGACAAGAAATAGCAGAGTTGGCAAGGATGTGGAGAATAAGGAACCCTCATGCATTGTTTGTGGGAATGTAAACTAGTGCAGCCACTGTGGAAAACAATATGGAGGTTCCCCCAAAAGTAAAATAGAAATACCATATGATCCAATAATTCTACTACCTAGTATTTACCCAAAGAAACAGAAATACTAATTCAAAAAATATATGCACCCCTATTTTTACTGCATCAGTATTTACAATATCCAGGATATTGAAAGCAACCTCAGTATCCATCAAGAGACAAATGGATAAGGAACCAGTGTTGTATGCACGCGCACACACACACACACACACACACACACACACACAAACACAATGGAGTATTATGCAGCTGTAAAAAAGGATGAGATTGTGCCATTTGTGACAACACAGATAGATCTAGAAGGTATTATGCTAAGTGAAATAAATTAGTCAGAGAAAGACAAATAGCATATGAATTCAGTCATATGTGTAATCTAATACAAACAAATAAATAAATGAATAAAAACCGGAAGCAGACATATAGATATACAGAATAAAGTGATGGTTGCCAGTGGGGAGGATAGTAGGGGGTTGGACAAAATGTCTCATGAAGAGGAGTGGGATATATAGACTTCCAGTTATGGGATGATGAGTAAGTCATGAGAATAAAAGACACAGCATAGGGAATATAGTTCATGACATTGTAATAGTGTTGTATGGTGACAGATGGTAGGCACACTTGTGGTAAGCATAGCATAACATATAGAGATGTTCAATCACTATCTTGTACACCTGAACTAATATATAATATAACACTGTGTGTCATCTATAGTCAATAAATGTTTTAAATCATTCTATTATGAAAATGTTCTTTTATTTTCTTTGATATAGTTACACCTGTTGAACACTATTGATTGCACACTTTGTGATAGATACATATGCATTTGTTATTGCCGGGTTGCAAAATTGAATGAATGAGTTCTTTTCTTCTAATAACATTTTTTAAACCAGGCAGAATAGTTCTGACTCTAGTATTAGTTTTGTATATTCTTCTAATTGGAAGGAGATGCAGAGTTGTGAAAAACATCAAAATGAAAAATTAATAAATATTCCAAAGGATTCTGTGTTGGAATTAATAATATTTAATAAAAAGAAATGTATTCCTTTATAAAGTTTTATATTCTTTATTCACATATCATAGAGTAATCATAAACCTGAAAATGCCATAGCAGCATTGTTGGTAAAGCTTTTTCTTCTTTGTATTGAATGACAAAAGTTATTTAAAAAAATCATTGTTTCACCTAAGTTAAAAATCCTTTTTGATGATACTAGATCAAAATTAATTAAAAAGAATGAAGTTCATGATAATTGCTTTTTAAAGAAAATGCCCATTCCGTTCTTAATATGGTTATTTATTTATTTATTTATTTATATTTTTATTTTAAATATAACAGGCTTTATCACCCAGCAAGTGAAAGTATTCAAACATGTATTTTTCTTCATCACATATTGTGAAGGATAATAAATAACATTTTTGAAACTATTATTCTAACGCTAATTTTCTACAAAAATCTTACAGTTCTAGTTAATACTGTTACTCTTGGTATACGTATTTTAGCTCAATTTTTTCAATCTTTAATAAAAAAACAAACAAATAAGGAATCAAACAAATTTGATATTTCGTGAGTGGTTTTCATGTGGTGAGGCATTTTGTGCACATCATGGCATTTCATGCTCACTGCAATTGTTTTATAGATGAGAGAACCATGGCTCAAGGGTGTTAATTAGATTTCCCGGAGTGGCAGAGCCTGGAGTCTGCCCAGGTCAGGTCAACTTTAACACTCTTTTCTTTGTACCAAAACGGCTTCCCATGGTGATAATAGCTTACTGTTCAAATAGGTCAACCATTTGTACATAAAAGTGGTTCCATAGTCTGAAATTGTAAATAGAATATATATATATATATATATATATATATTCACATCATATTAGGCGTCAGTTGTCTGTTCTACTTCTCATTTTTAGTCTCTTTCTTAAAAGAAGATAGTTTAAATCCATTAAACCACTGACACTATATTTTGTATCTCTGCTTTGTAAGAAGAATATGGTATTTGTTTTCTTTTTTCCTTCAGCTTTCATTCCCAATTTTCTATGATCAGTTTGGTCTTTTGTACTTACATTTTTGTATACGAAGGCTGATATCATTTACCACTTATCTGGTGGTTAAAACTAAATATTCTGCCATTGTTTATTGATGAAGTCTAATGGTTGAATGCAATATACATTTAAAATTTCATGACTGTGTACACACTCTTCACTGAAGACCCAGTGATCACTTTGGTTACATTTTCTCCTTTTTTGTAATGTTTCCTGCCATCTCCTAAATTCTCAAAATCAAGTGTACATTATAGGTATGTGTTACCATTCATTACTTTTTTTATTGCTATTTATTGCAGATTTGCTTTCCACACTCACTATCCTATTGTCTGTTAATTTATTATTTGATTTGATTTAAAGTTTACATGTCTTAGTTCACTTAGCTTCAAATTTACATGGGGCCAATTGACATAATTATTTGTATGCTTCTTAAACCTGAGCACAGCATTTTACCCAAAGAATAAACTTGCCCTAGGGTAACACTATCACCATTTTTAACCATTCATTCACTGAACAAATATTTACTGAATCGCTTATAGTCCAAGTGTTGATGTAGCAACTGAAGATACATTTATGAACATAGCAGTGAAAAAATCTCAGTTCTCATGTAGCTAGCCTACTAGTAGAGGTGACAGTTGATATACTAATTAAATAAATAAATGAATAGAGTATTAGCTAGTGATGAGTGGTTAGGAGAGAACACTGGGGAAGAGGCATATGAAATGCTAGAGAAGGCTGACCTTTTAGATTGAAACATTAATTCACAATTTTGAAAGATTAACTTAAAATATAAAGTTCATTAATTATTAAGACAAGAACACATAAAGCAACACCATGTTGCTTTCATTAGAATATTTTTATGACACCTAGAACTTCAAACTACTTGTATTCTTAAAAGTATTACAATTCTTCTTACTTTTTAGGTCTAACCTCTTGAAAAAAGTGACACTCACTATTTGAAAGTTATGATGTCCTTAGATCCCCCATTCCAGTTTATGCTCCATCCATATCCCTGACACTCTTCTTTCTAAAAACTCCAAATGTCCCCTAGTAGAGAACATTTTGTATTGTTTTCTTGTTTTCCCTATTTTGTTCAATGATCATTGGTACGTTTTTCCACTTCCATGTATTCCCTTCTTCACTTGCTTTTGTGCCCTCAATCTTTGTAGAATTCTTTCTTAATACTTAAGCCATTATTTACCAATTACTTTTTAAAGATCTTGTTTAAAAATGTATTTTGTATTTATTAAAGGATGAGTGCATCAAGAAGACATAACATTCCTCAATGTGTGCACACACACCTTATTGTGAAACCTCAAAATGGTAGAACTGGTAGAAGCTACAATTGTTAGAAATTCCAATATTGATCTCTAAGTTACTAACAGAATAAGTATAAACAAAATCAGTAGGGTTATAAAAAAACTTGAGCTAATTTTCACCAACTAGATCTAATTGACGAATAGAACATTGCATTCAACAACAGCAGATAGACATTTTTTACAAGTGGGTATGGAACATTCACAAAGACCATATGCTAGAAAATAGAAGAAATGGCAGACAAGTTAAAAGAATGAAAACATACAGAGTATGTTCTGTCATCATAATAAAAATTGGTTAGAAATTAATAAGAAAACCACAACAGGACAATACCCAAATATTTGAAAATTGGTACAGTTCTAAATAAGCCATGGTTAAAATATGAAATAACAAGGAGGATTAAAATTATTTTAATTGAATTGTGATGAAAATGCAACATATCAAAATTTAGGGGATATAGCTGAAGTATTGCCTAAAAAGAGATTCATGGCTTTAAGTTCCTGGATTAGAAAGAAAGTTTAAAATTAAATAGTTAAGTGGAAGTAAAGGCAGCAATTACAGACTTTAGAAGTGGTTTCTGTAAATGGGGACAGAGAAATGGGGCAGCACCTGATGGTAATGTGTGTTGAAGGAAAACTGTTTCTCTTCTTTTTCTTTCTTTTTTTAGTGGGAAAAAATTTTAGACATTCTATATCGTAAAGGAAATGATCCACCAGAGAGGGTAAAATGAACGATATAGGAAAGTGAAAAAGTTGAAGAATACAGTCAGAGGATGTATAGGATATAGTATGATCCAGTGTATAGGCAGAAGGTTTCCCTTTGCTAAGCGTGTAAAATGCTCACTCATTTTAACAAGAGGCGAGTATGTAGTCAGATGTGATGGAGAGCACTATGGACGCTTTCTTCTTATTTCTATTTTCTCATAGTAGTTGAGATAATCAGAAGAGAGGGAAGAGATGGTCGAGGTTTGAGGGGCTCTATGAAATAGGTCTCTAGAGTAGCAGGAGAGTGAATGATCTGGAGACATGTGGAGTTGCTGAGTAATGCTCCTCTCGCATGTGATATTATGGACTCCGAATGTGAAGTAAGGCCTGTTTAGCATATACGTGTGTTTGTGCCCAGCCATCTGTTATTTGTAGTAGAAGAGAGTTGGATTTAGCAAGGTTGTAGTTCTGCCTGTAGAGTAGGCCTGATTCAGAGAGGCAAGCAAAATGATTGTCTATGCCAGACTCGGCTTACTTGGTGAAACATTTGGTACAAGTGGTAAGCAGGGAAATTAGAATGTGGACATAGAGATAACAGAGAAAGAGAGTATTGATAGATTGAAGTTGCTGATGATGTCGGACATTCTTTGGAATCACAGTCCTATACAGTGAGCTGGAATATGAGAGGTGGTGAATGGACAGATGAATGTTGGCTTGTGTTGTTATATATTTTAAAAGGTTCAGACACAAGGGGCACCTGGGTGGCTAAGTTGGTTAAGCGTCTGATTTTGGCTCAGGTCATGATCTCTCAGTTCACGACTTTGAGCCCTGTGTCGGGCTCTGTGCTAACAGCTCAGAGCCTGGAGCCTTCTTCAAATTCTGTGTGTGTGTCTCTCTGTGCCCCTCCTCTGCTAGTATTCTCTCTCTCAAAAATAAATAAAACATTAAAAAGATTTTTAAAAAGTTTCAGACACTTTATTTTCAATATCTTGTTCACTCAGTCTATCATTAGGTATACTCCTAAAAATTTCTTCAAAGTTAAGTCTCCACTCAGTCATTTTAATGTATGAAGTATAATAGATTTACCCTCTAGATGGGTTTTCATTGCAGTGAGGAAAGAATTTAATTTTTTGAGCTGAACTGGACATATGGATTTTTACATAAATGGCCTACTTCTGAAAAAAACCTGTAGTGTTTGCTTTGCTCTTTTAGCTTTCTTGGCACAAATGATTTTTAAACTTCTTGCTTCTTGAAACTGAAAAAAAGAAAAAAAAAGAAATATATATTAATACCTCTCATTTGTTTGCCATTATTAAATATTGATTACAGGCTAAAGATTATTTATATATGTTTATACATATTATATATGTGATGTGTTTTTCATAACAACGCTGCAAGGATATTATTACTAGCTCCCATTTGTAGATTAATCAAATAATACTCTGGCTAGCTATTGAAAGTTCTTAGGCATATAAGGTTCAGAGCTCACCGACCTAATGTTTATACTTTATTCTGTCGGTGTCAAGGAAAAATTGTATCAGATATTGTTAAACAAGCAAGGGAGATTTTATTTAGGATGTTGCAATAATGGAGAGAGATTGAACTCAACTCTTTGGAAACAAAAGGTTATAGGATTTTTAAGTTCTGGGATGAACCAAGTGGAAAAGTACTGGAGGGGAGAAATTGGTCCATGTGATTATATCATGATTTGCTAATTGCCTCTTATGAAAGGTAGGGTCCTATCTTCCCATAGACACTAGGAGGTAGGGGCTCTTGCTCCTTTGTTGATTACCTTTCAGAGCCATGGCCCTCAGTTTCTTGAGAAAGACATTTCTGGTTTGTAGAGCTGGCGAGAGCCTGAGAGAAGATTTAAATCTCAAAGGGGCAGAAAAAAAGGATTTATATTGGACTTTTTCTAAAATAAAGCTTCTAAGAAAAGAGAGGTCAGAGGCCTATATTCAGGAAGAAACCTGTCAGGAAATCAAGCTGAGGGAAACTTTAAAACCATCTTGGGTCATCCATCTGACTCCGAAGACCTTAAGTTGTAACGTTCAGAAAAAAAAATTATTTTAAACTATGTTGTTAGCTTTTCTCTTAAATGTCAAAGCTGCTCATTTTGTCCTGATTATTACATGCATTTTTGAACATATGGAATCTTAACATAGAAAGCAAACAATCATCAAACACTCAGACAGCAAATTCCCTATATGACCCTTTCAGACAGCATGAGAAAAGAGCTGAAATAAAGCGTTTGGAATTGTAGGGAGGAAAAATAATTTCCTTCTATGCTCTAGGTTCTCTGGCTGTTTCTCCCTGCCCTCCTCCTTGTAATAAAAGACAGAATAACAAGAGAAAAGCATTCAGAAATTTAATATGTATACCTCATGTATACATGGGAGATACCCAGGAAGGCAGTAAAACTCCCCCAAATGGTCCAAGCCATCACCTTCAATGCTATCTTTAGCCAACAACAACAGAATGATATGGGAGTGGGGAGACTAGTTCTGGGAGGTTATCAAGAAAAGTACAGAAAGGTTGTTATGCCTGTTTAAGTCTGGTGCCTTCTCCACTGATAAAGGGCTGTGCTTTTGAGTCATCCTTCTCTTCCTGGTACAGAGAGAGAGCTAACCTTACAAATGGAGATTTGCTTTATGAATATAGATTTAAAGGGTAGAGTCTACTCTGGTTTAAGAGCTTCTCCCATGGCTGCTTTTTCTTAAAAATAATCAGACCAATATAATCTTTATGCTAAAAGGCATACTTTGGAATGGCATATTCTGCTACCCTTCACAATTTAAGCTTTTTAAAAACAGTTTTATTTTGTCTGAAACAGATCAGTTTTGAACATTGCAACACTTTAACACAATAATCATTTCTGTTATTTCATTACCAAAAAAATGTACCTTAAATTCTTTGGAAAGATTTTGCAAAACTTTTTTACTTGTTTTTCAACCCAGTGGTTAATAATACATTCTCAAAAGCATCTTCCCTTCCAATTCATAAAATCACAGAATTTAAAACTGTGAATTTTAAACTTCTTAAGACACCCAGTGATCACCAGTGTAACTCATTTTTTAATCTGTCCAGAAATATCTTTTGGTAAATTCTTGGCAGATGATTATCACTGAACTTCAGGTACATGCTTTCAAGATAGCCTAGCCTCTTTATGAATCACTTTAATGATTATTCACTTGACACATGTCAGTGAGCTTTGTGAGATTTTTAAAACACTGTGGTCACAACTTTGTTAAGAATAAATCAAAGACTCAAGAGGATTATGATCTGGAGTTAGATTTGGTATTGATGGTGATTCCTGAAGAGCGTGGGAGAGGACTTAAATATGCAAAAGACACTATTTAAGGGATGTAAGGCTCTAGGCAAATTACTAGAAGTTAGGCCAAGAAGCTCTAAAAGAATCCAGGATTTCAGGTTTGAGAAGCAGAGCGCAAAATAGCCTTTGGTTCTTGACAAGTAAAGACAGAAAGTATATGTGTGATTTAACTGACCATAAAGTTGACTTGGTACACAGCCCCAGAATTTCTGGTGAGAAGATTCTCGGAATATGCTATATCTGGAATTTCAGACAGGCAGTCAGGTTTTTGCCATTATGTATCTGCATTCTCAGCTGTAAGAATGGAAATCAAAAGTAGGATACAATCCCTGAGAGATTACTGGAAAGAGCAGGAAGTACAAATAATCTTGAAACTGGATGGAATCCAAGATAATGTTTCCGTCTCAGACATAATGTCAAATCCTGTTTAAACTTGGCAGAAAGGTAAAATTATCCTAGCAGTCCTATGAGTTTTGATACCAAAATCTAGGATGCTAGACTAAGATTTCCTTAATTACTTTTGACTCTGGTATCTTTTGTTCTTGAAGATTGGGTTACTGCTGAACCTATAGATGTTTGATTCAAACTAGATAGCTTTCTAATAGCTTGGTAGTCTAAAAGGCAACATGATGATTTAATGTTTTTATATCTATTAGAGGTTTTGGTTATATGTTTCATTTTTAGTATTTTATTTAAGAACATTCAGAATTACTTTTGTACTTAATAAATATACATCAAATTTGAAGCCCAATTCTCCAAAGACATCAATTACAATTCATTACAAAGGAACTATGTAGTTTCCTTAATTCAATCATAAAGTCAAACCAATTAATCATAGATGACATATACATATATTCTATGTATCTGAATTACATTAAAAATTTTGCATCATTAGCTATATATGTATCTAAACTTTTATAATATACATCTTATAGTTTATCAGTTTACCTACTAGACCCAGGCAATGTAATTGTGAATAAAATGACCCCTTGCAGTCAAGGTGCTTTTAAGTCTAATCCAAAGCCTTGAGAGGGATTCTGAGAGTATATTATTATTCTCTAGGCAAGGATTATATTTGGCAAGAGTTGTTTATAAAACAGTACATTTGAGTTGTGTTTAGGAAAGATTTGTTTTCTAGTTTGCTGCGTGTTGTTTTACTCTTGTATAAGTGTTGTATCTACGTTGTTCAAGGATCTATAAATTGGGGGCAAATTTATTTACATATATTAAGTTTCCTAACTCAGTTTTACTTGATCCTCAAAACTGTTTTCAGTAGATAAGTTAGCAAAATATACTCAAAATATAAAAAATAAATCTATCATATGTTAAGTGCTACAGATGTATGCTTATAAATTGAAAATGAGGTTAGAAGTGACCTTTGATCAGACTAACATCTTAACCATTTTCTGAGTCCTAGACTGTGTTTGAGACTGTAATGAAAATTACAGATTCTCATGGAGGAGTGGGAAACAACTCATGTATAAAATTTTATCTAAAATGTTGAGTTCTTTTATAGGTCATTTGGAGTTAAAGTAAAAAAATCCTTGCCTTAGGTAAAGGGATTTATTTTAGGTCCTTAGAATGCCAATAAATAATTTTTAGATATTTCAAATTATAAAAGTTGAAGTTTATGAAGATGATTTTACCCAATTTAATTTTTAGGTAAAGTGACTTTAGGAGAAATGTTCTACTTGCACAGTAACAATAGACACCTGTGATGACCCAGTAATACCCTCTGTTACCTTCCTTTATTATTTAGGCTGTTTATTCCAAAGTTGTCACAGTCGATGATTTTATTTTTTGGTTACAATTAAATTTAGAGTATCTTATTTTAGGCTGAATTTTGTCAGCAAGGAAGAAAAAAGGAATCAATATCATTCTCTGTTGTTAGAAGAATGAATTAAAAACCTTGTTTCTGTGCCGTTTTATTATCTGTATTAGCAAATACCTATTTGCTATTCCTCATGTGACATTTATGCCATAGTACACCTACCTTGTTTCCTTTTTCCTAACTTAATGCTCCACTCACAAGGTCATAGATGCTTGTTAATAGGGCACAATGCATGAATAAAACAAGGAAGATTTATGGGCTTTTAGGATCAGTACTTCATCCAGCTATTTATCCACTGACTTGACAGATTTAATAAATGCTTTCTGTGTGCCTGATGCTTCTTTACATTATCTCATTTGGTGCTCACAATATTCCTATGAAGAAAATATGGTTTTCTTTACTAAACTTTGAAAAGCAAATGAAAGCTGGTTGACAGGGATGCACCTAGGATGAATGAAGTATACACATGCTCCTTGTCTTCTTAGAGCTTAAAGTATGGTAGGGAACAACTTAAAAACACAGGTGAGTGAATACTATGGTGGGCAAATACAGAATGCAGTGGGAACAGCCAGCATGGATGTCAGTCAGAAGAAGAGGGTTTCCTAGAATAAGTGACAGAAGTCCTGGAGGCTCAAGGATGGAGGATGCATTATCACTGGAACAGAGTACAAAGGCTGGGGAAGTAATCTGGGGATAGTTTAATAAAGGGTCTTGCAAGCCTTGTTCAGAAGTTTGGGCTTGATGCTCAGAGTAAGAAAAGCCACTGTAGGGTTGTCAGCAGCCAAATATACAATCAGATTGTAGTTTGAAAGGGCAGTAAATCTGATAAGAACACAGAATTAGTAAAAAATATAAAACATGAAGTCGATTGATTTGGAGGTTGTTGCCTTCACTCCAAGCTTGAAGTGACGGCAGTTTGGACTCAGGTTGTGGAGGGAGGTTGGAGAGAAGTGGACATATTAGAGCAGTTTTAGAAGACACCATCAACAAAACTTGAGGACTGACTGAATGCAGGGGTATGAGGGATGGAGTTCAGGATTTAATGTCTGGTAAAACCCACCTCTGAGAAAAGGCAGAATTACCAGCAGGAAGATGAGTTCAATTTGGGGTATAAAAGTCAAAGGACAACTAGGGACATTGATGTCACGGAAGCCAAGGGAGAAAATTTTAGGGAGCCAGTGCTCCCCTGTCATGTGATGCCAGACATGTGAAATAAGAACAGCAAGCTGCCTACATCCACTTTACAAACATAATCGAACCTTTTATCCTGAGAATCAGATTTGTTTAATAATTTTATTTACGCAGTTTGTAAATTCTAGAGTGAAATTAGAGCTCTGAATTTGTAACTAAAGCTCATGCTTTGTCTGCTTAGTTTTTTTTAAACAGACTATTTTTTTTAGCAGTTTTGGGTTTACAGAAAAATTGAACAAAAAATATGGAGAATTTCCACCATCCCTTCTTCCCAGTTTCCACTGTTAACAGCATCTTGCATTAGTGTGGTACATTTGTGACAACTGATTAGCAAATATTGATATTTGCAAATAAATGCTTTATTATTAATTAAAATCCATAGTTTACATTAAGTTCATTCTTTGATTTGTACATTCTGTGGGTTTTGACAAATATAGAATGATGTCTATCCATCATTACAATATCTTTCAGAATACTTTTCACTGCTCTAAAAATCCCCGGTATTCTACCTTTCCATCCCTACTTCTCCACCTGCCCCCACTGCCAAGCCCGTTAGCAACCACTGATCTGTTTACACTTTCTATAGTTTCCCTTCTCCAGATGTCATATCGTTGGAATGATATGGTATGCGGCCTTTTAAGTTAGGCTTCTTTTATTTAGCAATATACATTTGAGTTTCTTCTGTGTCTTTCCATGGCTGGACAGCTCATTTCTCTGTATTGCCGAATAATATTATATTGTTGGGATGTTCCTATTTGTTTTATCAATTTACCTATTGAAGGACATCTTGGTTACTTCCAGGTTTTTGTAATTATTAATAAGGTTGCTGTAAACATTCAAGGACAGGTTTTGGGTGGATAAATTATTTGGGTAAATACCACAGAACACAAATGATGGATGATATAGTAAGGGTATGCTTAGTTTTATAAGAAACTGTAGACTGTCTTCCAAAGTTGCAGAACAATTTTGCATTCCCACCAGCAATAAATGAGACTTTCTACTGTCTCACATCCTCACCGGTATTTGGTGTTGTTGGTGTTTTGGATTTTAGTCATTCTAGTAGGTGTGTGGTAGGTGGTATTTCATTGTTGTTTTCATTTGCAATTCCCTAATGATATATGATGCTAAGCACCTTTTCATATGCTTATTTGTCATCTGTGTATGATCTGTGTATGATCTTTTGCTAATTTTCAAAGCGGTTGTTTGTTTTCTTATTATCACTTACTCCTTTTCTATTATCAGTAACTTTATATTTAACATGCATCTCTCCTAAATTGCTCATGTTTGGGTCTTATTTCTTTTGTTCTTCTAATATTCTTTATGTTTTAATATGTTTTCATTCATTAACTTCAGTGCCATTATTTATATGGTTGGATGTAGGTCTACTTAAGTGGTTTTTTGTTTTCCCTTTTCTACTTTAAAAAAATATTTGACTTTTTTCTTTTAGTAATTCAAGTTTAATATACCTATTGTGTTTTTAGAAATTATCTTTTGAAATTTTTTAGTGACTGTTCTAGAGACTACAACACACATCCATTTCATGTTAATATAGCACAATTTATTTATTTTTAAATATCACACAATTGATTGAAGTTAGAAACTTTGCACTTAATTCTTCTACCGTTATTTTTATAAATTTCATATTCCACAGGACAATACTATATGTTTTCTTTACAAAGATATATGTATTTTAAAGAACTCCAGAGGAAAACTGTTCTTTTATATTCACTCAGAGTAACCATTTTTTATAGTCTTTTTTGATTTCTAGAGTTTTCACTCTGATATCATTTCCCTTCAGCATAAAGAAGTTTCATATACTTTTCTTGTAGTGAGATTCTGATGATAACATGCTTTCTTAGATTTCATTAATTGAAACAGCCTTTATTTCACCACTTTGAAAGTTTTTTCTCTATAAAATTATGGTGTAATAAATTTTTCTCCCTCATTGTGGAGATTGGGATATTGTTTCACCGTTACCTGGTTTCCACAATTGCTGGTAAGAGTTCTTGGTCATAAAACTGTGTTTCTTTGGCTGTTTTCAAAATACTGTCTTTGCTTTTCTTTTTTCAATAATTTGACTACAATGTGATTAGTGTGGTAATCTTCATTTATGCCATTTGAGGGGTTTTCTGAAATCCTGGAACTTGGAAAAGTATGCCTTTAACAAAATTGGGCAGTTTCTGGCTACTATTTCTTCAATCATTTTCTGTTCTATTTTCTCTTTTGTGTTCTCCCTGGAAATCCAATTATATTATATAAGACATTTTTGCATTGTTGCACAAGTCCCTGAACTCTGTTCCTTCTCTAGTCTTTTTCTCTTTGTTTTTCAAATTGGATTAATTCTGTTATCTATGATCAAGTTCAC
The DNA here is from genome assembly GCA_028646485.1 of Cryptoprocta ferox. NCBI lineage: Eukaryota > Metazoa > Chordata > Mammalia > Carnivora > Eupleridae > Cryptoprocta > Cryptoprocta ferox. Next base: position 42,760,800 of record CM053562.1, read on the forward strand.
TGACTTTTTCTTATGTTATCTCCATTCTACTTCAAAGCCCATCCAGTGAATAATTTTCAGATATTTTAGCTTTTTGTTTAATTAAAAAAAATATTTTCTAGGGGCACCTGGGTAGCTTAGTCAGTTAACCGTCCGACTTTGGCACGTGATCTCATGGTTTGTGGGTTCAAGCCCTGCGCCGGGCGTTGGATATCTGGGACAGCTCGGAGCCTGAAGTCGACTTCAGATTCTCTATTTCCCTCTTTCTCTCTGCCCCTCCCCTGCTTGTGTGTGCATGCTCACACTCTCAAATAAACAAGTAAACATTTAAAAAAACTTAAAAAATATTTTTACTACTTTACTGAGGTTTTCTCTATTTATTATGAGCATATTTCCTTTACCTTAGTGATAATATTTTTATTAGCTGATTTAAGCCCAAGTATGATAATTCAAACATCTCGATCATCTAGAGGCTAATGTTTATTGGACTTAATTTTGTTTGTTTCCCATGAAATAAACAAATAGGTCACATTTTTTGTTACTTCATATATTCAATAATTTTGCAACATATTCTGAATATTATGTTATGGTGTGGAGACTTGGAGACTCTTATATTACTCCAAAGAGTGTTGATATTCTTGTTTTAGCAAGCAGTTAATTCAGTTCACTTGAATGCAAACTCTATTACCCTAGCAGTTGGCAGTGATTCAAATCAGTTGAGATTGCTCTTGTTCTGTCCCATGTATGCATGGTTTAGAGGTTAGCTGTTGTTGTACAAATTTATACACAGGATTTGTGGCATCTGTTCTCTGCCTGTCCCTTTTCTGGGGTTTAACAGCCATCCATAATAATGTTTAACCAAATATCTGGGCACCTCATGGCCCAGCCAAGTTGATACATAAAATTAACCATCACACTGTATCTATGAGGTTCGTCATCATGTTTTGAATGTTAGCCTGGAAGACATACATTGTTCATTTATCCACTAAAGGAATTCTGAGTTACTATTCATCAACTTTCATGCAACTTAGCAGCTTCTTTCTGCATTTCTATAAACAATCTCTTATATCCACTTGTATTTTTAATTATCCTTTTCTTTCTCTAACAGCATTGTCCAACAGAACTTTCTGTGATGAGGCAAATACTTATATCTCCACTGTTCCATAAAGCTTTGGATTAGCCACATATGGCTTTGAACACTTGAAATATGGCCAGTGTGATAGGGAAATGGAATGCTTAATTTTAGTTAAGTTAAATTTAGACAGCCACATGTGGCTAATGGCTACTATTAAGGGCAGTGCTACCCTCCAACATGTTTTTGTTTCCTTTATCAAAAATTTTTTTAGCTAACTGACACATTTCTCTAATAATTTGTTTTGATCTGCTTAGTGAATTAAGTAATAACTTATGGGGTCACACTATGTGTAAGATTTAATGTTAAGCAGGATTTTTATTCCTTTTCTCAGTCTTAACTTTTTTTTAACTGTTTTGGTATTTTTAATATCTGAAAGTTACTGATCTTTTCCAAATCACCCTAATATAGAGTCAAGATCCTTTTACTTTTATTGTTATATAAAAAATTTTTAAATAGTGTATTCTCTACATGTATGGTTACTGTAGTCATTTCCCTTTGGCCAATCTTTCTAAAAGTGTTAAAATTGTTATAAATCCATTTATATGGATTTATATTATCCATATATATTTATATATATAAATATATATTTATACTATCTTCTGACCCTCATCTATTTTCCAAGAAGAGTACTTTTAAGTTTTTCAGGAAACTTTCCGCTTAATCTCTGCTAATTTTTTATGTGCTGGTAATTAACACTGATTGAATTAGGTATTGTTAATCTCCTTTGTAGAAATAATAAATAACTTTAAAAATAAGTCCTACCATTAATTATTTTGTATGTTTAACTTTAAACTGTGGATGTGACCATTTAACACACTGGTTGATGATTTTTACTTTATGTATTATAAATTTTTCAGTTTATTTCATGATATTTTGATATTTATCATTTCAGGACCACCAAACAATTTTGAGAGCATGGGCTGTAAAAGATTTTGCACCAAATTGCCCTTTGTATGTCCAGATATTGAAGCCTGAAAATAAATTTCATATCAAATTTGCTGGTAAGTTTAATTTCACATTTCAAATTGTAAGTGTAAGAGTTGTGTCTCTGAAATTAGTGGCAACAATATATTCATGATTGTATAGAATAGAAGGATTTCCTTTTATCATCTACTCTTTATGAAAGAATTTATTCACTTTAAAAAGTGGTAAGATAATATTTTGGGAGTGTATCTTTAAGTTTTTATATACTTGGTGATTTTAGCAACTGAACTTCCTGGATATCTTGATAAGACTATAAATAGATTAGCACTTTGCATTTGAAACCTGTGTTTATATTATGCATAAAACTATATCTATTAATTCTTACATTTACACAGATAGATAGTGCTTTGCTATAGATTATTTAATACACACTTAAACTTCCCATACAGTAGAGTAATATTGAAATGTATTCAAGTACATTAAAATAGATTTATTTGGAGATAGATTTTGAAAACATTTCAAGAAAAACATATATGTGAGTTTTTCATAGAGACACTGCTTTTAAAGCAATGTCATCTGAGATTATACTTTAAACTGTTAGGAAATTGAACAGTAAGATGATACTTTATTTTTTCTTAAATGTTTTTGTAGGAACTAATTTTGACCCAGGCAGTAATTTATATTCATGTAAAAAAAAGTAACAACTTTGTTTCTTTAAACATTTCACCTTCATAATTTAAAGCTGCAAACACCATTAAACTATTTTAACTATGTGTTAGCAAAATGTATTTCCTTCAGAAAATGTGTTTACATATTTTATGTTTACCTATTTATATATTTAAATGAAAAAATTATAAGTACTAAGAAATTTCTAAATAATAACAAAAATATTGCCATTCAGTTTGCTCTGTTTTTTATCTTTTAGCCTTGCTTCTAATGACATCAATTTTTTTCTAAAATTTATAGCAAATGAAACAATGGCCCTCAACTATGGCTGCGTTTAAGTATCTGTCTGGAAGGTTTTTTTAAGTACTAATACTGATTTAAATTGTGATAATGGTGCCAGGGTATTTTTAAGCTTGTTCCCTAAACTGAAAATTAAAAATAACAGCACCTCCTTTGTAAATGGCCTTGTGAAATTTAATGGAAAATATATGTAAATTCTCCATCTGCCACCTGTTACATATGTAATTAGCATTCAAGAAATGCTAATTGTTTATTTAAAAGACATTTGCAACTAAGCTGCTCCCTTTTTATTGTTATTTAGCAAAAGGAATATTTTTATAAAATTTTTATCATACCTGATAATGACTTATTATGATATAGTTTTTAGGAAGGTGGTAATGGCATAAGCATCAGGCCAAGTCCTAAAAATGAGAATTTAAATTTGAGTGTCACCACTTAATATTTAGGTAGAAAAATTAGAGTTCTGAGTCCTGTATTTCCTTTTTGTTAAATTAGGTATCATAAATATGATGTCTCTATTCCATTGGTCAGAATTAACAGTAAGAATTAAATTATATCTGAAACACATTAGGTGCTCAATAAATGGAAATCGAATGTGGATTGTTCTTTTGAATGTTTTATCACTAAATTTCAGAATAGACTTTAGTTCTTTTCCCCTTAGTAGCAGGCCATAGATAGGCTCACAACAGATAGATCAAACTCACTGAAACAGTCCACTTTTATCAACAAGAAATGACAATGACTATTTGTATCAATTCTCTTTCATATTCTTATTTTGTCATTTTTTTGATAAACCCATTGTAATGAATGTGATAGTTAAAAGTTCTATCCTGATAGTGTATCACAATATTTCTAATTTATGGCACCTGCTGAAATTCCTCTTAATGATGTCTGTATTCTTTTATGGGTGAAATTACAACATCTCAGAGGAACTCTTTTCTTATAAAAAGATGAAAGCATCCTAGTTTCATTAAAATGTCATAAAACAGTTTGGGGTGATGTATGAGACTCTCAAACCAATATAATATATTTTACACCTCAGCATGAGGTTAAAAGATTATAGACTTTACATTTCAGAAGGAAATGTATCAAGCTGTCTCTTAGTTTTGTGTGGGAGATTATTATAATAATGGTCTTCAATGAACCATGTTCCCCGTGTCTGTGTCCTATGTTGATGGGACCTTGCAACTTACACAATGAAGAGATGAACTGCAGTTCCCTACCACTTGAATAGGGGCTGGTCTTGTGACTTGCTTTGCCCAATAGAATGTGACAAAAGTTACACTGTATGACTTCAGAGGCTAAGGCTTAAAAGTCTATGCTTTTGCTTTCCCTTCACTGGAACATTACCTAGAGACTGCTTGTAAAGGATCCCAGTTTAGCCTCCTTAAAGATGAACAATCACTTGGAAAGTGAGGCTTATCCATCCTAGGCACCTATCTCTCTAGCTCCGGACATACCCACAGCCAACCCAAGGAGTTATGTTAACCTACAGAATTTTGAGAAGTAAAAGTGTTGGGTGCTTTAAGTCATTATGTTTTGTAGTTATTTGTTATTTGGCAATAGGTAGCTAATATAATTTGTAATAAAATAATAATTGCTTTAATTTTAAACCATATCATTTGATAATATATATTATATTACTGTCTTTGCATTCTTATAAATGTTAAATAGCACAATTCCAATTATCGTAAGATATAAAATGAGATAATTTTATTTTTATTTATTTATTTTAAAATGTCTATTTACTTTGAGAGAGAAAGGGAGAGAGAGAGCTTGTAAGTGGGGGAGGTATAGGAGAGAGAGAGGGAGAGAGAGAATTTCAAGAAGCTCCATGCTGTCAGCACAGAGCCCATCATGGGCTTGATCTCACAAACCATGAGATCAGGACCTGAGCCAAAATCAAGAGTCTGATGCTTAACTGACTGAGCCACACAGGTGCCCCTATTTCTGTTTATTTAAATAGCCCCTTCAGTCACCCTAAATGGTGGAACTACTACCATGACTATAATTTATATATCTTTAAAAAGTAAATCCATGTTTTTAAAAGATGAAAAGAAGAAACTTCAAAATTTGAGTTATGAGTTTATAAAATATTAAAAAGTAAAGACAATATAGCAACCTACCAATTATTACTTTATACAGATCTACCTTTCATATCATGTCTGGATCCTTTACTTCTGAACAAAATGACTATAGGCATTCATTAAGGTGAACTATTAACTTGTTACAATATCATTTGAATGAAATATTGTTACATTATTAATTATAATTAAAATAATTTTCTACACTTTGACGTAGAAGGGGAAAAGTACACTTTGATATACAGGGGAAAAGTCTAGGTGGGCTTGATTTCAGCAGCAGAAAAGATATGCTTTTACTCATTTCATCAAGACAGGAAAGTAAAAGTAGTAAATCTAGAGACAGAAAGTCCTCAGTAAAATAATAGCTATGATACAGAATTTCTGAATATAAACTCCTGCACACTACAAATTTTAATGAGATTCAATAACATAAATATATACTTCATAGGTAATTTGATTATTTTAATCACCACAAATTTCCTAAGAAGAAAATAAACATAAGCTCATAGAACAAGTTTACTTTCAGCAGTTTTCCTTTTTATAATAAATTTGTCACAGTAAAGAGATTGATATTAGAAAATCTGTAATGACATCATCCTCAATCAACTCTTCATTCTACTGTCTAGTAACTGCATGATACCAAGCTCCTTAATTTCTCTCAACTTGAGTTTTTTTAAAAATTTATTTATATTTTTTAATTTGAGAGAGACAGAGACAGAGAGGGAGACAGAGAATCCCAAGCAGGCTTCATGCTCAGCATGGAGCCAGGCATGAAGCTTGATCCCACAATTCTGCAATCATGACCTGAGTCGAAATCAAGAGTCAGTCGCTCATTTGGCTAAGCCACCCAGGTGCCTCTCAACTTGAGTTCTTTGATGTATATAAAAAGAGGATAATAAGAGAAACCATCCCATAGGGTTGTTATGATAAAAAAAATATTCAAAAGAACATCAGCCACTAGTAATTGGTACCTATCAAATTGATGGTTATATTTAATCTTCGATATCGATTTCTCATCCTAACAAAACTGTGATATCTTTGTTTCTAGGAAAAGTAACTGAGGATTGCTCAGGATGTTTTACAAACAGATTATTATAGTAATATTCAAGAAGCACATAGATCTCAGCTTGCACATGTTTTCCAGAGAATAGAAAAAAAAAGACTTATCCCAGACTCACTTTATGAGGCTATCTTAGCCATGATACAAAATTCACCGAAGATAGTATGAGAAGTGATTGGAGACCAACTTAATCTATAAAATATTCTTGCAGAAGTAACAAAATAATGTGTTTAAAAATAATGTATCATTACCAAGTTGAAATTATTGCAGAAAGAGATCATTATGTTAAAGGAGAAAGTAGTGTCATCATTTTAATGCATATAAGAAAAAGCATTTGAGAGAGAATTCAGTATTGATTTGCAATTTTTTAAAAAGAAAAATAAACAAAGAAACAGGGTTAGAAAGCTATGAGGAGAACATTTCTTAACCTAAGGAAAATTATCTACAAAATAACCTAGAGGAAAAAAAGAACATTTAATGACCACATATTGAAAGTCTACCTTTAAGATTAGGTCCAAACAGAGGTGCTTATTAAAACCACTTTTACTCAGCATTTTCCTGGAAATCCTAAGGAGTGCAGTAAGACTACAAAAATAAATAAAAGCAGTAAGCATTGAAAAGTGAGAAATAAAATTGCCACTCTTTATATAAGAGCATATAATATATAATTATACATATATTTCACTAAGAAAAAGAGGATCTTATACATTTATATGATTTCCAAAATTAAATCTCTCCCTCAATATTCACTATCAGCTTCAGTCTTGTATCTCCAACCATATAATCAATATCTCCTATTAGGTTTCTAACAGTTGTCTCAAAATTAAGATATCTAGAAATATTTATTGATTCTCCCTGACCTGAAAACTGTTTCTGTCTCTTTCTTCCCAAAAACCTATGAGTCATTCTTCCCTTGTTTGCATTCAATCCATCAAGTCCTGTAGGTGTGAATCCCTGAATATCCTGGGCTTATCCACTGACACAACGCTAGGCCATGCCATGATCATAGCTGTGACAGAACACTCCACTTTTTTCTTTCCTGGGTACCCATGAGCTCCGCCTATAAGCTTACTGCTGTTCTTCATATTCGCCAGCACATTTGCAATAGTGATTCCTCTGTGTGTGTTATGGTAGGTTGTACCTCCATCGTCAACCTAAACTCACTAGTTTCTTTTTTCCAGTGTATCAATGCCAACAGTCTTTTACAATATCATTATTTTTAAAAGCTTCTTTCTGGTGGATTATTTTTGTCAACCTCTATAGAACAAAAGTCAAATGGTACTATAGTTTTGGTTGTGTTAAATCTCTTTTCCAGTGAGAAATATTTTTTATCAATACACTTCTTTTTTAAGAAGTGGCAGTTGGTACTGAAACATAGGAAGAAGTAATGGCAGTGTTCCATAGCTGTGACTAATATAAAAATGTGGTTTTGTAACATCTTGTATTCTCTGTCAGCCTCTTGTAGGACTAGCAGTTCTAGTAGAGTTTCTCCAAGGTCATATATGTGATCTGAAATCACCTAAGAAAAAGGACTCCACATTATAGAGCCCTTCACAGATTTTCTCCTCCATGGCAAAACCATGATGAAAATGGCAAAAGATTATAATAGTTCAGCTTTCAGACATGTTTCTGTAGATATTTTATTTAAAAACCTTTTTTAATGTTTATTCATTTTTGAGAAACAGAGAGAGACAGAGTGTGAGTGGGGGAGGGGCAGAGAGAGAAGGAGACACAGAATCTGAAGCAGGCTCCAGTCTCTGAGCTGACAGCACAGAGCCTGACTGGGGGCTCGAACTCATGGACTGTGAGATCATGACCTGAGCTGAAGTTCGAAGCTTAACTGACTGAGCCACCCAAGTGCCCCATGTAGATTTTAATAAGAATAAAGCCTAACCCATATCTCTTTCTTCATTCTATATTCCAAAAATCATTAAAAAAGAAAGCACGAAACAAAACAAACATAAGAAAAAAAATGTACTATACTAGGAAAAGAATGAACTTAAAGAATAAACTACACTATCCAATTATTTGGATCTAAAAGAAGTGTGCTGTTTGTCTCCTAGTCAGATGAAATTACTCAGAAAATCAGTGGGAGGTGAATTCCTGTTATATGAATAAATCTATTGCTAAATTTACGTTGCCACTTTATATTCACCCTCCAAATAAAGGGTTATGTCATCTGTGAGTGAATATTCAATTCCCTTTCGTCAACTAACTTTCTTTCAACCTTCTGGGTACTTGAAAATTTTGTACGTCATTTTAACAGAATGTAAGAAGACCTAAAAATTAAATTGGTAAATTTTCACCTATAGGTAGGCGTGATGAATGTTAATAAATTTGTAGGAGTAGAAAATGTAAAAGTCAGATTAAAGAACATAAATTTGTAGATTGTGAAATTTCTATAAATTTTATTTTCCATGCTTTGACTATGATATTTCATAAGGAACAGAATTTGAGTTAAAGTACATGAATGAAAGGAAGAATTGTACCTCAACACTAAAGTGGTGACTGAATGAAATTCTCTCTACTTCACAGCTTAAACATGCCTAGAAGAATGATTCATTATACTAGAACAGTAGGAGTTAGTTCTGGGAATTAAAAAAAAAGGATTTCAATTGCAGTACAAGTTAAAAGTATAGATGAAAGCATTTTTAACAATATCTCTTGACAATGTTGTATAAACCTATATCTTTCATATAGTAGGTAGTTGTGGCTATTGTTATAAAAACAATATTGTTTAAAATACACACATATGTGCACATGCCTGTGCACACACAAACACAGATCTTGGAGAAATAATTTGACTAAAGACTGAAGGTCTTGTCTCAATTTAGTCTCCATTACTTTTTTTGCTGAAACACCAAACATTCCAATACCTCACTTTTTCTACCCAAAAAGGTAGAAAAATATTTCCAAGTAATATAAATATTGGAAATTATCTCAGCTGTTTCTAAATAACATATGTAAGTGCAATGCTTGACTTTCACCAAATGGTAAGGTGTGAGTTTTTCAGGCTGAATAATTTCTTCATTTCCCATATAACGCCCACATAGATAGCATTTTAAATTTCATTCTTACAACCTACTTAAGAACATAATGCTTTGAATTCCTATTTTTTCAAAACATAAACTACACAATTTTGAAAATTCTCCATTTCCAGCTGGAAATATTTTTTCTTTGATTTTTGTATTACGGTAGAGATCGTCACAGCCACTTAACCTAAGGTCATGTTCAAAACCAGCACAATTTGGAGAGTCTTTAAATGTTTTTCTTTCCTCACTATTTTTTACTTTACAAAAAATCAAACATATGCAGTTTAAAATTATACAATGAAAACCTGTATTCCCTCCACTTACATTCAACAATTAACATTTTCCCTCATTTGCTTAAACTTCTCTCCCTACAGACACACACACATGCACACAGACACAGACACACACACACACACAGATACACACAGAGATATGCACACATATGCTTTTCCTAAGAATGACATTCTGCTGTGTACCCATGATAACATTTTCACCCCTAAGCGGGTTAATAATTTCATCAGTCTGGTTCATGTTTAAATATAGTCAATTGTCCCCCAAATATCTTTTGTAATTGTATTTAACTATTCAGTATTCAATCAATATTTCATTTTTATTGCATTTGCTTTTTAATTTTTTATTGAAATAATTAAATTTGGAAAGTTAGTATAGACAGTATAGGGCATTCCCATGTACCCTTCACATCACACAGCTTCCCGGGATGTTAACTTCTGATATAATCATAGTACATTTAATCAAAGCTAAAAAATTAACATTGGTGTAAATTAATCTTTAAGTGAAATATTTTCTTGTATTTCATTCCTCCTAACAAAAATATCAGTAACTTATTTGCTTTACTTTTTTATAGCTTTTAAGATTTTAATTTGTGGGTCTATTAATTAGCCAAACCAACTTTCCTGTTTGTTCTCTTTGACACTTGACTAAATTGCCATTGAACATTAGGTATTTCATGCCATTTTCTTGTGGAGCACTTAAAATTTAATTAACTTGAAGCATCTTTATGTTTTTCTCCATTAATTTTCTGATAGTCTTATATTTCTCCAAGACTCAATTTAATGGTTCTGAAAGCCAGAGTAGCATATTTCTTCTTCTGTCTTTGGAAAGTGCCAGGCATATTCTATCATATCCTAGATCTATGGTTTTCAGTCTGTAATGTAGTTTCTTAATAACAATGATTTATAAAGAAGAACAGGTATATCATCTTGCACCTGCATTTACTCATTCAAACATTGTTATTGAATCCTACTGTGAACAGTTTGTTATTCTAAGTACTAGTAGTATGATGATTAATCAGATGGACTAGTTGTCTATCCCAATGGCCAGTTTTCTCATTTTCTTTACCTTTCACCCCTTTTATAACCAGTGAGTCAGTGTACTTTTACATTTTGCCTGAGAATACCACTCTAACAGAACCTGTTCTTTCCACATAGAGCCTCAGCTACGACCTTATGATCCTCCTCTCCTGCCCTTGCCACCCTCCATCTATATCAAAACTCATGATTCCAATTCTGTTCTAGTCTTATCAGATTTTGCTTGATGAATTTAGTCAATCTCATTTTAGATAAAGTTTTTATAATTTAATATGATACCCTTATCTCTGTAGTAATTATGTTTGTATTGAAAAGTCTCTTAAAATAAGATTTTTAACCCCAAAAGAATGAGATCCTAAAACAAGGATGATGGCAAATATTATCACGGATGTTTATCCAATGTTGCCTCAGAACATACTGTATGAGAACATACTGTGCACACTCAAACTTGTGTTTGGGGGTGGGTGAGAGAGACACTGTGAATTGGCCTTTATTAAAAAATTGGAATGTTGCAGGAGACTAATGAAAGTTATAGGTAAAGGTATAACATTTTAATTAGATAATAAAGTAACTGCAGGGGACATGTGGAGTGCAGTGGGCAGGACACAAAGGTCTTGATAGGGGTGATTATTTAGGAAGCTATTAGAGTGTTCAGGTGAGAGAGGCTGAGTGAACCAGAGTGGTGATGATGGATGTGGAGAGTGAGAAAGATTCATGAATCATTTCAGATATCTTCTGTAGACCTAATCATCAATTGACTGTGGGAACCAAAATAGTGAGAAATCAGTTTATTTTATTTTTGCCACTCTCCTCTCTTTTTTATATACCCCCCATTTTATGTAAATTGTATTATAGCAGTTTATGAATTGATTTGTAGCTTGCTTAGATTTTCATTTAACTCTAGAGTCTGAGTTTCTTTTTTTTTAAGATTTTATTTTTGAGTAAGTCTCTACACCTAATGTGGGGCTTGAACTCACAAGATCTACTGACTGAGCCAGCCAGGTGCCTCTAGAACAGGAGTTTCTTAAATGCTTTATAGCTTCAGTGACACGCACAGTGCTCGACTCATAGTATCTTATTACTACTAGTATACAGGCTATATTATAGGATTTAAAAACTTAAAAGATCCATTAAGAATGTTCAGAAATAACACTATAACTCAATAATATACAAATATGCAATAATATATAAAAAATAGTAAAAAGGAAAAAAAATTGCAGTTTTTCCCTCCCATGTAGGGAAAAACCCAGTTCTTGCCTACTGTGTTTCCTCCCTGTTGAGACTACTAAACTAGTCACATAGGAACATCACTTCTGACTCTCTGGTCACCAAATATGTAGAGATGTCTTCCCCATGTTAAGCAATTCTCTACAATACCAGCTGAATGTCTTACAATTCAACTTAAGTCTGACACTATCTACCCAGAGATAGCATCAGATCCCACAGAAGAGGGCTCAGAGCCTGCCCTCCCTCCACCCCCTTTCAGAGGCCATTCACACATCCAGCTTGTCACCTGTGCTTCTTCCGACCAACATTTGGCTAGATTGCAAGTCCCAGCAACCCCCTTCTTGGGTTTGACTAATCTGCTAGAGCGGCTCATAGAACTCAGGGAAACATTTACTTACATTTACTCATTTAATAAAGGACATGATAAAGGATACAGAAAACAACCAGGTGAAAAGATTCATAGGGTAGAGGTCTGGGAGGGTCCCTGGTACAGAAGCTTCTGTCTTTATGGACTTGGGGCACGTCACCTTCCCAATGTGTGGATGTATTTGCCAGCCTGGAAGCTCTCCTAACCCCCTACCGTTGGGATTTTATGGATGCTTTTTCTTATGGGCATCATCAATGATAGCTCCATTTCCAGCCCCTATCCTCACTCTGGAGGATGGGGAGTGGAGCTGAATCGTCTAATCTTCTAATCATGATTTGGTCTTTGTGGGGACCATCTCCCAGCCAGGAGTTATCCAGGAACCCATCCAAAGTTGCTTCATTAGAACCAAAGATACTCCTGGCATTCTTACCATTTCAGAATTTACAAGGATTTTAGGAGACCTTTGTCAGGAATTCAGTCAAAAACCAATATTAGAACAAAAGAAACTCCTATGGTTCTTATCCCCCAAGAAATACAAGGGTTTCAGGAGCTCTGTCCAGGAACTGGAGATATATATATATATAGATATGTAATGTTTCATCGTATTGTAGTAAGAAAAAATTGTGGAGGAGAAGAGTGAATTAGAGTAAGAGCATCAGAAATCTAAACAGATTCCTGTAATTTTTTTCTGCATGATTTCATTTTTTCCCCAGCAGCATTTCATATCAAAGAGTGTGTTCTTAGAATGCCACGCTGGAGGTAATTTTAGGAATTGCCTGATGGGGAGCACAGATATGAGTTTATTTGTTTAAAGTAGTAAAAGGATGCATAGATGGAAATCCAAAAAGGATAGAGACATCACTAACATCTGTTTACACAGTTACATGGAGCTTTCATAAGGAAATAGTATGAGCTGCACACAACAAAAAAGGACATTTATTAAAGTTTTGTTATAAGGATAAATGTAGAAAGAAGCAACATGTCTAAAGCCATATGAGAATAGATACACAAGATACATAGATGTGGTGTGTATATGTATTATCCAACCAAAAGTCTTTATTAGAAATTATATTAAAATGAAGGGCAATACAAATGAAATAAGATATGGAGTTACTTAAAGTAAGGTAACAATGTTATTAATATAATTCATGTATAATGAATTGTATTTCATTTTTATATGGAAACATAATACTAGCCAAAAGGTGATTTGCTAATAATGGTTGTTTTCAAATTTATTTATAGATTTTATATTTATACATTTTTTTCACACAAGGTCCAAATTATCGAGTATAGTTAATGCCATGAAAATACTTATAAATGGTTATATATAAGCAGGGAACATGTTATTCACTTAATTATGACTATAAATGTTATATTTGTATAGACTATAATTTGTTAATGTGAACTAAAATATCATTATTAGGTAGGTAAAAGATAATGTATATCAATTCATCAATCTCTGCAATCAGTATATTGTTATATTTTATAACCATGACAAATGCCATGTAATATTTTAATATAACAATAACTTTCATTGATGCCAAGTTCTCATTTAAGCTATTCTGTAGCCCTGTGTTCATAGAGACTAAAACTGATGATCAGTCAGTAGCTACTTCCTTCTTGAGAATGTTATCTCATGGATGAAAAATAAGCAAAATTAAAGTGATAGCTGTTTTTAAAAATCACCAAGGTAAAAAAAAAAAAAAACAAGGTGAATGTAATGAGCTGAGATACATTATTTCCAACAAATTTTGGAAGTTTATGTGTTTGAAGTTTATGTGTTTTTCTTGAAAAAGAAATGTGTGATCTGTTGAAATTGCAGATTAGTAATTTTGATGAATTAGCTCCTCCTTGGATTGTGTATTCAATATTCTTTGTTTCTCAGGTTACTAAGGCTCACTTTCGTCCAGAACTAAAATAATAAATAAATAAATAAATAAATAAATAAATAAATGCTACATCCTCAGTTATCATAAAAGAGGTTTTCCTGAATGTGTGTGATAAGCCTAAAATGATTATCTAGTGTAATGTCTAGGTTGAATTGTATGTGTCCTTTTATGATTTTTAATACACAACACCAATTTGCTCTTCAGAAATGAATACCTTACTTTTGCAAAATTGAGCAATATTCCTTTTAACTATTGCCCCTTGGACAAAGGAAAAATAATATTGAAAAATAATATTAAGAACTATCTTATTACTATTATAGTTACACTAATAGTGGCAGCCAACATTTATATAATGCTTATTATGTGCAAGGACTACTGTTCTAAAGCACTTTTTGTAGGTTAAGTCAATTAGTTTTCATCACAACCTTATATTATGAAGTAATATGTTAGTTATCTATTGCTGTGTAACAAGCCCAAAACTGTGGTATAAACAATAAACATTTATTGTCTCACAGTTTCTGTGGGTACGAATTTGAGAGAAGTAGTAATCAGGATATTTATGATGTTGCAATGAAGATGTCCGTTGGGACTACAATTACCTGAAGGCTTCACCTGCGCTGGAAGATCTGTTTCCATTGTGGGTCACTCTTCACTCACACGGTTGCCAAGTTAGTGCTGGCTGTTGCAGAAGGCCTCAGTCCTTTACTTCTTGGACTTTTCCTTGGGGCTACTTGAGTGTCCTTACAATGTGGCAGCTGACTTCTCCCAGAAAACATTGACCTAAAAGGCAGCAAGGCAGAAGCCACTATATCTTTTATGACATAGCCCTGGTTGTCCCACCCTACTGTTTCTACAATATCCTACTGGTTACACAGATTAGCCCTATTCTGTGAATACCAGGATATGAGAACCATTAGTGGCTGTCTAGGAGGCTTGCTACCATAAGTAGATTTTGTTGGTATAGTTCACTCTTGAACAACACGAATTTGAGCTGCATGGGTCCACTTATGTGTGTATTTTTTTCCAATAAATATAGGACAGTACTGTAATTATATTTTCCTTATCATTTTCTCCAGCTTACTTTATTATAAGAATACAGTATAATACATATAATATACAGTTTATGTGTTAATCCACTGGATGCTATTGGTAAGGCTTCTAGTCAATGGTAGACTATTGGTAGTTAAGTTTTAGGGCAGTCAGATGTTACGCGTGGATTTTCCATCAATGCGGAAGGTTGGTGCCCCTAACACTCATGTTGTTCAAGGGTCAATAGTATTCTTGTTTTACAGATGAGGAAACTGAGACACAGAGATATTAAAGTGCTGATGATGGCATACTAAGTGGTGGAACCAGGCCTTTAATCCATGTTTTCTGTCTCCAAAATATGTGCTATTAAGAGATACGTGATATTGCTGCTAATAGTTCATTTTAATTTTCAATTTTTAATTACTAAAAGAGGTGTTCATTTACATGTATCTATTGTCCATTTAATTTGTGTTCATTCATATGTAAAGTAGCCTCAAACTCTTACTTTCTATAGAGGTGACTATTTTTCTCCTAGTGAATTATAGAAGTTTTTCATATTCTAAAGTTATGAACACTTTGATTTTCTAAAAATTGCATTTTTTTTCAGTTTGCAAGTTGTCTTTGGATTGTGTTTATGGTGCTTTTAACTAACAAAAGTTTTGTCTCTTTTTGGCACCTTTGTGATTTTTGCCTCTAGATTATCCATGGATTCATCATTTAATAGCTCAAATCAGTTTACTTTTCCAGAAGTTACTTTCTTTAAGATAGAATTTGTAGCAACCTCTAGAATTGTCCCTTAAGGTCAAAAAGAGTTGTGTGTGGAGAGTGAATGACTGAAATGTCCAATTTACTTTATTTTTTGGAATCTGTTAATATGAATATTATATAGAAGAATTGTGGGATCTCTTTATGGAAGTTTGGTGATATTGAGGAAGAACATCCAAGTAGGGAAGGATTCAGGTAGACAAAACATTTGGCTTAATTACCCATGAAATCAACCTCACTTTGCCTTGAGAAATTCCTGTTAAGTTACATATGCCCCCAGGGAAACTGAAATTTCAATCTTCATTTGTACTTTACTGTTACTTTGTTTAGATTGTTAGATGAACATCTAGTTGACAGTAGCAACTCTCTCTCTATTATCTATCTATCTATTATCTATCTATCATCTATCATCTATCTATCTATCATCTGTCATTTGATGAGAACAGTTTTGAAGAAAAGAGAACGGTTTGGTTATTATGAGAGACTGCCAAAAGGCAAGCAGTAGCCAATAAGTATGTGCTAAATGCCTAATATAAGTGATGAGGTGAGAGCTTTTTTTGCAGTTTTGTCCAGAGCAATGACACTAGCAAAAACAACTGTCACAGATGACCACTTGACAACCAAAAATATGGCTATGGGTTGTCATTTGCCTGGGAGGTTCAGATAAATCATAGCATCTTCTCGTATTGGTAAGGGAAAGGTGTGCATTCATATAAGCTCATATTTCCATTTATTCTCCATTTTTATAAAACAAAAATATTTACTTGGTATGGAAATTTATAGTTACTGCATGGTGCCCTATGGTAGTTCAATCTGAAATTCATATATTTATAAGATAAATGTTTGTCTTTGTGATACTAAGCATAGTTGCCTAAAGACTACATGCTTAAAGGCATGGGATTCAGACTTATATCTTGTGACTCCAAATCTAATGATCTTTTGGATATAGTACAGGACAACATTTGCAACATTTTCATACTTTATCATGCATTTTTACAAGTGCTGAGATATTATATTTTAATCTTCATGGAATTTAATCTTGATTCAGAAGATCCATTTTCCAGTTTAATTGACAAGAATTCCTTCAGATTTAGAGTGATAGAGATATGTAATGGAGTATATATCTGGACCTTGACATCATCCCCATTACTTCCAGTCTTATTTATGGTATTCAAATATCACAATTCCCAGCCTCAATCGTCTGTGTTTCAATTTTGCTTATTCAGTCATCCATTACTATCTAAACACACTCCTTTTGCCTCATTATGACTTTTAGTCCAGTGCTATTCAAAGTGTAGTCCAAAGATAAGTTTCAGTCTACAGACTTTTGCTAGGCTACAAGTACATCAATTGAGAGTAAGCATTTAGAAACTTTGATAGCAATTTGACATCACTATGACATCCAAGTGCATGATCAGTGTGTTGTCTCTTTGGAAAGTGAATAGACTCATATCAGAATCAAAGATGAGTCGTGACGCATGGCATGAGTTCTATACCAGTTATGTACAATAGAAACGCATAAGTGTCTGCAATGGGTTGGAAATGAAGAAGAAGAAAAAATCCTGGTTCTTCATCACAAATAGCTGAGGAGCATCGCTCTAATGCATCATCAATCTGGAATCTCCATGGGCCTCGCTTCCCTTTTTTCTTTTCTGCCCTCTTTAAACAACCTGAGCTCTATGGGCTGTCACTTCAACCAAACTCGTATCACTATAGTAATTAACTTTGTTTTTATTTTTTTACAGCTCCAAATTGAAAAGAACCATACACACAAACAAGATCCTTTTTTTCTGCTCCTTGGCTGAGCACCACTGGAAAAAAAAAATCGCTTAATGGGTCAGATTCATGTTACCATAAGCTCATTTGGGCAGCCCCGAGGCCTTCTTAACTGTGGAATTTTTTCTTATCGAAACACTCTCTTGCTCTTGCAGTTACAATTTCAAACTTTATCTCAGTTTTCCTAATTTTCTGAAAACAATAAGTGAAAATTTCCTCAGACTTTTGCTACCATAGCTTCCAGATGTTACTTCATTTTCACTTATTACTCCCTGCTTTCCTTCTATTACAGTACAATTCCCTTTTCATCTCTATGCTGGATCCTATTCCCTCATAACCTGTCATCAACCTTGGAATATTTTCTGTCCTTAATTCTTAGACCTCTCTCTTTTTTTGTTAATTTAGTTTCCATAAAAATTTAAATATCCTCCTACCTCTGATTTTATTTTTAAGAAAATTACCTCTGTCCGCTTTCTTCACTATTCAACTGACTTATTCTTAATTATCCTTAAAGTCTTAGTTTATTTTTAAAAATTTTTAAAGTTTATTTATTTACTATTTTTAAGAGAGAGAGAGAGTAAGCAGTGGAGAGGTGGAGAGAGAGGGAAAGAGAGAGAATCTGAAGCAGGCCGCAAGCTGTCAGTGCAGAGCTCTGTGTGGGGCTCGAACTCATGAATGGTGAAATCATTACCTGAGCTGAAAATAAGAGTAGGACGATTAACTGACTGAGCCAGCCAGGTGCCCCCAAATCTTAGTCTAAACATCACTTCCTTGGGTATGCTTTTCTTGATTTGCCCCAGGGCAGGAAAGGTATCCTTTTGTATACCTTTAGAGCACCTGCATTTATTTATTTATTTATTTTTTTTTGGTAACATTTATCACAGTATAAAGGTATATTTGCTACTAATGAGTCTAGAGATCTTTCAAAATCCCTTTGAATCAGTGACTCAAAATCATTTTAGTCCAACTGCAATTTTAGTGTTTGTAATTAACGAAGTGGCGAAATTGATTTCAAGGTCAAATTTGACTTCATTCCTTCCAAACTCCTTCATTAAATGGTGGGTTTTGAGGAACATAGTGGTTGTATTTTTTAGTCATCAGTTTAATTTAGTGGCTGTTTGAGCCATTTGTCCATCTGGTAGCAAGCAGCAATCTTTAATATGAGTTCAGGAGAGGGAAAAACCACTTGAATATATCACTTATATTAATGTGTTTGGTTAATGAATTTTAAAGTTGTATTATTTTTGTAGAGTTCTTCATAGGTAGTTTGAATTTAAATTAACAATGGATTTAGGCAAGTTATTTTACCTCTGAACATCTGATTCCTTATCTGAAAATGGTTTAACACAATATACATTATAGAGCTTTTGTGAAGTTTAATAAAATATATACACATACACACATATATAAACACATACATACAGATGTATCATTTAGCATAAAAGCTGAAATATTAGTATTATGATTACTATTAAGATGATTAAGTGACTATATTATTAACACGATATCAGTAACTATCATGAGCTAGTGAGGAAAGAATGCTTTTGGCTAGAACATAAAGAAATCAGGATTCTGAGGACAATAATTTTTCAAAAAATATCAAGACTGCTTTTTTATGATGTGTTTAAAAGAAAGAGAGGTTAACAGAATTAAACTTTTGCACTAGAGTATAGGAAACTTGATTCTCCTTTTGATCATTTAATTAGTATGATACATTTAAAAATTGCAGCATTAAAATAATACAAGGATTCAAGCAATAAGAAAATCAAGCAAGCTTTTTATGCTCTTTATTATTGAGGTGAAATAAATCTGTTTTATAGAATATTGCCAGTCTCAAATGGAGTTGAAAATCCTATATACTTAATATGCATTCTTATATTTAGATCTTGTAAAACTAAATGACTTTTAAAGGTTTACTTAAATCTATTCTTAGCCAGTTAGTGGTTGAATGGCTCACAATCCTGGAATTGGCAAAAGTCTCTGATGTGTGCTCACGCATGTGTGTCTGGGTACATACATATGTGCACGCACACACATTCATCAATTGGTTATTTTATTGATTAAAGCTACAGGATAAAAATAAAGCTCAATTGTTATAGATTATCCATTCTCTTCTAAGAAGAAAATGCAATTTTCATAGCAATCAACCCACTCATGCTTATAAACAGTATAATAAGCAAAGGATATGTGAGAAATTTTATAACACAATTTGTTCAGTCCATGTAATAAACTTTTCCCCTTAAAATAAAAACAAGTATCATTCAGTTTTTCAAATTTATCCCATTTTGGGTTTCTGTTTAAAAGCTCTTTTCCAAAGGATATTTGATTTCTGTAAATCACAACCCTGCCTTGGTTTAGTGCACTTTCCACTGTTGTTACTGTTTTCCAAAGACCTGTTACCTAGCAACTGCATGGAAGAAGCTTCTGGTATTTTAAATCATACAAGAGCTCAGAAAATACTGAGGCAGACTTTTAAAAAAAGATTCTGACTTGTTAAAATGTAATTAATTTTATTTTCCATAAAGTAAAAGGGACTTTAAAATAGGTATCTATTAATTTGTATCTATAATTATAATGGCTTATTTTAATAGCCTTTAAAATTTTTAAAATAATAAACGTTACAATAAAAAAGAAAACCAAAAATTTTACATAATCCTATTTTAAAAATCATAGTTTTTGAAAATTTTCCCACTCCTCGAGGTAGTTACTATTAACAGTTTGATTCCTGTTCTTACAATTTTTTGTGTTTATTCAGACATGTATGTGAGGATACGAGCATACCTGCAGAAGTCAGCATTTTTATAATCCTAGGATCATGTTTTAATTCTATAACAGTAAATTTATATTGTTTGGCTACTTAAAAAATTTAAATACATTATTGGCATTATTTCAAGACAGTTTATTGAAATCTTCGCTTTTAATATGCATGATTGTGATGGTATATAATACTTGTTTAGAAATTTGATCAACATTTCGTAGTCATCGTCTACTTTTCTTCTCAGAAAATCCTGAGGGGTGTCTGGGTGGCTCATTCAGTTAAGTGTCCAGCTCTTGGTTTCAGCTCAGGTCATGATCTTGCAGTTTGTGGATTCAAGCTCCATGCCAGGCTCTGTGCTGGCAGTGCAGAACCTGTTTGAGGTTCTCTCTCTTTTCTCTCTCCACCCCTCCTGTGCTCTCTATCTCTCTCTCAAAATAAATAAATGAATTTAAAAACAATTCTATGAAGCATATACTATTATTCTTCACATTTTAAAAATAAAGCAAATTAGGCTTCGAAGGATCAATGTTTGCCCATGGCTTGACCCACTTAATGGTGACACCACTTGATCTCATGTGCTTACACTTTAACAGCAAGACATGGACAAGAAGGATCTAAATCAAAATAAATACACAGAAACTTTAAAAGGATGAGAAGATATGAGATGCACATAATTTTGAAAGAGGAAATGCTTTCTTCAGCAGGGGAACGAGAAGCCATAACGAAAAAATGGACGGATTTTATCATTGCTAAGGAGTTATCTCTGTCTGCATAATCAAAAGTGGGCTTTTGCCATATATGTGGTCTCACCAACAAGACGGAAAAAGTTTAGGGAAATGTTTTTGTCCACAAAAAAAATAATACAAAAGTTGGACAAAGCTAGTCATGTGACCATATCTAACTAAAGGGAAGGTGGACAGTGTAATTTCTACCTGCGCAGCCATGCACCCAGCTAAAATCTGGGGATGAGTAAGAGGAAATAAGAACTCCTATTACTGAAAGGAAGAAGGAGAGAATGAATATGGGTGACAGTATTTGCAGCCACAGTTCAAATCCTTATCGATCTAAGCATTCATGTATGACATTTTCTGATCTATTAAGATATTCATCCATTATTATGAAAAATGATCCTTAAAGCTATGTCAGTTGTTGCATCCAACTTAAAGTCCAGGATATCTGGATAATGCAAAGTCAATTCTAGATGTGGCTCCTCATGCTTTGGCCACACACACACTAATAGCCACCTCCACCTCCATCCTATATGAACAGAAAATAGTGAAAGAATATAATTGTAACAAATATTGGTGTTTGGAAAAAAGAACCAGAGACACACATCAGTCATTGGCCCATAGCAATGATGAAATCCTATGGGACATGAATGGCAGAGACCTTGTAGCAAATTCCTTATGAGATACTCATTCTGCTTTTAGAGAATAACTCTTTTGTTTGTAAGCATTTTATTCGTAAGCATTTCCCCGTGTGCACTTTTCTCTGTGGCCATAAAGTTCAAATTGGAGCAGATTTCTTTCATTACTTTCCATGTGTCAATAATTGTGTTCAAAGTTCTCCAAGAACTTTCTTAAACCTGCCTTATTTACTGGCTTTTGTTGTCCTGTTCATGTCTCCTTCTTGATTTTAATTGCAGCTGCTTTGGAATCACCCGAAACAATAAGTTTGAGTGAGAAGGCATCACTTTAATCTGATTCTTGCCACAGGTCTGACTTTATTGGTTTGAGAGAAGTGTTAATGGAAGGCCTCTGATAAAGACTCTGAAAGAGGATCATCTCCTGCTATTTAGGATACAGTTTGCTTTTTCGTTTTGCAACTGTCCAGATTCCTGGACTCTTGATTTAGCTTTCTGGCTTTAAGCAAACAGTGCCCTACTTAAGAGAGCTTTATTCCCTTTTTCTCTCTGGTTGCAAAGTGATCAATTCTTACCTGAGGTCATCTCTCTATATGTACCTGACTAAAATCAGCAAAGTGCTACGAACACTCATTAGTGTCCTGGTCCTTTCCAAACATGTTTCTAGACATGTTTCCATAGATATGTCATTTTCTGCATATAGAGTGGAAAATGGAAAATAAGGAAAAATAGCATTTCTGTTACAGGTGTAATTCTACCTTATGCATTTCAGTAGTACTTAAATTTTATGTAACTTTATCTTATGTTTTTAATTAGAAAATTATTTGATAAAAACTGGCAGTTTGTGACTTGAAATATCCTAAAAAGGAAATACCAGTAGCTGATAAAAAAAAAATGAGCTGAAAACTGCTCATTCTCCTTGTTCACTCTCATTCTTTCCAAAACTGCTGTCATAATATTCAATGATATTGATAGCCATGAAAGTGATTCTCTCAATGCCCTAGACTTGTGCACCTATAATTCCCCTATTATAAATGTCCTTGTCCACCATCCTATCTCAGCATCCACATCCAGAAACACACTCTACAGATCATGTTATTACGTGTTAAGGTGACCGCTCCCTAATCGCTGTTCTCTGATCGCTGCCTCTTACCATTCCAGTTCACATCCTCTAATTGGGAACCCCAACTGTCTCTTCACTACACTGGGAGTTACAGTTCATTGATTCTACCAAATGTTTACTATTATTTATTAATGCAGATCCTGTGTTCTCTTTTTAACCTGTATGAATTCCATAGCATACCCTTATAATCCCTTATTTTAATTTGTCTGTTCATTGACATTCTGTACATAAGTTAGACTTGTTTTCCAGAAGTCAGCTGCGGTGAATTCTCTCTGTCTTTTTGACAGAAGATGGTGTTTACTTCCACGCATTTGAGTGTGGCCAGAGGAAACAAAATAAACAAAAGAAAACCAGCAGACTATTCCCACTTTACGTCCATAAGATGCTAAACATCATTCTGTGTTTCTCTGTTGTGTTTCCTTTCCCACTCTCTTAAACAACTATACCGTATTTTCTTCTTTCACTTCCAACCTCTTACTGAATCATCATTTCCACCTATTCCACCAAGAAAATAGAAATGTAGGATGAAAAACAGAATTTTTGTAAACTTCCACCTATGCATCTACCTACCAACCTGCACATACACCCATATGTCCTACCTTCTTTCCTGTTATTAGAGATGAGCAATTATAGCGACAATAAGACTGAGAAAGGTCATAGAAAGGTGGTATAGTATGTTAGTAAGATTATCCAAATTCTGCCTGTTTATGATGTCATTTTAAAGAATTTGAAATATATCTTATAAGCGTTAGGATTCAAGAAAATTCATTAATCCATTGGCTAATCAAACAGCACTGTCCGGTCATTGGTGATAATGGAAATGTTCTATATTTGGAATGTCTGATACTGTAGGCAGTAGCCACGGATGTTATTGAGCATGTTATTGCTATTGAAATATGGCTAGTAAGATGGAGGAACTGAACTTTTGTTTGTATTTTGTTTAAATTTATTTAAGTTTACATACCTATATGTGGCAGTGGCAACTCTCATTGGACAGCACAGTTTTAGAAGGGTAATAGGTGGAATGCTGAGGAGTTGGAAGACAGGAAGAGCAATTAAGAAGCTGTTGTTGCACTTGTCTAGGTGAAAGATAATCATAGTTTCAATAAAAACTCACAATCCCTTAGCTGTAATTCTAAAATCCAGAAAATTCTAGGGGGAAAAATAGTATTTCTGTTGGTAGTGAGATCTGACCTGACCTGAAATTATTTGGTGGCAATCCCAACACTGAATTTTTTCCACTTAGTATAGATATTGACACATGTAACTACAGAAATAATATTTTAAAACATAGGTTGCTCCCTAAATCTATTACATTGGATGGGGTAGATGAGGCACATTGCCTTTCTAAAATCTGAAAAAAATAATAAAATAAAAAAATAATTCTAAGAGCTGATATCTGGCCCTCAAGAATTATGGATAAAGATTAGAAACCTGTAGCAAGTCGGGAGAATGGAATGGAAATGGGAAAATGGTAAAGAGAGATAGCTTTAGTGATATGATCAATAAACCTTGGCTGTCATATGACATTGGGAAATGAGGGGCAAAGTAGCAGGAAAGAATCAGTTTTTCAGTTCAGGTTAGGGGATAGTGACTAGTATTTTAAAAATGTCTCAGAAGGAGGCATAGATTTGAACTTAAGAGGAGAGGTCTAAAGATATATTCACTCCTATTTTACCAAGTGCATTTAAATTTTCTGTAATTTATGCAAAAGAATATACCTAGTTGAACATTCTATCATATTTCCCTGTGTCGATCAGCCATATTGACTAAATCAATTTTTGTTTTATGAAAAGAACACTGATTTTTTCTTTTTATCTAACAAGGAATCCCATGATAATTATATATTAACTAATTTATCTAAGACAATGGTTTTCAACCAATCTGGTCCAATGCTTCCTTCATACACTAAATATTTTGTAACACTTCCTCTACTACCCTGAAATGAAATTCAGAGTAAATATAACTATCTATATAAACATGTTTAAAACAATTAATAAATATATTAATCATAATTTGAAGGAGAAATGGGAATAATAATATATTTCAATATGTAAATGCTCAGGTTTGAATACTCAAGAAAACACAATGGAAAAGAGAGATACTTGCATCATTAAGTATATGCCAACTACTGACATTGGTAATGTTAGTAATCAAACATCCTAAATTTGTATAAATGACTGACATACAATGCCAAACAAAATAAAATATATTTTATCTTAATTTACACAGTAATGTGTTCCTAGATAATTTAGTTTACAGTTTTGCTTCTTAAACAACATGGGGGTTGTTGCACCAGTCCCTTACCCCACCCTCCCCACCTGCCTGGTCCTGCCCTGCACAGTCAAAATCTACAACTTTTGATTCCTCCAAAACTTTAATAGCCTACTATTGGCCAGAAGCCTTACCAATAACATAAATAGTTGATTAATGCATATTTTGTATGTTATGTGCATTGCACTATGTAATTGTAATAAAGTAAGCTAGTGAAAAGAAAATGTTATTAAGAAAGTAATAAGTAAGAGAAAATACATTCATAGTATTGTACTATATTTACTAAAAAAGAAATCTGTATAAGCGGACCTGTGCAATTCAAACCTGTTTTGTTCAAGGTCTATGTATACTAAAACAGTCCCAAACAAACTTTGTATTTATGTGCAAAGTTACCTCCAGTAATGTGTGCTTTGCTGATGGGCTAATATTAGACACTGTACAGACAATAAAGAAAAAAGAGAGAGGCAGAAACATTGTTAGCAGATCCTTGATTTTTTTTTTTTTTGATTTTGAGTAAATCCTGAGATGTAACTGTAGTGATTTCTTTCATAAAATATAAAAGAAAAAGCAAATAAGGAAGTGAAAGAAAAAGAAAAAACAATGGGCTTTGTCGTATGCTAACTCATGAAACTATGAGTAAGTTTATTATTTGTCTGTTCAGGGCATTAGCTGCACCATTTCTCAAGTAATTTTTTATGTTTCTTCATAAATGCTGTTGGATATGTGTTCATTGTATAGATATCTGACTCATCTACAAATTCAACCCTCTATTTCTTAATTTAGCTAAAACTATTTTCCAAGAATATTTATTTTCTTAGAACTTTACACATTGTCTTTATTTCTAATACCAGCTATAATTGTTTACTTGGGAAGGGAAGGTTTTTTCCCCAAAGTAAACAATACCTTAATCACTTCTCTCAAATATGATCTCTATGGAAAACTGCATATCTGGCGTCTGAGCCCTTATCACTCTATGAAAGTAAGGGAAGTGGGCTGTGTAACACCCTCCCCCTTTAATGTGGTCTGCACCCTCTCATGTGCCACCATCTTTAGCACTCTATTGTTTTTATGTCACTGAACTTCTATTGTTATTTTTTATTTTTCCTGATTGGATCCTATCATCTTTTAAGTTTATGACCATAGGTCTTGAGGTCAAAGAACAGTTTAAATTTAAATGTATTTTAGCATTAATCTTTATTGCTTGATATTATAGTTGTTTCGATTGTACAAAATCTATTACTATGTTATGTAAATGTTATCTACCATGTCATTTAGTAATTCTAAGTCTGTGTGCTTTGTGAATATTGACAATGCTTTAAGTCAATACTACTGCATTTCATACCATAGAATTTTTATCAGAATTAAAGAAGACTTTATACAGTCCCTGATTTATTTTCCAGACTGTACCTCAAATCTATCTACTTCTCATCTGCTTGTACAGAAGAGATACAGGGAAAGTAAACATTTTGTCAAAGGCTGCCTATTTCACTAATGACAGAACTGGGGCTAGAATCCCCTTCCCTCTCGATCACTTAACTCATAATCTAGTACTCTCTCTTGTGAAACATTTTTCCTGGGGAAAACTGCACACGTAAAAACATCTCTAAGACAAGTGTGTTTGTGTTGAAACTTTTGTAATTTTATTTCTGGTTTTATTTTTAACATTATTTAAAAATACTACGATCCCAAGGTAAATTATTCTAATTTACCTATTTTATTTCAAACAGATCATGTTGTTTGTGAAGAAGAGTTTAAATACGCCATGTTAGCTTTAAACTGTATATGCCCAGCTACATCTACACTTATTACACTTCTGGTTCATACCTCTAGAGGGCAGTAAGTATATTTTTTCTTTAAGATAATGCATTTTAAATTATAAAAAAATAATATAAGTGTAGTTTTGTGATTTAGAGGTACGTAAACCAAGATATACAGTTAGATATGTACTTACACTTGTATTTGTGTGAGTTATCTTCACCTGACAAATAAAAGGATGGATAGATATATAGAAGGGGAAGTCCAAGACAGAAAATTAACAGTGATTTGCTGTTTTTTTTTTCTAACTAATCTTGAGATGATTTGTTTCATCCTAAATTCTAAGTATCTACATTATCTGTTAAGTCTAGGATTAGGGCACTGTTTCTATTTTTGAGATACTTAGGAAATAAAACTTTAAGAAATGAGATGATGAGAATCATTAGTATAAGATCTTAAAGCTATTTTCTTTTCTCTTCCTAAGGTAAGTTTTTTTTCAAAGCTATATGTACATGATTGACCTCAAAATTAAACTTTACAATTATTATGGAATAACAAAATACTTGATAAAATTAGCAAATGTAGTATAAAAGAAATCACTTTTTATATGCATTTTGAGGTAGATGATGGAAAGTTATATCATCAGACCATTTTGTTCTATGATAGAGTTTGTATTTGACTTGGATGATCAAGGAAAGTATAATCAGTGAGCACAGTCCCCACTCTTATTTGAAGAGACAATGTTGCATTGCATTTCATACCTTTTCCAATTTTTTGTTTGGTATTATAGGCAAAATGTTGATTTTATAAGGAAATTTTACTGTGGTGCTTATGGTTATGATTATTTACATTTAGTAAGTTAATTGATAGTTATTTCAGTGAAGTGCCAAGTCAAATAAATCAAGAAAAAGGAAAATTATTTTTTGGGATTTAATACCAGGTGGAGTAAGTTGCCAATTGGAAAATAGCAAATGCTCTGCAATAAAGTAGGCTTTACCCTCTTACTTCTAATTATGTTTCTGCTCTATTGAGATAGTAAGATTTTCCAAAGAGTAACTTTCTTAAAGTTCTAAATGTAAATATTTCTACTCTATCTATTTATAAGCCTTTACTTTGTACAATGGAAAAGATGCAACAGGATCATATATGCATTGTTTGTCTTTGCAGAAAGTATGCGGCATTTTGATGAAATTAAATAAAATACTGCAAACGATTTTAACACCAATTAATGGAACATTCACAGAACTCATCACATGGGCTCATTATTTTGCCATACCCTCTTTATCACAGAATCATATAACTTTAGAACTGAATATCTAGTCTCACTTTATTGTTATAGAAAGGATAAAATGTGCCCATCAACACTAACATACATCATTACTCATAGACTGCTAAATTACACTGTTTAAGTTGTAATAAATACTATTTATTGGCACATACACTGTTGCCCTAGTGAACAAATTGCTCTTGATACAAGCTAAAAAAGAAAATTAGTGACCCTTAAAATAAGACTTTTCCCAATATACTTTAATGAATTTTGCCTCAGAAAAGAAAGTAATGTTGAAGGCCTTGTTACCACATAACTAAGGATTTTCCATGAATAAGATTGACCAGCAAAATTACTTCACAACTAAATGTCACAATAAATGCTATAGTCCACCAGAATAATTTTTTTCATAGCAACTTTGAGACATAATTCGTATATCATGCAATTCAGCCATCTAAAGTGTACGATTTAATGTCTTAGTGTATTCACAGATTTGTGTAAATATCACCACTATCTAACACCTGAATCTTTTCATGTTCTGTCCTTTAGTAGTCACTCATATTTTCTTCCAACCCTTTCAGCCCCACACAATCACCAGTCTACCCTGTCACTATAGATTTTCCTATTGTGGACATTGCATACTGCATATAAACAGAATCATACAATATGCTCTTTGTTTTTTGTTTTGTTTTGTTTTGTGTTTTTGGACTGGCTTCTTTCACTTGACATAATGTTTTTAAGGTTCATCTGTATTGTAGTATACATCAGTACTTCATTCCTTCATATGACTGAATAATATTTCATTGTATGGATATATCATTTATGTTTTTATTCATTAGCTGGTGGATATATGGGTTGTTTCCAGCATTGCAAATAAAAATGCTTTTAACATGCATGTAAAGATTTTTATGTGGACATATACTTACATTTCTTTTGGTTATACTGCTGAGTCACATGGTAACTGTTTAGGAACTGCCAGAATGTTTTCCCAGGAGACTTTAACAGTTTGTATTCCAACCAGCAATGTTGCAGAGGTCCAATTTTTTTCACAATCTCAGCAACACTTGTTATTGTCCACGTTTTTGATTAATACCATCCTAGTGGATGCAAAATAGTGTCTCATTGTGGTTTTGATTTGCATTTCATTGATGGCTAATCACATTGTACATTATTTCATTTGTTTATTGGACATTTGTATATCTTCTTGGAAGAAAAGCCTATTCAGAACCTTTGCCCATTTTTTAATTGGGGTATTTGTCTTTGATTATTGGGTAGTAAGAGCTTTTGTATTTTCTAAATTCAGGTACCTAAATCAGATATATACCATCACTTGAACATATATAGTCATCCAAACAAACTGCTCAATTTAACATATCTAATATATTTTATTAAGTGTATTGCTTGACCAAGTATTTGTATCAAGTCCTCTGTATTATGCATTAACTGAAGATATAGTCAAGATTCACCTATTAACAGAACATGTTTGAAATTTTGCCCTTAAGCATCAGCAGAAATTAGAGCTTAAATATATTGAATTCATAATAAGAGAACAAACTTGGGAGCTGAATTAAGTAGTATAATGGGAGAATGTTGGATAGTCTAAGAAATGTTTTATGCAAAGATTATCAAACCCTTAATTGAAAAGAAAGCTTACAGTAATGCTCAATTTCTCCATTTAAAAAGGAGAGAATAATATTACTAAAACTTCATTTTATAATAAATGGTGATTTTGACTAAATATAGTTGATATTCACAAGCTGTTGAATTAGTTGGTAAAAAGTGAAAAAAAATTGAGACTTTTGTATCCAACAAGCTCAGAAGTAAATATAATATAAAACATGAAATGGTCTAATTTAAAAATATATCTTTAAGTAAAGTGTTATATAGATTATAGTATTGAAAGAAAATAATAAATAGGAATTCTGAAACAAATGAGATAAAGAGATCAAGAGTTGAGATCAAAGATAAGCTCTTTCCTGACAGACGTGCCTTAGTTCACCGTGATAATGGAATTCCTTCCTAATTCATCTCTAGAAATAGACGTACCTACTCAAACACCTTTGTCTTTGTCTTAGTTCTCTTCCAGCCAGTGGAAATGGGGACAAAGATAGAAATCACATATTAAGGATGAATTACCTACCTCTGGACTTTTATAGAAAAGGAATATTAATTAAAAAAAAAACTCTGTCTTGAATTTTGGAGTCTCTACAGCAACTTAGCCAATACCCTGACTAACACAGCTCCCAAGGCTATTAGCACTCTTGCTATCTTACATTTTCTCTTCCTGTATGCTAATGTGTTCATTCCAGTTCTAGTTGTTGTATAAGTCATAAAGTAACTTGTAGATGACTTCAAATAAGTATTTTCCTTTTATTCATTGAGAGTTGACTCTGTATTTCAGCACTTCACTATTTCCCCCTTCATTCAATTCATTTACATTTGAGTAGTCAGTGCTCTTGGCAGTGGTATTCCTTATTGTTAATTAAATTAACATTTTAATTTATTTGGCAGTCTTCCTAGGAAGATGAACGCAAGTTTATTCTTTGGACAAAAATTACTATAGGCTGTTTGACATAGACCGTGATGATTTTAAGCAAAGAAAAGCTGGTATCAGGCCACTTGATAGACATTCATCTGACTCATCTTGATGACATTTCATCCTTGTCAAATGGAAATCTTTTCTTTTCTTTTCAATTTACTTTCATGAAAATAATCATTTCATTAGTCCCATTGAAGTGAAGAGGTTGAATTTTTGGTCTTAGTGATAATCAATGGGAAAGAAAGAATTGATAAAAATACTGCAGTTAGAATTTATAGAACTTGACTACTGAAGAGATATGAATGTAGGAGAAAGGGGAAAAAAGTAAAAATCTCCTCCAGCAAGTCTAGACAGTAGAGAACTATAAAGTGGTTTGGTAGAAGAAAAAAGGAGTTTAATATATATATTATATATATAATATATATATATAATCTATCTATCTATCTACTTTCTAAACAGATATACCTGTTGGTGGGAATTACTTCTTCTCTTGGTTTCTGAGGAGGGATCAGTACTGTTTCAGGTCCATAGAGGTGAAAGTAAAAATAGTGGGGATTTGGGAGAAATGACAACTTAAACTTTTTCCTTTTAGGTAACACGTGGAAGAAAAGGAGAGCAAATATAGTATAGCATAATAGAATAAATAGGAGTAAGGACTTCTAAAACAAACTGGGTAATAAAAATATAAATGGTTTAAGACGGATGGATGCTGAGCAAACAATTAATTAGTAGGTCACTGGTCTCCGGGGACTTCTGAGAAAACAATTCTGGACGGTGGAGACTTTCTCATTTTGAGAAAAGATGAACACATAAGGAGATGATAAGAAATCAAAGCCTGGTTGAAGGCTACCTCTTCATTAGGCTTGTCCATGAAGATGAGAAAGAAAAATAATGAAAGCTCTATTGCACAGGAAGGTTAGAAACAGCTTTTTCTAAATATGTTTGCATGCACATCTACATGTATTTATCTGTTTATTTTCTGTTTGCTTTTAAGGTTTAATTAGTAGAGTAAGTACCAGTGAGGAGACAGAGACTGAAAATCAACCAGAGAGTAGGGGATAGGATCCAGAGAGTGTCTAGAATATCTCTACTTAGTAAGGAGAAGAATCAGTTCTTCCTTAGGAATAGTAAGGAAAGGGGCAATTTACAGTAATTTTATTTATGCATAATAAAGACTATTACACTGGCTAAAAAATATGTTCTGCTCCATATAACAGCTAAAATAAAGGGTGGTATTTTATTCTATAAATGAAATATCTGGTGATCAGCATCTAGAGCAGCTTGTCTGACTCAACAGTGCACCCAGTTCTTTCCATTTTTTTTTTATTCCAACATTTTTAGCTTGTAGAACTTAATCCTCAAGATTATCTTCTTGTAATCACAAAATGTCTGCTTTGCTTCAGGCTATTCTCTTCTCGGTAGGAAGAAGGAGAATGACAAAGGAGCAAAGTACTGTCAACTGAGACTATTTATTAAAGCTTTCCATGAAGTCCAACTGTTTCCTTTTCACATTTTAAGAAACAGTTATATTTTGCATATTAGAATATGAGCTTGATTCTAATAATGTCTATTAGCAATGTAAATAATTTTAAATAGGAAAATATGTGTACATATGTACTTTGTGTACATAGACCTATATACACACATATTTACTTACATTTATATGTTTACTGTTTTAAAATAATTAGGTTATATAACATAAGAACAAAAGATAGATCAAAGGATCTTATCTGGGGGTATATTGAATCATACAAATAACTATGAAAGCCTAAGTTTTATATGTGAAATACAGTGAAGGTCATTGCTTCCTATTAGAGTGAGAGCTCAAATGTGGTGATGCAAACTTGGCACTATTAAAAAATATTGTTAAAATATTCTAAGTATATCCGTAGTATAGTTGCTAATTATTATTACTTCTTGATAGTTGGCCCTTTATCTGAATTTTAACGTATTATCTATCAGTAAGCCAAACCCAAGCATGTTATTATTATAAAATATGTGGTTTAGAAACTTCTCTCATTAAAGTGACAACTAAAACTGGACTTTCTGGGAACTGCATATCCTAATCACAACTAATATTCCCTCTGTTTGGTAGTGTTCATGCTGTAAATGGGGCTCATAAATTTAGGGAGGAAATGTGACAGAGATGAAAGATCCCCAGTTCTGGCAGCTTGAAACAATTGACTCAGTAACTGGTAGAGTTAACTAACATGGAACCAATTACATACTTCATTTAATTCTCAATCGTTTTATATGGAAAATCTGAGGTAATAAATTTCTCATCCATTACGTTATTCATTTATTTGACAGTTATTTATTGACTGCTTACTGTGTGACAGAACCATTCCAGGTGTTGTGGTTTCCACAAGGAAACCAACAGGAAAATTCCAACTGTCATGAAGCTTTTATTCTAATTGAGGAGACACATAGTAAACAAAAAATGAATAAGTTAAAAATATAACCTCTCTCAGAAGGCAGTAGTGCAAAGGAAAAAATAAAGCAGAGAACAATGGGAAATTCAAGGATGGAACAGTGTATCCAACTTAAATAATAGAGTCATGGAAGACGTTATCAAGAGGTTGATATTTAATCAGTGACCTGATTAGGTTAAGGTAGTGAGACATGTAGATATTCTGAGATATGAGTCTTCCACTCTGAAGGAAAGGCAAAGACTCTGAGATTCAAACACATTTGATGACTTGGGAAACAGCAAGTAGGCCAGTGTAGCTAGAACTGAGGGATGAGAAAGGTAGTAAAAGCTGAGATCTGACAGGGAAACACGGGTCTTATAGGCCATTATAAGAGTGGTGGCTATCATTCTAAAGTGAGAAATCATTGAAAGATTCTGAGCAGAAGAGTGGTAGGATTTAAATACTAAGAGACACAAACTCATTGGCTTCTTGGTTGAGCAAAAGCAGTTAAGAGTTTATGGGGATAATCTTAAGCCAGAGAACCTTGTTCTGGCAAGGGCCCAAGCATGTGATGAGAAGTGCTGAGATTCTAGATATATTTTGAAGACATTGTTGTCAGCAGTTGTTGATTAGAGGTAGGGCAGAACAGAAGGAGAAGAGTCTATCGTGAATGCAAAGTTTTTTGCATTTGACTGAGAAGAGTATAATTGTGATTTACCGCAATAAAGAAGACCGTGAAAGATCAGGATTTTTATTCTGGACATGATCAGTTTAAGATACTCGTTAAACTCCCTGAATTGTGTCCAGTATACAGTGTGGAGCTTAGGGACAGTTCTACATGGATGCTAGAAATTTGGCTGTCATCAGCATACAGACACTTTAAAACCATGAAACTGGATGAAGTCCCATCACAAGATTATTTTGAGGATTACGTACAGCCATGCCAGACCACAGTAGGTAGGGACTCTTTAGTTCTCTCACTGGCTCTATTCACCTGTGTCAAGTGAGCCAGATTCTATATGCATCAAAATTATTTCTTAAATTTGGTTGGAGTCAGTTTGAGGGTGGCAGGAGAGATGCTTTAAAGACAAAGCAGGACACCTAGAACCATATACACATTTGTGATGGAGAAGAAAAAGACTCAGGCCACACACACATTTTTTTTATATTTAAATTAGAATATGTTCATAACTTTGGATATTTTTTTGAACAAGGAATGACACTAATGAACAATATATATCACAGTGCTTCCAAGCAATAAGCAGTGAAGTTATACATCTCACCATGGCCAATTTTTTGAATCACTGTCTTAAGTATTGCAGAGATTAAGACTACATATATTTTGAAACAGATGACTCAGATATGTACATTGTCAGGCATTTTACTCTCAGGCAATATATTATATTATTCAGTCACGGAATAATTTTATAAAAGAAAGCCAAATAGAGTTGTAGGAAGTAAAAAACTATTTTTCTTTTTAAAAGGTACAGGTTTTTAGTGACCTTTTCAAAGTTTGTTTGGAAGAAACCCATTATAAAAATTATTTAAATAAGAAAATTGTTAAACTCAGTAAAATTATTTTAAAATGTAATAGAAGACATAAAGATAAAAAGTCAGGAACCAGAGAAAACAGTTAAGTTATATAAATGTAAGCAGATAACAGTTGCTGGCAGATTCCGATAATGGTGATGCATATTACAGTGTGTTACAATAATTTTATTTTGATTTACATGGCCACAAAAAAGGAAGCTTCAAATACAAATCAGTTGGTGTAGGATATAATTATATATTTTAAGTATTTTGAATAAATGAAAAGATATAAGAATTCCAATGCTACATTCCATAAATACAAATTAGGAGTAAGGGGGAAGCAAAGTTGCCTTTATATTTTAGTAAAATCAATTTTTAAAAGTTGCAGTTTTGTAAATATGTTCCTCAGGGGTGGTTATTTCATTAGAAGCCCTTCATTAAGATACCTGGTGAGTGTATTCTATTCATCAATGGGATCTGGAA
This sequence comes from Cryptoprocta ferox, assembly GCA_028646485.1. NCBI lineage: Eukaryota > Metazoa > Chordata > Mammalia > Carnivora > Eupleridae > Cryptoprocta > Cryptoprocta ferox. The sequence continues at coordinate 42,795,864 of CM053562.1, forward strand.
ATTGCATATTTGGGTATTGCTGCAATGCTTTTTGTAAAATGAAAGCTAAACACTATTAAGTTTTATCTGTTGTTTTCAATGTAATTGGTCTCTTTAAAAATAGAAGAACACCTTCATTTCTGGTTATTTCCTTAGCTTGGAAAATTTTATCATACCTCTAACCACATACAAAGTGTTTGTAAAATTATAGAAAAATAGTCTTGTTCAGTTTCTATCATGAGCATTATAATTGTGTACATTTAAACTTAAGTGAAATTTAGTCTTTCTCAAGTAACTATTTTACCAAATATTGCTTAATAGTTTTGGGAAATCTTCAACCACAGTAGAAACACATTAAGCCAAAATGCAGTGTAATTAATTTCTGTGTGTGGCATATAAATAGTGTTTTTGTTATGTCATAGAATTGCCAAATTTGTGTTCCAAGGCACAATTAATAATGCTTTTGGATGGATGTTAGTAATTTTCCTGAAAAATAAAATTACATGCTCAAGTAAGATTGGGAAATGCTGGATTACATATTACATTTTTAATGGCTCTTAAAAATCTTTTTATTTGAGCTAAATTTAGACTTACAGAAAACTGCAAAAATAGTCCAGAGTTCCCACATACCCTTCCCATATTAACTTCCCTTAATGTTTACATCTTACATTATCATAGTGCAGTTCTCCAAATGACCAATTAACATTGGTACAATACAATTGACTAAATTATTGGCCTTATTTGAATTTCACCAGTTTTACCATTAATATCCCTTTTCTGTTCCAATATCTTCTCCAAGATCCTGCATTGCCTTTAGTTGTTATTTCTCCTAAGCCTCCTCCAATCGGTGGCAGTTCCTGTGGGTAAGATTGGAATCAGAATAAACTCATGATTTAATACACATATATGCAAAGATAGATTCAGTTATATAGATGTATGTCTCTATGGGTCTGTGAGTATATACACACATAACTGCTAGCTCTGTTTACTGAAAGAGCCAGGAAGCAATGGCAGCACACTAGCACTTAGCAGAGTTTGATGCTGACATCTTGGTTACTAAACAAAATTCTCTAATAAAAGCAACCTAGGCTCCTTGGGGTATTGGTTGAATCCAGGATGAGGGCAGAGAAAGTATAAGAGGAGTCTGGAAAATCTTGTGGTGCCAGAAATTAAGGAGTTGCTTGGAAGCGTGTGAGGGATTGTCGAAAATAACACAGGAACTAACCTGAAGGAGTTCCTAATAAGCCAATATGGGACAAATTAAGAAACAAAATAAATAATGACAACATTAGATTTTAACCCATAAAATCAAGTAAATACACTGATGTAAATAAGCAGTGGGATAAATAAATAAGTGGGAAAGAAGGAATAGCTCTTTCTTACTTAAGAATTCTGAATAATAAATGTAGAAGGAAGAGAGAAAAAGGAAGTCATCATTAGGCAAATAATTGTTGTAGACAAAATCATCTAAGGGGTGCTAATATTAGTGGCTGAAAGTTTAAAGAGAGCCAGGATCACTGTGTGGTTTCAACATGTCTGTCCATGATATTTGATAACTATGAAAGGAAAAATTATAATTTTATGGTGAAATAACCTTATAGATATTGTCTTAATCAAGAGATCAAGGTAAACATCACCAATAAAAAGAGATGTCAACTTCATGTAATCCCTACATGATGCCCTAAGAAGTACATGACAGAAAAAAAGAAGTACATGACATATTTCTTTGGTATTCCTGCCAGCGTGTTCTGATTATGAGAAAAATGTAAGCCACACCAATATTGAGAACATCCTACAACATAATTGACCAGTACTCTTCCAAATGTCAAGGTGGTAAAAGACAAGGGGAGCCTGAGGAATTAAATATTTATTTTTAAACATTTTTGTCAGCTTTATTTGAGAGTGATTTAAATATTTTAGATGGTATTTTGACTGGAGGAATTCTCCAAGCAAAATCTTTAAGAAAAAAGTATATCTGGAGAAAACAAAGAGCAAGGTCAATGGCAGGTAGGGCAATATTTTGTATATATCTTTTCTGTTGTTGTTTTTAAGTAAGTTCTACACCACAACATGGGGCTTGAACTCACAACCCTGAGATCAAGAGTCACATGCTCTACCGACTGAGCCAGCCAGGTGCCCCTATTTTATTATATCTTTGAGCCTCAGCAGACCTACAGGGACCTGGGCTAGAGATTGCAGAAAGCTTCATTGTTTCTCTGCCCTCAGATGAAAATTAGCCATGAGATTTCCTTTGTCTATTATACTCTGACATCCAGGGAGTCCTCATTTTAAACACTGTGTTGAGGGAATAGGCAGATCAAATGTCTTTTACCATCTCCAGAAAAAGGACCAAGTGAGACAAGGGAGGGAAGCAAGGACTGAGGTACAGATAAGACAGGTTGGAGAGTTTTTTTTTTTCCTTTTAATACTGAGCTAGTCACAGAGGGCCCAGGGAATCAGTTGCCATGAGAGAAGAGAAAGTTTCTTAAAAGTAACAGAGATTATAATTACCACCTTGACTGAAAGAAAGGAAAATGAAAAAAAAAAAAAATGTGAGGGTGGGTGGGGGACAAGCTCAAGAGGTACCTTTAGTTCTGTTGGAAGTTTCACATTCCAAAATTGTGACAGAAGATTGTTTTGCAATCTGGCAGATCTAATCCAGTCACCCTCTTCCTGTAGGAAACTAAAACTAGTGTTTACAAAGATGACAGGCACTGGTTTTCCTTTAGAGCAAAACATAATTGTTTTCTCCAGTTCTAATGTTTGATTGCTCTATTTCAAGTAATTGTCACTTAAAGTATAAATCTTGAACTTTATTTGATAAAACTTTCTTAAATCTAAGCCTCTATTTCCATTAATAGATTGATGTGTATACTTTTCAGTGCTTTCAATCAGAATTGAGAATATTAACAGCCTTTTTTTCCCTCCCACCAAACCTCAAGTCTCCTTTCCATCCTTAATGCCTCACACCATTAGCAACCTGGTAACTTACTGCTACTCAGACTTCTAGACAAGAAAGGAAGGTCATAGAAAGGGCTTTTACATATTTCCTTCCCCTGTCCTTCTCTGCTTTTCCACTATGGAGTGTGAATTTCACTGCATCAGGGAACTATTTTTTCTTCTAAAACTCTCTCACCTCACACTACCCTGGTCTAAAGTACTTCGATTTTCCTGGACATTGTATTAGTTTGCCAGGGCTGCCATAACAAAGAAACTGGGTGGCTTATATATATATACACGTGAGAAAGCACGAGCAGGGGAGAGTGACAGGGAAGATTGAGCGAGAATCCAAAGCAGTATCCACGCTCAGTGCGGAGGAAACTGGGTAGCTTAAATAATAGAAGTTTAATTTCTCATAGTCCTGAAGGTTGGAAGTCCAAAATCAAGATATTGGCAGGTTTGGTTTCTCCTGAGGCTTCTCTCCGGGCTTGCAGATGGCCATCTCATTGTATCCTCACGTGGTCTTTCCTGTGTGAGCATTTATCCCTCAAGTCTCTTTGTGTGGCCAGATTTCTCTTATGAAGACACCAGATTGGACTAAGGCTCACACTAAGAGCCTCATTTCAACTTAATCACCTCCTCAAAGCCTCTGTCACATTCTGAAGTATTAAGGGTTAGGACTTCAACATATGATTTTGGAAGGGGGACAAAATTCATCCATAACAGCTTTGGAGTTGGGAGACACCATGGGTTTTATTGGAACACATCTATAGATTGTTATTGTTTCCACTATGCAAGCGGTTCTGCTGGTTCTGTGGAAACCTGATTCTTTGATCATGGAAATTGAGGAAGATGGCATTGTCTGTATACCTCTAATGGTCATTTTTCCATTTCTCCCACGACAAAACATTTTTTAAAAAGGACTTTGAGATTAGAGGTCTAATTAGAAAGTGGAAGTAATCACGAGATGGTGCACCTCTAAAAGTTACTCTTATTTTTCTTTCATGTAAGTTAATGTGTACTGGAAATCTCCACAGAAATACATTTTATTCAGTATATCTAAAATCTATTTGATTACCTGAGAAATGTTTTCCTAAGCATACCTATTAAAAGATCAATTGGAACAGTATTTTATTAAACCTATTTTGAGCAATCTGGATATTGCTCTAGTCTGGCAGTCTGCTGCTTGGAAAGCCTTTAGTAGCTCATCATTCAATATCAAATTAGATTCAAATATATCCATTTAATTTAAGGACCTCTATACTCTAGTCCTAATTTATTTTTATATCCTTATCTCCCATGATTCTCTTATATATATCATGTTCTCCAAATAACATGATCCTAAATATACTTTGTGGTTTCCACCTTCTATAAATATTTTTTTAAAATGTTGATACCGTTACATTGAATTCATTTCTTCTGGCTTTTCTGGAGAATTTTGCTAAATCAAAAATTCTATTTCCTCATGACTATTTTTAAACTTCCCAATTTAATGTGGTTTTTCACTTCTATGAACTTACATAGAATTTTAATATATTCTGCCAGAGTATGTGTTATATATTTTTTTGTATTTATTTTTTCCTGCTTAGTAGGCTGTGATTTCATCAAGGTGGAGAACGTGTTGTACTCATTTTTATACCTTCTATGATATTTTTCACAGCATGGATGCTCAATAAATATTAGTTAAATAAATGAAGTAAAGGATTCACTAAGATGATTCATTGAACCCCTTGCTTCAAACTGGTTTATGATCCATATGCCTTTGTCTGCTCTCCCTCATGAGACTCCATTGAAATTAAGACAGAAAGAAAAAATGATAAACTTTCATTAATGAAAAATACGTGAAAGGTGTAAGAAATTTCAGCAAACTTCTGGGAGATGGAAAAAAATGTTTTCTGAAGAACCACTCCCTCCACTCTCAGAATGTTTAGAGAGTGATGCAGCAGGACAAAATGGCAGCTCCCAGGAAAGCTCTGGGGTGCATGACCTCTAGAAAAAGAAGGCAAATTTTAATTGAATTCCTGTGTACTGCACAAGTTACCCCTTTTCTATCTATCACAGTTTACTATTGCAGTTAAGTTTAGTCAGACATTTATCACTGGGAAAAATCAGATTTTTCCTAAAGACATTAGAAGAAAATGTCTGAATTATATGTTAGTAGGTAGTTTGGAGCTGGGATTCAAACTTCTATAATCAGGCATTTAGTGGCCCCACACTAAGTAGAGTGTTCCCTTCGTGTTCACCATAAGGCATAACCTGGCATTTAACAAAACATTTACAGACAAAGGAATCCATTTAATATCCTGATATCTCATACTCAGAATTTTGAAATATGGCTCCTGCAATTTGCTGACTATCAGCATGCAGCATGAAATGAAGGAAATAAATCCAGCCAGCTGGAAACAGCTATCTGTATTCTCACAGGAATTATTTTGGATCTATAAGGATATAGGGAAATTTGGTCTTACACTCACTAGTAAAAAAAAAAAAAAGTCAAAGTTCAAAAAGAATCAAATATATTTTTTGAAGCAAAAAAAGACTCCATAAACAAGAAAAAATTGTAAATATATTTTTGATAACTAGACCAGTATAAATAATAGTTGAGAAGAATATCGAAGATTATAAAAGGATTATTATGACTGTTTAAAGGAATAAAATGCTGAGGACATTTTTTTGTTTGTAGAATTTTTATTTTTCAGAATCTTTAACTTAAATGTTGATTATGTTTCGGAGGATTGGATTTTCTCTGTAAAAATAAGAAAAAACATAATAAATACAAAATCTAGAATAGCTTAAAATAATTACAATTATTATTCTCAGGAAGATTTAAAGAGAATAGGAGTTATGGTGTAGAAATAGTAAAAAAGACCTTTTGAAATTAATAGAGTGCTGAAATTAGAATTTAATAAAATTCAATAAGCTCCTACAACTCAATAGCAAAATAAATCTGATTAGGATATGAGTGGAGGCTCTGAATAGATATTTAACACAGAAGACAGATGGTCAACAGGTACATCAAAAGGTGCTTAACATCACTAATCATCAAGGAAATACAAATAAAAACTATAATAAGATTACCATTTCACACCTCGGCTATTATCAAAAAGACAAGAAATAACAAGTGTTGGCAAGGATATGGAGAAAAGGGAATTCTTATATACTGAAGGTGGCCATGTAAATTGGTGAAGCCACTATGAAAAATAGTCTGTAAGTTTTTAAAAACAAATGAAAGATAGAATACTGTATGATCCAGCAAGTCCACCCCTGGGTATTTATTCAGAGGAAATGAAAACACTAAGTGGAAAGATAACTTGCATCCCCATGTTCACTGCAGGAGTATTTACAATTGCTAGGATATGGAAACAACATAAGTGCCTATTGACAAATGAATGGATAAGTAAGTTGTGGTAGGTGTGTGCATGCTATTTAGCCATAAGAAAGAATGAAATCTTGCCATTTGTGACAAGGATGGACCTTGAGGGCACTATACTAAGAGGAATAATTCAGATAGAGGAAGACAAATATCATATGATCTCACTTATATATGGAATCTCAAAAAAATAAAAAACAGAAAGCCAACCTCATAGATACAGAGAATAGATTGGTGGTTGTCATGGTGGGGACAACAGAGTGGAACAAATGGGTGAAAGGGGTTAAAAGATGCAAATTTCCAGTTATAAAATAAGTAAGTCATGGGATTTAATATACAGCATGGTGACTATAGTTAATACTGGATTGCATATGTGCAAGTTGTTAAAAGTAGATCTTAAAAGTCCTTATCACAAAAAAAAGCATAACTATGTATCATGATGGATACTGGACTTTTTGTGGTGATCACTGTGTAATATATACACATATAATAAAATCATTATGTTATATACCTAAATTTAGTATCATGTTATATGTCAGTTATACCTCAATAAAAATTTTTCAGAAAAAAGTTTTGAAAGATAATATCATACATATTCTGAGGATTGCAGATAAAAGTGCAGAGATAGAATGCATAAGAAAAAGGATTTGAAGTGCAGGTCAGTCCAATATCTGATTTAGCAGGAGTTCCAGAGAACATAGAGAAAATGGAATGTAAGAAATTATGACAGAGTAAGGGAGTCAGATCTTTAAATTGACAGTCTCTTCCTGTAAATTATAATTAATGAAAAAGAACTATACCTAGGTTCTACCACAGCATTGCCAAATTACAAAGCAATAATGGTGAAGAAAAATTCCTTAAAACTTGTACGAATGGGGAGACTCTTAGTATTGATTAGGGTTCTTAACTTTAGACAAGAGTATCTGCTTAATCAGTTTAATTGTAGAGATGTATGAAGGAATATGGATAACTCTGAGCAAGAAAATTAACCTCTATCTTGGCTAAACTGGCATAAACAATTTCCACTTCTACTCCACCTAACTAACTGGGTAAAAATCCTAGAACCATACTACCCCTGCAACCAAATGGATGCCACTTGTCTGTTTCCTCTTTTAGCTTACTTCCAAAGTAAACTCCTACATTTGTGTCTGATTGATGGGACCCGGGTCACATGTCTGCACCATGGCTAAAACCAAAAATTCATAAAAGTTATGGTCAAGATAAGAAAAGTCAGACATTGGATCTCAGCAAGAGACAAGACTAGATTAAAAGCTACATGTACAGTGTGATGTGGCAAAGGAAGTATCTGTTTTCTTTCCCAACTGAAACACAAAACATGAAAACATTACAAAAAACAAAAAACAAAAACAGCAATGGTAAACTCTAAGAAAGAAAAGGAGCTAACATAAAGCAAATTAAAGTGTGCCATAATACTGAACAACAGGTGGTTGGTAAGGAAAGAGTAATTTTTAAAATAGTCTCTGTTGAATAACTTAGGGAACTGTGGAGAAGCTTTTATAATTATAGAATTCCCTTTAACTCTTAAGTGAACTATGTTGCATAATCATTATAATGTGATCACGGCACACAATTTCTCTACTTTTCTTTTCCAGCTTTATTGAGGTATAATTGACAAAAAACACTGTGTAAGTTTAAGGTGTACAACATGTTCTCCACTTTCTTTTTTTATTCAATGTTTATTTTTGAGAGAGAGGCAGGAAGGGGGGGGGGGGCTAGTGGAGGAGAGACAGAGAGAGAGAGAGGGAGACAGAGAATCTGAAGGTTCCACACTGTCAACACAAAGCCTGAATGGGACTCGAACCCACGAATCATGAGATTATTAGCCTGAGTCAAAGTTGGATGCTCAACTGACTGAGCCACTCAGATGCCCCTCTATTTTCAATCTTAAACCAGTGACTTTTTGTAGCTCGTGAACAAAATACAAATATTTGTAATTTCAACAATGTAGAAAAAAATTGTACAGGGAATAACACTTTGAAATAAAAGTAGGGAGAAGATGTGGAAGGGAAAAGTAGGCATTAATATCCTCAGCTTACATAATGGAAATGAAGACTGTATATAGTTAGCATAACAGGGTTAAAGTGTGTTATTTAAAGTTAAAATGTAACTAGGAGATCTGAAGTTTCAAACCTAATCACCAATGAACCCAAATGATGCTAGCAGATAGGTTTTATTTGGCCACCAGCCTGGTGCAAATATTTTTTTCTTTTGAATTTTTTTTTTGAATTTGCCTGTTTAGCAGGCATGTAGCAACCAACCCACCAGAAGTCTCAATATTCCCCAGTGTCTCACATCTGGCCTGCATTACACATTTACTTTTCTAACCTGCTCTGTGGACACTGGGGTTGGAGAACAACTCTGAAGAGGAATTCCAAAGAGGAATTAAAAATGAGAGTATAGTTATATAAAGAGTACCTGTGGGGAATCTCTTGTGAGATCATTCTTTTCTCTCAGACCTCAGAGAAGTCAGTCATTAGACAATGCCTATACCAGTGTATAATAATAAAGCTACAGAGCATTATCATTAAGAAATACCTCAAAATTCTGCATTAAGCTGAAGATCTGGAAACTTTTTTTTGGTCAAAATTTAAGGTTTGGATGAAATAACATGCTAAAAATAGCCTAAGTCACTTAAAGTATTGTTTTTGTTTTGACCATTAATTCATTGTTTAAATTATAAATACATGCATCCACACAGTACAAGGCACTGTGTTAAGAGTTTGGGAAATGCAAAGCACAAGTACATCCTGATGACAAAAGACTAATACTCAATACAGGGTAGGACACAGTGTAAACATGGTATGTATATGGATTTGGAACATATTATAAACTTCTCCTAGGTTTATTTTATTAATGAAATATCTTTTGTCTGTGGTAAGATTACCTTTTCAGACCTTGAGAATAAATCAAAAGACAACATGGGAAAACAGTGAACAAATCTCCTAGTTAAAAGTAAGTTTAAAAGGGCAAAAAAATACTCAAACGGTAAAATGTAAATAGCAACAATAGGAGCCTCTGAAACTCTTGTATCCCCAAATATTAGTATTTATGGTATATAACTTTCCTGGGAAATTCACAGTGGTGTTCTGAACTAAAGGGATAGATACAGTGGCACTATGTTCGTGTACAAGGGGACAAAGTGCTTTATTGGAAGCTAAGTGTATGGTTTTCAGTAAGCAAGCAGGCTGTGTTCTGAGAAAGAAAGGGGTAAGTACATTTTAGGTATGAATTTTTATTTATTCTGATGTAGAACAGTTTAAAATCAGCGGGCTATGACTGACTTCATAATGGCGTGAAAGATCTGAGAATGATGTTCTTTAAGACAGAAGAATTCACCTTTTCACCTGACGGTTTGAAAAGTAGATGAAAAATCTTACAGAATTTTAGAATTTTTGTGTGTGTGATAATTAGGCAGCTTTTTGAATTAAGTGAGCGTTTCAGAAAATCACATTGGACTAAGGACAATGGCTTTTGGCCACCTTCAAGTATAGTAGGCCTTTTGGATTTAATGTTTGGGCTCTATTTCATTTTTCTTGAAGTAGATCCCTTTCAAAAGTTCATTGTTTAAGTTCACTATTAATAATGTTAGAAAGCTGGTGCGCCTGGGTGGCTCAGTCCATTAAGCGTCCGACTCAAGGTTTTGACTCAGGTCATCATCTCACGGTTCATGAGTTTGAGCCCTGCATCGGGTCTGTACTTACAGTGCATATACTGCTTGGTATTCTCTCTCTCTGTCCCTCTCTCTCTGCTCCTCCCCTGCTCTCTCTCTCGCTCTCAAAATAAATAGTTAATTTTTTTAAAAAATTTAAAAATATTTGAAAGCTATATGGCATTTTTCTGTTCTCCCCATCTCAACAGTTTCTTTTCCCAAGAATGGCCAACAGCTTTCCAGTTCCATCTAGCGGTAGAAAATTGATTAGCATCCAGTAACTTGATTTAGTCTTAGGACTCATTTCTAGTTTGATGTCTGCTGACATGAAAAGCTGGGGAAGTTCTGTTGCTCAAGAGGAGGGATGTGTAAGTCTCTTCCTGGTAGACAGACAACATCTTCATCTTGTGTTTTATTACTTTCTCTTTTCTTTTTAGATAAGATAGCCATACTTGTCTGTCAGTTCTATCTGCAGATTAACAAGAATAAATGTGCATCAAAGTTGTGTGTTAGCTGTTTCTTTTGCAACCTCCCTGTTTTGGAAGCTTCTGTATATTCTAATATATCCTTTCCACCCATAAATTACAATTATGTTTCCAGTGACACACGCTACAATTTGTCAAAATCATTTCTTTGGCCTACAGTGTTCACTGTAGATTCCTATCATTGATAGTAAAGGCAAGATTGTAGTACCATTTAAATAATTTGATTTTTAAATAATGTAACAGTTTGGGACCATTATGGGTTAATGCAATTCACGTGTGTTTGCAGAAAAGCACCCTGTAAAGAATATAAACAACTATGTGCAACCAAGCAGATACTAAGTTGGGGAAATACAACAGTATAGAATTAAATAAAGTGTATTAATTTTAATTACATTTAAACCCTTGGGTTTTAAATAGACTTTCAATCAATACAATGAGGTAATAAATATCTTCTTGAACATGGAGCATTAATAAGGAAATTTTATTTTATTTAACGTTTCAACTATAAATCTAAATGACATCCTTTTCCTAAGGCAAACATTTCCACCTAAGTTATATGTAAAGCCTTTTATTACATACTGAAGAATGGATTTTATATCAAAGATACCTTGTGACAAGGTGCTCTTTATTCCTACTGATGTGAAAGTAATTTAGTTTGATAATAAAAATAGGTATATGAAAACAACTAATTTGGTAATCTGTGTGGATTTCTACTAATGATTATATTTCATAACCTTGAAGGCAGGGCTTCATAATACCATGCTTACTCTTCTTGACTTTCTTTATGTATAGTTTTGTGGCATCCTCATATGCATACAGAAAATATGAAAATAAAATAAAATTTTATTTTCCAAAAGTTATTAGTGTGAGGTTTTTAAAAATGCTTTCCATCTTTATAAAAAATAAGAATTTGTCAGTAGAATAAGGTTTTATCATGTTTTTGTTTTTAATGCAAACTATTTTATTGGGTAGAGCAGTTCAGCACATTCCTGAACTAGTAACAGAGCATCTATTAAAATACAATTTCAACCTATTGTATCTGGAACAGGAAATTCCAGTTAAATCCTTGTTTCTCCCTTTAGGAAAATTTGATATGGGGAAACTTTTAAAGACAAAATTATGTAAGATTCTTTTACTGCAGTCAGAAGCCTGCATTAAAATACATTTCTGCAAAGAGCAGACTCAAGTACTTACTAGCATTCCTCCTTCCACTTGGTTGACTGTATTAAAGCACAGAAGATTGCTTAATACAATCTTAATGTGAGTTAATTTGCTTTCTGGTAATAATACCTATTTTCCTTGAAGGTGTAATCATAGGTTAATGAGGAATGTGCAACTTGCATTTAAAAGAAAAATAAAATCAGTTGTCAAAATTGATTTATGTATCATCCAGAAGTTAACTGGAACAAATTTTCCCAGATATTTCTAACTTGGGAAAACTAATCAGGATAGAACAAATATACTTTTTTAAAACCAATACTTATTGTATTGGGAGGGACTTTTCATGCCCCCAAATTGATGACTATAACCAAAGAAGAGACAAGTATCCCATTGTCTAGCCTCCTCACCTTTTCATAGAAAGAGAAGATTAGAGTCGGGGAATGGATAGAGAAGCACAGTGCTCTTGTGCCTACCCCTAACCATGTGAGAAGTACAAAAGAATTATGCATGCTCATGGAGAGTAGGGATGTCTTGAGGAAGTGAGAACTAGCATCTCATCTCTTAGTTAGACATTTGCTTATCTAGTTTCCTGTGATTAACTGAACAGGAGGAAAAAAGAATTAGAGAAAAATGGCAAAGCTAGAAGGCAGACTTCAATCCCATGCATGGGTTTTCCACAGCATGACTGATAGTTTAAAAAGACTTGGGCCATATTTCTGGTACCCCATCTAAGTCTGTTGGTCACAAGGCGAGGAAACCCAAGAAGGTAGATTGTAGGTTGTACTGCTGAGAAATAAGATGAGGGAAAGTAGAAGAGACTTTCTTGCTTGCCAGTGATCATATACTAAGGGTCACCCCTCACTGCCCATAAAGGGCATTCACATGTGCCTACAAGACACATTTATAGAAGATGGTGATGACCAGTTAGAGTTACTTCGAAGAGCAGCAACATCCTAGGGAGAATCAGCCTGAGCTGGTAAGACTGGAATTTCAAATGGGGTGAAACTGAACATGATTTGAAAGAAATGGGACCTGCCCAAAAATATTACCATAAGACATGAATGGGGGATTTGACAGGACATGCTTGAAGGCTACAAGGTCTTGAAAACTTTGACACAGAGTTAGTTTATTCACTTCATTAGGCTTTTCTTTTCCCTTTCTTCTAAGCAATTTTCTATCACCTTTCCTTCCACTTCTCTTTTTAAAAAATTTTTACTCACTTAGACATTTGTTTAGGGTTTAGAATGCATAGGATAGCAGACACAAATTTTATTTCCTTTTAAGCTGCTCCATTGAGGTTTTTCCAAGATTCCCATGACTCTGGTTTTGGGTGCATGCATTTTACAGCATATCTCTTTATTCAGGGGAAATAGACATCTCAAAAAGGTTCTTTCAAATATCAAGTACATACTTTTACTCTGTACTCCATTTATTTCTTAATATTCTTAATAGAATATTTCATTTTCATATTCCTATCATTGTTTTCTTTTTCTACTAATACTTTTATAAACAGCTGGAGCTGGCAATTGTTTTGAAAACAAAGGTGTACATAAACCAGTTTAGGAAGGATTGATTACCATTAAGTTTTCAGTAAAAATGGTATAACTGCCTAAAAAAAGGGTATGGAGTAAACTAAGCTGTACTATTTCACAGGTTGGAGTATACTTGTAGCTTGACAGTAAGTAAATGCGCAAGCCAATTATTTTCCCTAAAACTTCATTTGATTAGTTTAAACACATCTTAAATCTTCATTAAATGGCTTTTTGTAACTTTCACTAAGCTCTCCATTCTGTGCTTTTTGTCCCTAATATCTTTTGTGTTTTTACTGCTGCTGAGGTTAAATTTATTTCATGTCCATTAACGATTGAGGAGCTCAGTGATTATTTTTTATAATTCTAATGGCAAATTCATCATAGGGAAAGTAATTGGTTAGGCCTAAAAAAATGATTCTGGTAAGGAGACAGGTATTATATAATTAGGAAAGCAGAACATTTAGTAATTGAGCATAAAGAACTTTGTTAGATTATTCTTTGTTCATTTAACCAAACATTTATTAAGCACTTACTCTGTCAGAATGGATGTCAGGGTCTCAAAAGTATAGCAGGGTCTCAAAAGTATAAACAAGATATGATCCCTTTCCTACTGTGGCTTATTTCACAGGGAAGCAAGTCATTAAGGAGTAATTAATACAATTTACTGTTACCGTATCATGAAAAAAGTATAGCACTGCAAAGCTAAGAAGTAATGAGTAAGCTGTAGGTCAGAGAACAAGTAGAACATCGAAGATAGAAGGAACACCATTGTGAAAAGGCCAAAATATAAGAAAGAGTTTCTTGTTCAGGGTAAATTAAGGAGTGTTCATGCCTGGAACACACAAAAGAAAGAAGACAGAAGTAACAAATGAAATTTGAAAAGCAGGCATAGCATAGGTCTGGAGGGCTTTGTAATGATGATAAAGAAGTTCACATTTTTAAAATGGAATGAGGAAGCCCTTTAAACATTTTCAACAGGAGAGTGACAAAACTGATTTGAGTTTTTAAAATTCACTCTTCTGACGGCACCATAAATGGATTTGTAATGGCCAATACTGGAGGCAAGGAGGCAAGAAAATGGGGTAGGACTATTTTAATAGTGTAAGAATTGATGGAGAAAGGGACAAGTGGTGAGTTCAAGATCCACTTAGATGGTGGAATTAAAGAAGTCTCTGATATGAGAAGTTTGGAAATATCTTTTTATTTATGTGATTGTTTTCCTCCATTCAAAAATCTTGAATTAATTCTGCCTATAAAGATAAAGTAAGATAGATGAAGAGAAAATTTAGGTAGAATATTAAGTTGAAGACAAATAAAAGTTTTTTTTTACACATCTACACACCATAAAATGCCCTTTTAAAAAATAGAGATATAACTTCCATGTCATATTACATTAGTTTCAGATGTACAACATAATTCTCTCTATATATATACGTGTATGTGTATACACACACGCATACACACATACACACACACACACACACACACATATCGAGAGAGAAATGATCTTGCCAGTAAGTCTAGTTAACATCCATTACCACACATACTTACATTTTTTTTGTTGTAAGACAAACTTTTAAGATTTACTCTGTTAGCAGCTAATATATAATATGATATTATTAACTATAGTCACCATGCCGTGCATTATATTCCCAGGACTTATTTAATATAGAACTAGAATTTTATACCTTTTGCTCACCTTAATCCTTTTCACCCACCTCCCCTTTGGCAAGCACCAGTCTGTTCTCTGAATCTAGGAGTTCATTTTTTGTTTCTGTTTTTTTTTTTAAATATTCTACATATAAATGAGATCATATGGTATTTGTCTTGGTCTGATTTATTTCACTTAGCTAATAACCTCAAGGTCCATCCATATTGTCACAAATGGCAGGATTTCCTTTTATATAGCTGAATAGTAACTCATTATATATATTTACACCACATTTTCTTTATTCATTCATCCATCTACGAACTCTTCAGTTGTTTCTATGCCTTGGTTCATGTAAACAATGCTGCAATGGACATGAGGTGCAGATATCTTTCTGAGTTAGTCCTGTTTTTCTTTTTTTTGTGATGCAATTAGAAATATTTCAGACATTCAAAAATTATAAGATTATTATCATTAACATCCAGGTAACTAGGATTTCAGATTAAAAAAATAAACATTCCAAATGTTTCTGAAGCCCACGTATATTATCTCTGGACTTTGTTAAGTAAAATAACAAATCTGGAATCACTTCTTTTATTTAACAATTTATATTTTAGATTTCTCCATGTTGTTTTATAAGTAGTAGTACTTACATTTCACTGTTATCTTTATGGATTCTATTTATTTATTTGTTTATTTATCCATATTTCTGATGGAAATGGATGCTCAAGAAATATATATATATATTTTTCTCTTCCATTAGCAAATCCTTTCTGGTCTACCTTCAGAACACACCCAGAGTCTAATCTGGTCCAAACCATCATCATCTAGCTACATCATTGTAGTAACCTCCTCATTGGTCATTATCCCTTCTTCAGTCTATTCTCAGCACCCTGACCTGTGGGGATTTTTGTAAAATTTAAGTCAGAATCTTCTCCCATTCTGTAGGTTGCCTTTTAGTTTCGTCAATTATTTCCTTCACTGTGCAGAAGCTTTTGATCTTGATGAAGTCCCAGTAGTTCATGTTTGCCTTTGTTTCCCTTGCCTTCAGGGACATGTTTAGTAAGATGGGCTAGATGGGTGATGAGTATTAGGAAGAGCACTTGTTGTGATGAGCACTGGTGTTGTATGTAAGTGATGACTCACTGAATTCTACTTCTGAAACCTATATTGCACTGCATGTTAACTAACTAAAATATAAACAATAAAAGAAGACAAAAAATTAAAGTCAGAATCTTTTGTAGTCATCTTTGAAGTCCTCCAGTGGTTGCCAAATCATCCCAAGTACAAGTCCAAGTTACTGTAAAATTTTGTAAACCTGTATATGACCCCTCTCCCTTCCCAGTTATCTTTCTGGCCTCATTTTTTCTCTTCCCCCAACTCCAGCTGAACTGGCCTCCTTGCTCTTTCTTTGCCACACCAGGCAGTTCTCTGCTTCAGGAAGGTACTTGTCGCTGCTTTTGCCTGAAACAGTATTCTCCTGGGTAGTCATATGGCTGCCTTTCCCACTCTCTTGAAGATTTTTACTCAAATGTCAACCTCCCAGCAATGCCTTGCTCAACCATACCATTTACTTTTCAATTCCCTGCTCAAAATTATTTCCCTCTCTTATTTTTCTCCCTACCACTTATCACTTCTAACATAACACAGTTTGCTTCATTTGTTTATTGTCAGTCTTCCTTCACCAGAGGCTTCAAACAAGAAAGCATTTTTGCCTTGTTAACTGCCATAACTTGTGAATCTAGAATTTGCCTGACACAGCCTAGGTGCTTGATAAATATTTCATGTAAGAATTAATAAGTGAGAACTGGACATACCCAGTGGTATTAAATGGCATCATTAATATCTTACATATCTCAAACAATTTACATGAGCTAAAAGGAGAACATTTTGTATATTTACGATTAGCTGAACTTAGAGATTCTTGGTATTTATTAGGGATATATTTGAAGCAATCATAAAGATGTCTCCTGGCATGAAAGCATAAAATAGCATGAGAAGAAGCAAATGATTTAAGGAAATCCATCTGCAATGTCCTGTATAACCCTCTCTTTTTCAAGTTACAACATCGTTTTCCCATTTCAGCCCCTGGACTTAGATTTATGATTGTCTTGAATAGCTTTTAGTACCCTAGTGTGACAATTATTTGACTCCATGCTACCTTTTGGATCTCAAACAAACCCTGATGAATTACTGGCGTCTTCTCTTACATTTGCAGCCCATTTAAATGGATTCTATCTTTGCCAAGTATCATCTTGCCAAGTAGCACTGTGGTACATAACAAAGATGATTTTATTTTTGTTTGCCGAAAGGAACGTTTTCTCTACCAAGAACAGTTATTCTTAGAAAATAGTAGTTGGGTGTAGCCATATGCAGTCTGTAGTCAAAAGTGCTCTATTTTATTTTCCTATTTCCAGAAACATATTAACATTATTACAGAAGAAAGAGTAAAGGTTTTAAGAGCATTAGTGTTCAATAGGTTGACTGGGCTGGTTAAAGGTATATCCAAAATCTAGCAATGAGGAAAGTATAACAGCAAAATAATAATGGAAGCTAACATTTTCTGAGTGATTACTATGATCCCAACATCTGCTAAGTGATTAATTTGGATTACCTCATTTTATCTAACCCAGTGAGGCTGATACTGTTTTTTCACAGAAGAGGCAGAGAATCACTCAGAGGTTAAGTAACTCATGCAAGATCTCAGAATTAGGATTCAGATCAGGCAATCCAAGGTCCAGGCTCTTGACTCTTAAGCACAATTAAATGTACCTGGAAAATATATGATTTTCTAAAACTTATTTACTCTTCGAAAATGTTAATAAATGTATTATCTCTAATAATCCTTTAGACAAAACTCAGCATTTAAAGTGTTTTTAAAACCCTAAATATGACAGATATGATTTGTTACCTGCTTTTATCCATTCAAAATCTATAGACAATATGATGAAATATTTTGATATTATACATTTATCACTTTCCTTCTAGAATATGCATTTCTTGTATTTATAGAGTCTATAAGCTTTATTCAGAGAAAGTAAATGAAATATATTATAAAAATAGGAAAAAATAATTTTTCATAGGTTGACTTTTTTATATATTTTCAAGGCCACTAAGGAGAGCATTCCAGAAAATAGAAGGTGTACTTTCTGTGATAAACTTATATTCTTTTAAAAATACTTCTGGTGATCTCTTTGAAGACCCTTTTATCATGAAGAGGTATCTTTTCTTAACTGCAACATAATTGGAAGAAAGCCATTGCTATGATATGGACAAAAATTAAGAATATATTTTCTGTGAAATAATCTTAATAAGTGGATGTGTATCCGTATATAATTATAAATACTGATAAGTGGATGTGTATACATTTATAATTATAAATACAAAGCAACCTACAGGGGCCAAACAAGTATCATAAATGAGATGAAGTAGGCCATATTATTTAGACTATAACCTACAGGGGCCTACAAGTATCATAAATGAGATGAAGTAGGCCATATTATTTAGACTGTAAAACAAGTGTAATATATAGGATGTGCATGATAGGGTAGACATAAACAGGAATTAAAATGAAATGCTATAAATGCTGTATCTCATTGGTTCATGGTCAGGATAAATGTTTTCATTAACTGGAGTATGAAAAACTACTTTCTAGGATTGTGCCATCTTTCAAGCTTATACGTTGTGTTAATTTCAAAATTTTTATAGTAATTCTTTATAAGTATTTGTAAATAATATCATTGTTTAGAGCACCATACATATACTTCTTTGAACTGTGCTTACTAATTCTTCCTGTAGGGAAACTCCAGATTATGTATGGTACCTGTTTTTTTTTTTTTTTTTTTAACTTCATTCACTGTGTTTTTCCCTTTGTGTGCGTGTATGTGTGTGTGCTTTTGTTGCAGAGAAGGCCAGCAGTCGCCAGAACAGTGGCAGAAGATGTACGGTAGATGCTCTGGCAATGAAGTATACCACATTGTTCTGGAAGAAAGTACATTTTTTGCTGAATACGAAGGAAAGAGTTTTACATATGCCTCTTTTCATGCACACAAAAAGTATGTTTCTGCTCCCAGAGTGGACTTAAAAAATATAAACCAATCATACCTTTTAAACACAGTTTTCTTTCTAAACTACAGGCCATATTGGTGCTCATGAGTTCTAAGTATGCTGGAATTTTTAACGTAATTACTGAGACATTTGAACTCTGAGCTTCTGTCTGGGCCCCACAAGTTAATATTATTAGGTATATAGGTATAACTTGGTAGGAATATTGACTTTAGTATACTTTTTTTTTAAGTTTATGTTGAGACAGCACAAGTAGGGGAGGAGCAGAGAGAGATAGGGAAAGAGGGAATCCCAAGCAGGCTCCACTTTGCCAGCGCAGAGCCTGATGTAGGGGCCTGAACCCATGAAACTGAGATCATGACTCCAGCCAAAACCAAGAGTCAGACGCTTAACTGACTAAGCTCCTGAGGTGCCCTGACTTTAGTAACTTTTAAATTATCTTTAACATATTTTAATCTATTAATGGGGGCACTTGGGTGGCTCACTTGGTTAAGCATCCTACTTCGGCTCAGGTCATGATCTCCTGATTCTTGAGTTTGGGGCCCCGTGTTGGGCTCTGTGCTGAAAGCTGGGAGCCTGGAGCCTGCTTCAGATTCTGTGTCTCCTTCTCTGTCTCCCCTTCCCCTACTCACACTGTGTCACTCTCTGTCTCAAAAATAAACATTAAAAAATATTTAAAAAACATACTTTAATCCATTAAGAATTTACAAATACATGAAAATGAATCATCTTTAGATATCTAATTTTAAAGTATTTATTAAAGATGGTCACCTGGATGGCTCAGTCAGTTGAACGTCTGACTTCGGCTCAGGTCTTGGTCTTGTAGGTCTTGAGTTCGAACCCCACATCAGCTCACAGCTGTCAGCACAGAGCCTGCTTGGGATCCTCTGTTTCTCACTCTGTTCCTCCCCAGCTTGTTCATGCTCTCTCTCTCTCTCTCTCTCTCTCTCTCGCTTGCTCAAAAATAAACAAACATTTTTTAAAAAAAGTAAAGATATAATGTTTATTAAAAACTAGACATTTAAAAAAAACTTTCTTCGTCCAGAGAAATAGGTTAAAAAGTAATAGTATCTTCTAATTCAAACATGGAACATATTTTTTTTCCTTTTTGAGAAAAGTTATTTACTGAAGAAATAAAATGTATGTTTATAATGAAAGTAATATATTATCAGTATTATAAAATATTAATATAGCATTTTTAAGGTTTATTTATATCTAGTATATTCTACTAATCTAGTATTTAATGTATTATACTTAAACTCTCCATATAATTCTATCCATACATTCTAAATATACTTTTGATGTTTAAACAATATTTTTAAGCTAGATTTATTTTTAACACTATAAGACATATTGAAATAAAAACATTCAGGACATTTTGTGTTTGATGCATAACCTGAAAAAGTATAAAAGCAGTTTTTAATATCTGTTCTATTTAGTGGTGGGTATTTCTACTAATTAAGCAGTGCACCTATTCAGACTATCAAATTTTTTATTCCTAAAATTCAGAATAAACCAAATATGGTAGAAACAGAACTAAAAGAAACTTAGGGACACTGATTCTTTATCACGTGAATTAGTAAGTTTCTTCCTCTTTTTAGGCCAATGGATTTCAAATTTTTTCGACTAAGTAATGTTGTTTTATATTTTTTTATCAAATGAAGATATATATTTATGGTAAGACCCAATACACACATTCTTACCCCTACTAATGATATACATGCTGATGTTTTCTATTATCTTTTATTCTGTTCTTTATTTAGAAAAACATATACATGCATACATATATATGTCATAATCATATGTATGAAATCACATCAACTAAGTTGATTTCACAACACACTAAGAACATAGTTTCTTTTCCTGTAAAAACAGGAAAGTCTTGAGAATCTTGAGCCTTGAACTTTTGGAATATTTTCAAAAAGCTTTAAAATAAAAGGCTTTGATTTGGGTTTTAATTTTCCTCTGCCTTACAACTTTTTACTAATTTTCTTACATATGAAAACTTAAAAACAAATAAACAAAAACTAAGAGCTTGCTGAATTAGAGTTCTTAAACTTTTATTTATTTTTTTTTAATTAAGGTTTGGCGTCTGCTTGATTGGTGTTCGGAGGGAGGATAATAAAAACATTTTGCTGAATCCAGGTCCTCGGTATATTATGAATGCTACAGATACATGTTTTTATATTAATATTACCAAAGAAGAGAATTCAGCATTTAAAAACCAAGATCAGCAGAAAAAAAGCAATGTATCAAGATCATTTTATCATGGACCTTCTCGATTACCTGTACATAGCATAATTGCCAGCATGGGTAAGTATAAATAAATTTGAAAATATCATTAGTTTCTTTCTTTAAAAAGCATAATTAGGGGTACCTGGGTGGCTCAGTTGGTTAAGGGTCCAACTTTGGCTCAGGTCATGATCTTGCAGTTTGTAAGTTGAGCCCCATGTCCTGTCAGGCTCTGTGCTGACAGCTCAGAGCCTGGAGCCTGCTTCAGATTCTGTGTCTCCCTCTCTCTCTGCCCCTCCCTGGCTCATGCTTTTCCTCTCTATCTCTCTGTCTCTCTAAGATAAATAAAAACATTAAAAATTTTTTAAAAAGCATAATATATATACTTCAATGTTTGTTAAAATTTCAAAGTCAAATTTAGAAACTACTTATGTATATTATAAACTTGGTGTAACTATACAGAACAAAATTTCTAAACTGTTAAACTGGTAAGAAATTAAGTTAATTCAAAATTGCCAACTATTATTTCATATTGTTTATTATAATACAAATACCTGACACTTCAATATTTCTTTTCTAAGTTTTCTATCTGGTTATCAACAGAGGCTATTTCAGGTATTCTCCATTTTTCTTAAAACTTTTCTTTCATCCTCCATCTCAGGATTGAAGTTAGTTTTTATGACACAAAAGTAAAAAAAAAAAGGAAATAGATCTAGACAAATAAGAATTTCCTCTACATTTTGCCACCAAACTACCTACAAGCCCACAAATATTCAGTTTTTATCACAAGGAAAATGTGTCCTTTCTTTTAACTTTTAATATTTTAATAGTAATGTCTTCACTTATATAATGGACCCATCTCTTTTACCTCTTCTGGAACCTCATCTTTCTTTTGATTCATCCTATTAGCTAACTTTATTTTTTTCAAAATCATTAGCTCATTTCTCCTTCCCTCCTTTTTGTCTCACTCTCTGTCTCTGTGTGTCTCTGTCTTCATATCTCTACACACACACACACACACACACACACACACACGTGAACCTCTTGCATGACATCTTAACAGGTAAATTCCTTGAAAGAGTTGTCTGGCTTGAGATTTTATTGTTCTCTCATGCTGTACCTGGTTCAGTCTGAAGTCTGCAGTCCCTATATCACTACCCTGGCAAAGTCACCACTCTTCTGTTTGTTACTGAATTCAGTGAGCATCTTCCCAGACTGGGACAGTTTTGACTATGCTTTTCCTGAAACACTGTAGTGCTTTCTCTCTGTATTGTGTACATTCATTTTCCCTAAATAGTCCCATCTGCTCCTATAGATTGAATTGCCTGCTAAAAATTGATGATTCTCTCTTGTAAATCATTAACTTAAACTTCTCTTCACAACAGCATATTCAAGTGTGTACTGGTTATTTTTGTCTGGATTCCTCACAGGAAAAAACACAGCATATGCAAATTGAACTAATCTTTCTGCCATCATTCAAAATCAACTTCCTCCTCCATTTTTTTTTGGCTAAAAAACAGAAAACTCTGACTTTTCACTGTTTCTCTCCTCTCTTATCTCAGAATTCACCTAATTCTGTTAAATCTGATCATTGAATAACCCCGAGAGTCATTCCCTTCTATCTTTGTCCATTGTCTGTATGGTCATGGTGTGAGTTTCCATCATCTTTCCCCTCAGCTGCAGGATCAGTCCCCCTAAGCTTCTCTCCATGCCTCCATGCTGTCTTCCATTCTTCTCCACCTTGAAACCAGAGTAATAATTTTTACATAATTTTGATAATGTAATTCTCCTGAATAAATCATTTGAATTGCTTCTTATTGGCCAATGGAAAAAAATCTAAATTTTATAATATTACATGGCTTATAATTTGGATGACCAAGATCTCTTATTCCCATGAGTCAATCCCAGTTGCCCCAGGACAATTCCAGTTTATATACATTGTCCTGGTGTAATTATTGAAGACCACCCCCTTTAACACTCAAGAAGATAAATTTCATAGTCACTTTGCTTAAAATATTTTAAAATGATTCCATCTTAATTTTCTAGTCCTGTATTTTATCATCCCTTTTGTTGTGCTCCTAAGTCCCAATCATACTAAATTCCTTTCAGTCTTCACTAATGGTTTCTGACCGGTGGATCTTTGCACATGAAGTTTCTTCTGACAGGATCTACTCTCCAGACTCCAGCTTTGCCTACATAACAACTTCTAATCCTTTGTATCTCAGTCTCAATATCAATCTTTCTGAGACATATGTTATGGCTCTTCCTGGACTGTATTAGGTAACCCTGTTTGTCATTAACATAGCATATTATCTTTCTTCTACAGTAGTCCTACTCATTATTTTTCTATTATTCACAATTACTTATGGAGTACCTAGCATATGCTAGAAACTCTTATATTTATGATAAATTAGTGAACAAACAGACAAAGATCCCTAGCTCCCAGAGCTTACGTTCAATCACAGGGAAGACTGGCAATAAACAGCACATAAAAAATAAGGAAATTATTTAGTGTGTTAGAAAGTGATGAGTAATAACAATAAAGGAAACAGAACTAGTAAAAAAGTCTATGAATTTTGGAGAGACCGGATTTTTAAATGTGGTAGTTTTGGGGCCTCACTGAAAAAGTGACATTTGAGAAAATACTTGAAGAAAATGAAGGAATTAGTCCTGTGCATATCTGAAGGGAGAACATTCCTGACAGAGATAATAGCTACTACAAAGGCCCCACTGGGAGCCTAACTGAGTGCTCTAGGAACAGTAAAAAGGTTCTTGTGACTCAAACACAGCAAGAGATAGTAGGGTATAGGAGATGAGGTAGAAGAGGTAAAACAAGACAAATTGTGTTGGGGCTTTTAAAGTCAAAGTGAGGATTATTGTTTCTACTCTGAGTGAAGGGGGGTCATTGCAAGTTTTAAGCAGAGCAACGGCATGACCTCATCTATGCTCACCTCTGTTTTAAAACAATCACTTTGGCTGCTATTGAGATCCTTGGTTTGACCAAAAGATCAGAGTATTTTCAAGTGGAGTTGGTAAGAAGGAGAAGATTCTGGGTATACTTTGAAGATAGAATAACCAGGATTCACTGATGATTGGACGTAAAAAGAGAACTGTGAAGAACTCAAGGTTTTCAGTTTACACAACTGGAAAAAGAGAATGGCTATCCATTGAGACAGGGAAGGCTTGGGGAGTGCAGGTTTGGCTGGGGTCAGGGGGAGGTAAAATGTTCAGTTTGAGACCCACTGAACTTGGAATGTTTGTTAGACATTGAGAAGATGTCATATAAGAAGTTAGACATAAAAGTCGAAAATTCAGGAAAGAGGCGTATACAGAAAAAGTACATTTGGGATTCATGAGCTTATGTATTATATTTAAAGCCATGAGACTGAACAAGATCATTAATGAAATAAGTATAGACAGAAAAGGGATAAAGACAAAGAGTAAATCCTGCAGGATATCAACAATAAATATCAGAGAGATGAGAAGAAACCAGCAGAAGAGACCAAGAAGGAACCATTGGCAAGTGTGGTAGTAGGAAAGCCTGGCAAATGTGGTGTCCTGGAATCCAAATGAATCAAGTGTGTCAAGATACTGGAGTGATCAGCCATGTCTACTGCCACTCATATATAAATAATATCAGAATTGAGAACTGGCAATTGAATGTAACAAAATAGTAACCGTTTTCTCTTTCATTGGAGTGGTAGTGGAAAACAGCAGATCAGAGTGGTTCATGACAGAATGGTAGAAGACAAATTAGAGATGCTAGGTCTAGTGGCTCTCAAAAAGTTTTGCTGAAAGGGGATGTAAAGAAATGACTTTGTAGCCATGATGGATGTACGAGGAAATGAGAAGAGCAAGGCAATCGAGAATATTTAAGGCAATGATTATAATGATAGACTGTGAAACTTAATTTAGGTAAGGAAATGAAAAGACATCTTTGGTTGAAGGAAACTGAAAAGGTAGTGGATTCAAAGATTATAACTCCAGTGGGAATTAAAAAGGAGAGAGTTGGAAGGAGAAGAGGTGAAGGTAAATATCAGAGAATGAGATGCTAGAAATAGAGTTTACATGTACTAAATAGTAACTGTCAGATCTAGGGTATGACTGTGGGAGTGAATTGTTAAAGAATGGTAGAAGAGAAGGCTATTAGAGGATGAAAGGACAAGGAACTAAGTTTGGAGTATTGGAAGGATCATTTACATGTACAATGAAATATAAATCTATATACATGCATAAAGAACTTGCCAAGAATAAGGACAGACATTGCACTGGAGGGACTAATGCAGGAGCTAAACTATCCAAGATATTCATTTGCACTGATGCAGGTATCAGTTAGTTAGAGAGTTGAATTTAAACAGGTTTACTTGTGCCAGGAGAGTAGGGGAGCAAAAATGTGGCAAGGGAGCCAAGAGTGTTTGCTAGGAAATAATCATACTCCTTAAATATGGAGCCTAAGGTGGGTAAGAAGAGAAGACAGAACATGAAAAGAGTAAGGGAGACAATTCACATTTGGAATCATAAATACAATTGAAGTTCCAGTACTGTGAAACCTTAGCTGAAGTTGAGACACAAATGAAAGTAACCTAAAAAGATAGGAAATAGTGGTGGTCAGAGAAGGAATGCAGGAAATGAGTAAAAAGGCAGCATTGTTGTTACTGGTTATGATAAGGTCTAAAGAGTAACTGTGGAAGTGAGGGGCTGAGATAAGGTGAAAAATGATTTCTTTAGTGAATTCAAATAAGTGAGATTTTGCATGTGGGAAGGTTTATTTGCCTGCATTTTTAACACTCTGAATAAGGCAGGAAAAGTGTTATGAATTGGACTGTATCCACCAAAATTCATATACTGAAATCCTAACCCCCAGTACTTCAGAATGTGATCTTTATTGGAGCTAAGGTCTTTACATAGGTGATCAAGGTAAAAGGAGATCGTTAGGGTGGGCCCAAATTCACTGTGACTGGTGTCCTTATAGGAAGAGGAAATTAGGACACAGAGACACATTGAAGGAAGACAGTGGGAGGAGACATAGGGAGGAGATGGGCATCTACCAGCCAAGAAGTGAGACCTGGAACAGATCCTTCCCTTACAGCTCTCAGAAGAAACCAATCCTTCTAACACTTGGATTTTGGACTTCTAGCCTCCAAAACTGTGAGGCAATAAATTTCTGTTGTTTAAGCCAACCAATTTCTGTAGTTCTTTGTTCTGACAGTCCTGACAAATGAATGCAAAGAGTATTGGAGAAACTGACTAGAATCATTAAGAAATAAGTAGAAGACATAGAGTTAGTCACCAAACAAAGCCATGAAAGATAATGGTGGTAGAATCTTAAAGATATGGGATACAAAGCTGGGATTTTCTAAAGGATAAAAGGAAAATGTTCCAAAAGAGACAGTGACAGGACTGAGGGTATTTACCCACCTACAACCCGCCTTTTTAAGGGGTGAGGGGAAGATGTCAGGGAAGAGCCAGGTTTGTTAAGGAAAGGAAATGTTAAAAGAACAGCGTGTTTCTGTAATTGAAACTCCTTTCTAAATTGCATCTTCCCTGCCAGATTCTTTCTCATGATCCTATCCCTCAGGATATGCCCAGTTTGGTGCCAGGTGTCCATGTTGGCAGAATAATCAGGAAGTGACCGAATTTCCCTGTGTTGGGCAGGAAAATGATAAAGAGGTAGTTGTGGGTGATGTGGAAGCAAATATATTTGGGGAATGGAGTTAAAAGATCATGATTACCTAGGAAGCAGGAAGGAATTTAATTCCCCAAAAGAAGAGTAGGGACCAGCTTTATATAAATAGAGTTACGTCTGTTTGCTTCTAAGCAGAAATAAAGGAATGAAAGTTTGGTGAAACTTTCATGTTTAAAGTCAGGGAATTGAAGGATTTCTTCTACGTTAAGTTCTGTTTCCTGCCTGAATTTGGCACTGTGGTCATCTGCAGAGGATAAATACTATACATATGAATTTTTAAAAATATTTTTAATGTTTATTTATTTTTGAGAGAGAGAGAGAGAGAGAGAGAGAGAGAGAGAGAGCAGGGGAGATGTAGAGAGAGAGGAAGACACAGTCCAAAGCAGGCTCCAGACTCTGAGCTGTCAGCACAGGGCCTGATGCAAAGCTGGAACTCATGGACCATGAGATCATAACCTGAGCTGAAGTCAGACACTTAACCAACTGAGCCATCCAGGCGCCCCTATACATATGAATTTTAACTCAGAATCTTAGGATGTAAATCATATATAGCTTTTCTTTATTTTTGTAAGTCAGATTTATAAAATTTAATTTTTAATTAATTCCAGACTTAATGGAAAATTTAATCTCATTTTCTCTAGGATCCCCGCTCACCCCTCCCCAAAGATAGAATGAATTATAGATTAGTCCATATTTATGATGCTAAAATTTTTAGTGAGTGTATAGTTTCTGATGGCAACCACCTTTACCTTTGCTCTGATATTGGAATCGCTGAGTGCTGGTCACCACATATTTTTCTCAGAAAGATCAGTTCTAGATATGTTCATATATGCCTCTCACACAAAGGCTTCCCCACTGACTACAGGCACACTAGGCTTCCCCTCCCTCTAATCTGAGTATTGTCTATATGAAGAGGTACAAGTCTCCGAAACTTGACCCCCAGAATTTATTCAAATTTTGAGGAATATTCAAATATTCTCATTAGACTTGTGCTACCAACCCTCACCCTCAAAAACATTCCCTTTTTATCTGTCCTTCTGTGAAGACTTTGTAGTTGTGTCCAAGGTTTTGGAAATCAGTTGCTGAGCTCTCTTTCCATGGTACAAGGAAAGAGATGCTAAAATCTATTAGTTTTATTCCCCCTTTAAAACACCTGCTGTGATAGCATAAAGGAGGTGGCAAGGTCAGAGGTTTGAGACAAGTGGAGAGTGTTTTAATAGTTGATTCAGATGGGACAAAGTGAGGTCTAAGGGCTTTTAGAAGGATGACAAGGTATCACTGAGTGCATAAGTGAAGTGAGTGGTAGTGAAATATGATGGAATCCATCAGGTAGATTGTATTATTTTCTTCAGAAGGGGAGAGACATTAACTTTCCACAAATTGATGTTTAATTAATTTTAAATTTCTAATACAACAATCCCAAGGGAAGTAAATCTTCTCTTTACTATTGAGTACCTCAAGCATTCAAAAGCCTGAAGCTATTTGGGTTTGCTGTTCCTGCTGCCTCAGGGTATTTCCACAGCTTGTGCACTCACTTTTGTCTTTTTGGTCAAAAATCAAATATCGTGACTTTAGAGTAGCCTTCCTTACCACCTGGTAAAAAGTTCATACATCCTCCTGCTCCCAACCACACTGTTCTTTTTCACGTCATTTTGTTTTATTTTCTGCATGGTATTTATCATTATCTAAAAGAGCTTTTTCCCCATTTATTTGTCTATTTGGTTATTTTAAAGATAAATGCTTATGTGTAGAAACATTTTCTCCCTCCCTGCTTACCCAAAGTGCCTAATTTAGGTGCTTGCCATTCTGTGGTTACTCAATAAATATTTGTTGAATAAATATAAAATATTAATGGTTCTAATATTAAAAAAGTGGTTACAAATCAACAAGAGAATAATACCTCAACAAAATGAAGGGAAAGGATATAATGAGAAATCCACAATATTGCAATGGCCAAAAATTCTTTTTATTAATTTTAAATAAATGTAAATTGCAATAAGGTATTTTTTTCATGTTAAATTCCTAAATATTTTAGGATTTCACAAGTCTTATGTTTTGTGCAATAAAGCTAGACTTACAAAATACACTTTTGCACAAATACACAATTTTTTTGTACATGTAGGCAAAAATTGCCCACGTGAGAAAGAAATAACTTGAGATTAAAGGATAAACAATAATATATTCCCTGGTTATCCTGGTTGTATTTTTTATCATTGAATGGTTGATTCTCATACAGATGGCACATGTTTTGATGGATTTTTATGTTTCATTGTTGCAGGTACAGTGGCTATAGACTTGCAAGACACAAGCTGTAGATCAACAAGCGGCCCCACCCTGTCTCTTCCTACAGAGGGAAACAAAGAAATCAGAAGACCTAGCATTGCCCCCGTTTTAGAGGTTGCAGATACATCATCTATTCAAACATGTGATCTTCTAAGTGATCAATCAGAAGATGAAACTACACCAGATGAAGAAATTTCCTCAAACTTAGAGTATGTTTAGATAGTCTAAATTGTAAGGTTTACTGAGATTTGTGCTACTATGAGACATTAATGTCCTTACCTTTCGGACATCTTAGAATCAATTTTACATACTTCTACCAAAACATCCTTCCTATTAGCCAATATCTATGTTATGTAAAAATAGAAAATATTTTAAGACCTCAAATTTCTGGCTTCAACATATATTTCCAGGCTCCATTTTCTCTAAATTATGTTTTATCCTTAAAGAATAAAATACGTAAATCAGTATTTTTGTGATATAAAGATGCATTTTCTTGATTGTTTGTTTTTGTTCATTATATTGAACTCTCTAACCTTTATTTCCTTCCATGTCCGTATTGAATTGAAGTTCAGTTATTCAATGACATGTAATGGAACTTTTCTCTGTTAAGCTTCCCTTCCATATCTCAGCATTTCAGCAGTATTTTTCATATGGTATACATAAATAATATTTTGAAGGAATGGATAAAGGAAGTACTCGTTCTCTTCCATAACACATAGGGCCAATGTACATGCTATCAGTCACATTTTAGCCTTCAGTAGAGTTTGCTTACTTGTCTTTATCACATACTATATTGCTATTTTTTGATGAAAGCACAGTGGTCAACAGTTTTTACTTAGGAGTCTTAAAGAATTTGTTTCTCATGGCAGTTCCACCTTCTACTGGTGATGTACAAATGACTTTGATTAAACAATCTGAACCACAGTGCCTATATCTATAAAGGGAGTATAATTAGTGCCTCATAATGTTCGTATGAAGTTTAATTGAGATAACGGAGAAGTGCTTATGACAATACGTTGTGCAGATTAAGCATTCAATGAGTAATAATTACTAGGAGGTATACTAGTACTAGTGGCAATGGTAACACCGTTCAAATACTGCTCCCAATATCTTTCATATGATAGCTGTTCAATTAACATTGGTGTTAATGTTGAATTGAACTAAAATTGACTGAAATATAGTTGAAACTTTAAAAAATCCTTCTTTTACTCCTTCACACTTAAAAAAATATTACAAGGAAGTTTGATGTACCCACAGAACACAATGCACTCTCTAAGAAATCACTAGTACTCAAATATACTTATGAAATATTTGATGGGAACAAGGAGGTTTGAGTGTCAGTATTTTCCTAGAAATGATTTTGTGTGTTATGATTGAAATTCTTTTCATGTCCTTCTGAAAAGATTGAGAGGTGGAATTTTTTAATTTTTAGAAAACTGAAAAAGATCTTGAAGGAAAGGTGGAGATTATCAGGTTCTTAATTTGCAAAATGTGCACCATTTTACCCTCCTAGATAATAATGTCTGGAAAACAGTTTAAACTAGGTTTGAAATTTCTTGGTTTAGAAGGTAAATTTTTACCGAGAAAACAGTTTTCATATCGGATGAAGAGATTTTTGCCTCTACTAAATTTTATTTCTTAATAACTAAAGAAAATATTTTTTCTGCTGCTACTTTTTGATAGTTTTATTTTGAAAATCAATATAGCCATGGTGTACAAGTGGCTATTTTCATGAAGTCAGAAAACAAATATTTTTGATAATATTTTAAGCAAGATTCCAACAATATTCAGCTTTTGGTAAATGTTTAAATGAT
Source organism: Cryptoprocta ferox (assembly GCA_028646485.1). NCBI lineage: Eukaryota > Metazoa > Chordata > Mammalia > Carnivora > Eupleridae > Cryptoprocta > Cryptoprocta ferox. The sequence continues at coordinate 42,826,729 of CM053562.1, forward strand.
TAAATGAACTGTTTACTCCTTTGTGATTATGCATCCATGACTAATGAGCATTGATGAAGTGAAATACAACTCATTTTGCTTTAAAAGTGTTTTATAAAAAATAATACTGCTATTTTTAAAAGTCTATCTAAATATTTTAAACCGAGGATTGGCAAACTTTTTATAGAAGGAAACATCTAGTAAATATTTTAGACTTTATAGACCATATTGTCTTTGCTGTACATACCCAACTATTTTTGACACATAAAAACACCCATAGACCCTACATAAAATGAATGACCATGGCTGTGTTCTAAAGACACTACTTATGGATACTTAAATATTAATTTCATATAATTTTTATGTAACATGAAATATTTTTCTTTTGGTGTTGTCAACCATTTATTTAAAAGAATCTCCAGTCCTTTAAAATAAAAAAAAGAGGACTTTTAATTCCCAAAACTAGCTGATGTGCTGGAAATGGTCCATCCGTCCTGGTTTGCTTATCCTTATTCTAAACTCTTTCTTATCAAAATGTAATTCAACAAAAAGAGTTGCATCTGACTTTATGAAAATAGAGGGACATGGCTATAATTGTCCAGCTTTGTGTATTTTATTCAAGGCAACTCAAATATTTCACACTGTTTTACAGATACGCTAAAGGCTACCCACCTTACTCTCCATATATAGGGAGTTCACCCACTTTTTGTCATCTCCTTCATGAAAAAGTGCCATTTTGCTGCTTAAGACTAGACAAGGTAAGTAAATATTCTTTTCTCCCAAACTGAAATTATGGCATTTTGTAATTACATATATTTAAATAACTTTGTATAGTCTTTTTACTAAAATATGTTTAAAGAGCATTATCTTTTCAAATGTAAATGTAATACATAAAATGGTGAATTGTACTTTCTTAACTGATCTAAAAAATTACCCAGATGCTTTACTCTTCTACTAAAGTGCCCAATGAGTCAGCAAGTCATCTTTTTAAGGAAAAAACAAAGATGCCAGAATCTCAAACTTATGAACTCTCAACATTGAAAGTCTCTCAAAATTACTTTGGCCAAATGGGCTCTATTTATTTTTCCAGGCATTTCTGCCTCCAAACTTAGTGTGGAATTGCTTGACATGGTAAAATTAGCTGATCTATGTGTTAGCCACAAAGATTAATTATTGACTAGACTGAAAGCTAATACCAGTGTTGTGGTTAATCGCTCCTTTCCTAAAGATTTTACTGTGTAGCTCTTGGTTCCTGCCTGGATGTTCTCAAGAAACCATTCAAAACAGAAAGATTCTAAGAATGCACGCATTTTTAAATCTCTTTCACAATAAGGCCAGTTGGCATGACTTGTATAAGAGCTTGTTCTCTTGATGAATAAGAAAGCAGATAAAAAGAAGATTCTCAACTGCCCCTCTCACCTCCCAGAAATTAAAATGTGCCACTAATTCTAACCAGAAATTTTATTTTAAATTTTGGAGTTAATGGGAGTTAAAATCTGCTTACAGGCTTTGCAATTTGGGCAAAAAACTTCACCATTAAATTTCAGTTTCCACATCTGTAAAATGTTTGTGGTTTTAATGTGAGCATCATTGGGTTCTTGAGAATTTTATAAATTAGTGTGTGTGGAATGCTTAACATAGTGCCTGGAATTTAATAAATAACTAGGCACTTAATACATTCTGTTAGTATTCTTGCTACCATTACTTTTTTATATAATAGACATCATGAATCTTAGCTGTTACTGTCATTTTTGAGGGAAATTAGCAGAACATTAGAAAATTCTGCCTTCATCATTCTGAAGTGTTTTTTTTTTTTTCCTAAATCTTCCAAATATTCATCTGGGTCCATTAAGATGGACAGTTCCATCTCTCAATGCCTCTTTTCTTTTGTTCTTGTTTTAATTTGCTGTCTGCAGTATTTGATAGTGCTAACTATCTGTGTATTTTTGGTAACATTAATAAATCTTAAGCTTCAGGACTCTCCACCTGTATTGGCCCCTTCGGTGACTAATTTTTTAAATTTATAATATTTGTGTTATTTTCCTTAAAGAGGATTCCCCAAATAACACAAGTTTTAGGCCTCACAAAACCTGGATTCACTTCTTGTAGCATTTTACTTTTTAACACACAGTTCAAGAGAAAAAACATACTGGGAGACCAAAGAGTGGAAATGATTTATCCCCAAGCAGGCAACTGATAAAACTGAAAAGTTAAGCTTTCATAGATACAGATTGGTGAAGGAACAATAGAGGGTTTTTTAAAACCAAAGACTCTGAGCTATCTCCTTACCATACAGAGAAGGCAAAGTTTCTGAATGTTGCTGACTGGTTGATGACATCTGGTATTATCCTTTATTTATTTAGCATTAGGTTGGCTGCATGGTGGTGGTCTGCTCCATAAAGGAATGCCTACTTTGTAATTAGGAGATGGGACTGGGCAGCCAATCCTACTGCATCTGTGAAGTGTGAGTTGGGATTATGTTGCCCAGTTCGTTCTGCATCAGTATCAACCAGCTGGTTCTTGATCAAGGTTTATCAACACTAAACTCCCTGTTTTCACCTTGTTTTCTTTTTTCTTATTAATTGAGCTACTTTTTAAAAAAAATAATGTTTACTTATTTTGGAAAGAGAGAGCACAAGCGGGAGAGGGGCAGAGAGAAAGGGAGGCATAGAATACGAAGCAGGCTCCAGGCTCCAAGCTGTCAGCACAGAACTGGACATGGGGCTCGAACCCATGAACCATGAGATCATGACCTCATCTGAGGTTGGACACTTAACCGACTGAGCCACCCAGGCACCCCTAATTAAGCTACTCCTGAAGTAGTTGTTTTCCTCATTTTATCTCATAAATATTCAACTTCTTAATAATCTCAACATCACCTGTCACTCTTCTCTTTCCATGACCTCTTTGTGAATGACCTCATTCCTTGATGTGGTTTCAGATCCTACTTATATTAGTAAATCTTCAATCATACTTCCCATGAAGGCTTATTGCTCCCTCCTTTTTAAAATAATGTCCCCTTTTCTCCATTCTTTTTTATACCTTAAACCTTCCTTCTGGATTCATTTTTCTACTTCCTGGGTTATAGCTTTTAGAAATTCTCTTACTAAGGTCCTATTAGTGTTAAATTCTGTCAATTTCAGTTTCCCTAGATATATTCTTAGTCTTAAAAGGTAGTTTTTCTAGGTGCCCAATTCCAATCTATGAGTTTTCTTTTTCTTCTAAACACATTAGGACTTTATTTATTGTCTTATGGGCTCCAAGTTGCTATTGAGAAGTTGACCATCATTCTAGTTTCTATTCCCTGTGGATAGTCTCTCTTTTCTGTCTGTCTGGTTTTAAGATCTTCTCATTGTCTTGGTTGTTCTGCACTTTTATTAACCATGCATATGAAGCTGGATTTTTATTTACTTATTTGACTGAGTATTTGAGTATTTCATTAATTCTAGAAAATCCTCAGTCAATATTTGCTTGAATAGGGCTTCCTTCTGATACTCTCATCTCGTTTCCAGGCATCCTGTTTAAATATATGTTAGACATTATCACACTATTGTGCAAATATCTTAATTTTTCCATACTACTTTATACCTCTTTTCTTCTCACATTCTGAGTAGTTACTTCAACCCTGTCCTGCAGCTGAACCCATTCACATGCATCAAATGTGTAATCTAACCCAGTTTTTGAGTTTTTATTTTTAATTGTTGTACTTTTTAGTTCTAGAAGAGAATATATGCATTTCTTAAATTTTTTAAATGTTTATTTTATTTTTGAGAGCGAGACAGAGCATGAGTGGGGGAGGGGCAGAGAGAGAGGGAGACAGAAAATCTGAAACAGGCTCAAGGCTCTGGCCCAACACGGGGCTCGAACTCAGAAACTCAGGAACGGTGAGATCATGCCCAGGCTGAAGTCAGAGGCTTAACCAACTGAGCCACCCAGGTGCCCCAAATATATGCATTTCTTTTAACATCTACCTGAGTATTTTAAATAATCTCTTGTTATTTGTTCATACTTTAAATGTTCTATTTCTTTAAACACAGTAAACGTGTTCATCTTATATTCTGAATCTAATAACATCAATAATTCGTAGTCTTTGTGAGTCTAATTCTATCATTTATTGTTTCTGTTGACTCATGGTGCCTTGTTCCCAACAGCATTTTGTAATTTTTTATTAAAGAATATAGGTAGAGAATATTCCAGAATTGTTGATGAATCCACAGAGATTCAACTAATCTCAACCCCTAATAAACAGAAACTCACATACAGACATAGATAGATGAAAAAGCAGAACACCAAAGCACTTTTCCATGCAGATAATTTAATTTAAAAGAACTTCAGTTTAATAATGCTAAGTCTAGTAAGTACCAGCCCCCTAGAAAATAGCAAAATACCCTGAGGAAAACGAGTTTTGATAAAGTATGCTATTGTGTTTGTTGTTATTACTGGTAGTAGTATTATACTTTTGTGTATTTCTATCATTATCTTGACAGCTCAGGTATACAGTTAGATAATTAAGGTTTTGTTTTGTTTTGCTTTGCTTCTTTGTTTTTTAACAACAGAAAATCTTTTTCCATATTCATCCCTTTAGATATTCAGTACTTGAAATGTTCAAAAGTTAGTTAATTATATTATATTTCTGGAAATGAAAATCAGAAGTAGATTTTTTCCAGCTTTATTGAGGTATAATTGATAAAAACATTGTATATATTCAAGATATATAACATGATGTTTTGATATACATACACGTTATGATAGTTTTTAAATATAGATACCCAGATGTCATCTAGCTTTATGTTTCAGTTTCCAGTAGAACATGTATACACACATATTGCTGTCTTTTTCTTCCCCTACATCATGCTACACACCCACAATTCGTTTATCTTGTCCATGTACACCTTTATTTCCTGAAGCAGGCTGGAGAACAGCATAGAAAAATGTAACTAATTTCAAATTTTTTATAAAATAAAGGATTTACTAGGTTAACTTAGTTTTACTTTTCCATATATCCTAAATTTTTTCACCAAATTTTAGTAGAGTGTAAAAATGGCATTTCTTTGTATAATTTTTCTTCTCTAGAGTTGCCAGCATAACTACTATGAGGACGCAAAAGCCTATGGATTCAAAAATAAGCTAATTATAGTTGCAGCTGAAACAGCTGGAAATGGATTGTATAATTTTATTGTTCCTCTCAGGGCATATTATAGACCAAAGAAAGAACTTAATCCCATAGTACTGCTATTGGATAACCCGTAAGTATATTTTAAAATACCCAAACAAGAAAAAGAGTTTTTAATTTTATATCAAAAATAATTTATTTTAATTTGCTTAGAATATTTTAAATCAGATACATTATGGCACATGATTCATTGGGAGATATATTTTGTGCTAAAACAAACACTGAATATGGTTATGTTTCACAAATATTACTTGAAACATCACTGGAACAGTTTGAGCATTTTATTTAAAACTATTTTGCAAGTGGTCATCACTCAATACCAATGGGAAGGACGCCATTGAAATAATTACAGTTATTTTCCTTAAGTTAATCAACTAGCCTGAAAAATTTCTGCCAGAACTGGACAATTTTTTTGTCTTTTTAAAGAACCATTAATTATCAGCTAAGCATATTAATGATCCATTCTTATGTTATAGTATGATACATAATTATAAGTTATTATGATTCTTCCACTGTTAAAACATATTCTATGACTTAACATGAGTAATTAATGCTTTACCATGTTCATTTATTTTGAAAATGTTGGATTGATAAACTCTTGTGAGATAAGACTAAGCATTTCATAATCCTTATCCAAATATAAATGTAGGTCACCGAATGTTATGGTCAAACCCATTGTGTCCTAAAATTATGATATTCCTCTCTGTGACTCAAAATTGGTAGCAGATGGTTCTTAGATCAATACCATATTTTAGGATCCTCCAACTCTCCTCTTAAATTCCAAAGTGAAGCAAAATTTCAGGATAAACTAAATGAGGCCAAAGTCTGTTGCCTTGTCTCTGCCTTTAAAATTTATCAAATGAAGTTTTTCAAAACAGAAATATCTTCCCACTATTTTAACTTAATGGCACTGTTTATTCTGAATATACCAGTTTCAAGACACTCACTGATGCATCCTTTTTAGTATCCTTATTACAATGATAATAAACTCTAAAAATTGAGAACACTCTAGAGGTTTCAGTTGAAGAATTTTCAGGTATGATGACTCATTGACTTTCCTGCTTTCACTTTGGCATCCAAAGAAAGATCAAGTAAATTTAGGGCAGGTGTGGGAGAGCAGAAACTTGGGCTCGATGTCAGAAGAAATAAAAGTTTAATGAAATAAATCTTAGGAGGATGAAAGTTGGGTTGCGGGATGGCTATGGCATTGGAGTGGTTGTAAAACACCTCCAAGGCCTTTGAATGTATCCCTAATTCTAGAACCTCTCTGGCAGGAAACTCTAAGGGACTGGCTGAAATGACACACAAGAAATGCTCAGTTGGCCCTGTGAATTGTAATGCAACAAATTTTGGCTCTTTGTGCCTTTGGTGTGTCTGTTCCCTTAGAGATAGTATTTAAGGCAGATGCATTTTCAAGTTGATTGCCTTAGAACATCCCCATCTTGTATGGCTTGGATCAAAGTGGATCAACTGAGGCCTCAGAATACAGAAAGGAAGATAGGAAGAGTCTTGAAAAGGAAGTAGAACTGTGTTTATAGCATTCCTGTAATAAAGCAAGGGGTAAAAACTTTCCCCTGCTTTACATTATTTCAAGGTAAAATTTCTTGTTCTAACTTGTAAATCTAATTGGATTCCTGGACCAAGTTTCAATGTGTGTATGTGTTGGTGGGTGTTTTCCCACATCCCCAACAAGCAATACCTGAGACCAATTGGATGTCCTACAATTCAAGTCAATTTTGACACTGTTGTCTGGGTTAAGGGTTCCATAGGTTGAGTTCAGTCCTACAAGATTACTTCTTCTGTTCAGAAGCCAGTCACAAGTTTAGCTTATCACCTATGTTTCTGCCCAACCAACTAAAGACTGGAGGTTCCAGTGACCCTCTCCTTGGACTTCAGATGCTACTCACAAGTCCAGGTTGTTAGCTATACTTCTCTTTTTTTAATTTTAATTTTAATTTTTTTTGAGAGAGAGAATGAAAGAGAGAGAGTGCAAGCGGGGAAGGGACAGAGAGAGAGTCTCAAGCAGGCTCCACACTGTCAGCACGAGCCCAACGTGGGGCTTGAACCCACGAACCATGAGATCATGACCTGAGCCAAAATCAGGAGTCAGACGCTTAACCACCTGAGCCACTTAGTGCCCCTTTAGCTATACTTCTAACGGACTAGAAATCAAAGTTCCCTACTTAAGTTCCATTAATGTCCTAGAACAGCTCATAGAACTCAAAGGAACATTTACTTCCTGGATTACTGGGTTACTATAAAAGTATGTAACTCAGGAACAGCCAGATGGAGTTGATGCATAGGGCAAGGTATGGGGAAAGGGCATAGAGTCTCCACGCTCTCTCTGAGTGCACCACTATTGCCACATGTCCACATGTTTACCAACCCAGAAGGTCCTCAAAGTCCTTTCTTTGGGTTTTTATGGAAGGGTCATTACAATGGGTAGGTATAATTGGTTAAATCATTGGCCATTGGTTGTTGAACTCAAACTCCAACCCCTCTGCCCTTCTCAGAAATCAGGGTATGGGACTAAAAGTTCCAACCCTCTATTCATGGTTTGTTCCCCTGGCAACAAGCCCCCAAAAGAGGAACTTTCCAGAAGTCACTTCATTAATATCAACCTGGTTGTGGTGGAAAAGGGCTTGTTATGAATAACAAGACATCCATTTCACTTTTATGGCTCTGAAGTAATATCAGGAACTGAGGACAAGAGAACAAATATTATGACAAAAGATGTTTCCATTCTCTTTCTTCAGGAAATTCCAAGGGTTTTGGGAGCTATGATCCAAGAACCATGGATGGTCTGAATGTCCAAATATATATTTCTTATAAATCACGATATTGCACCTCCCAAAAGAATCCATTTCTCCAAATTTTGGAGTGGTGTTTACTCCATGGATAGAGATGGACTTTTCTCTTTTTTAATACCTAGTCTTATTAAGTAATCCCGTCTCAGTATCATTAATCCTCCTTTTCCCACTAAGCAGGTGGCAGGGGCTAGAGTTCCTTAATGTGTATACCTTATGTAGATTTTTGAATGGCTGTAACTAAATCAGTCCCTTTTTGTTTGGTTCTGAATTAACAAGTTGCCGAAATGCCCAATTACTGATCAATTGTTTGATTGATTGATTGATAATTTAGAGTAATAAAAGCAAGTGGTTGCTTTTTTTTATAGTCTTAATTCCTGAATCTGGTCAATCAAAGAAAAACCTGAAAACTCTGTTCCTCTTCATTATTGGCAAACTGGTCAGTATTTGTGCATGAATCTAGATGTAGCTTTTGTCAGAGTATTTTGTGTGAATGAGACAATAGAGATCCTTTAACAATGTCAATATATTTTACTTCTACCCTCTGTTTATAATAGTAATAATTGTTGAGCACTTACTACATGTCAGTCATCACACTTAGACACTTTACTTTTATTTTACATTTATTCCCCTTAGAAATATACCTATATCATACACTGATGATTTATCCTCAGAGAAATGGACCAAGCAGCTTAAAATCTTAAAGTTTGTAAGTTACAATAATAACATTTAAATAAACCAGCTTATGTCACTTGGTTACAGTACTCTTATTTTATAGACAAGGGAAAACAGACCAAAGAAGTTAAATGACTACTCTACAGTTAGTTCTAGGATTAGAACCTTCTATGTAATTCATACTTCATTGGTTCTTTCAACTATATGATGTTGCTTAACTTACAATTTTTTAATATATGCAGAAAATACAATATTTGTCAATTCTTTTTAAAAACAAGAATATATTTTAACTTTGGATTGTTTTGGACTAAATTTTTTTGCTTTTCTAGTAACTTACATTTTGGAATTTAATTATTCCCATGATGTTTTTAGTTAGATGACTTTTGTGGGAGTTGACTTTTCTTTCAAAGTGTTAGGATGAAAGTACATGCTGTAAAGTTTATTAGCTTCCTGAGTACTTCCCAAAAGTGATAGTTAACATTTTTATTTGTTGTCCTCTGTTCTTTTGGCCAAGAATGAGGAAACGAAAACTAAACACCAATAAATAATGTTCCAGGAAGTTTTATGCAATCCTTTTTTCAAACAATGAAATGTTTGTCCTCTGCCATAACTAGTATTTTGTAATCTTTCCTACAATGTTACAATGAAATATGATGCTTTTCTTCTTCAAAATATTTCCATGTTATAAGAATATGTATGTTAAGAATTGTATACACTTTTATAATTATTAGTTAGTTTAGGGGGTTTTGACTTTGTTTTAATTCACATGAGTATTGCTGAAAGTAATATTCAGTACATGGCTATTTAAGCTGAAAAAACAATTAATTCAGTAAACAGAAATAAATAATAACAGATGTCATATGTATGGGATTTTAAAATGTAAATTAAATTGTTAATATTCACAAACATAATATGTCAAAATAAATTTTCATAATGTTTCCAAATAGAAAGCCTTGTGGATCTCATCTGATAACTAAATGAAACCCATCTTGCATTTGATACTGGCTCATTAAAGCTGATCTCAATTCTGATTGGTTGGCCATCGGTTTTGTTTGGACTATTGTTGTGCAATGCTGGTTTTAAATATTTCGATTACCACCACAACCTTCAAGGTCATCTAGTCATCTGATAATACCATTTCATATAAGAGATGGAGACAATAGTCAAAAACTTTGGAATATATTACCCAAAGCTACACAAAGTTGAAGTGCAACATCCAGGCTTATGTTCTCAATTTTTACATCTTATACAATCCTTTTAGTACACCAGTCTTCTTTTCATATATAGTGGCCAGTAAATTCAGCTTATTTTAAAATCAATTATAAATTGTCTGATAATATCAGAGACCTTATTAAAGACATTCAAACTTTGGACTCATATGGATCTGAGATAAGGTCTAAGCTTACTTAACTTCTTGATAAGCCTTTTGCATGTTATCTAATATCTCTAAGCCTTAGTTTGCTCATGTGTAAAATGAGTAGAACATTTATCTGATCTAATTTTGAGACTCTATAAGACAGTGTGTATGAAGCACTAGTGCAATATCTCACTTAGAAAAGGCAGTCAGGAAATGTCATTTGCCTCCTTTGTACCAATCAAGAAAATGACATTGTCACTATTCAAACTGATGAGTCGATTTGGGTGAAACCCAATTAACAAAAAGGAAATTTATTTTAAGCACATAAATGAAAGCACTTACATAGTTTTAAGAAAAAATAAACTACTTAAGTACAGAATTGTGAAATGCTGACAAAATTGTCTCACTACATTCATTTCTGAATTTGAAATACAGAAATTAAGTCCATCACAGTTATTAGTTAAATGGGAAATAATGATCTTCAACTTTGCAAATCCATGCAAATCCATAAACCTTTTTACTCCCTAACAATCAGTAGCTAATTAACATTTGCATATAATGGCAATTTTTATAATGAAAGCTCTTGTATGAATATGACGTTTTAGATTCATAAACAGTCATCTTAATACGATTACAGTCCGTTGCAGATGAATGATATGCTCAATTTTTTTCTGTTTACTAACATAAATTACTTTGGTGTTTGTTGACTTTTAATTTCTTTTCTTACTATTTAAATACAACATGTTTTGTTTTGGTCTGTGCACATTTATTTTGTTCTAGATCTCTTTTCCTGTTATGTTTTGTCTTTTCCTGATTTGAAATAGTTTTTTATATATTAAGCAAAGAGAATCTGTGAATTTTGTATAAGTAACACATTTTAAAAATGTTTATTTTTGAGAGAGAGAGAGAGAGGGTCAGCAAGGGAGGGGCAGAGATAGAGGGAGACAGAATCTGAAGAGGGCTCTGTGATGATAACAGAGAGCCCAATGTGGGGCTTGAACTCACAAACCTCAACATCATGATCTGAGCTGAAGTCATGATTAACCAACTGACCCAACTAGGCACCCCTAAGTAAACCATTTTTAAATAGTATTTCTTTTTTGTTAAATTTTTTGTGATGAGTGTTAGTTAAATCTGCAATTATTTTCACTTTTCCTTACTGTAATTTCTAACATAGATAGGTCTTCTCTATTTAACATTCAGATTAAAAAACCCATACATTTTATTCTATAGTATTGATGGTTTTATTTTCTTACATTCCATTCTTCACCTGTCTTTTATTTAGGGTGCAGAATAAGAAAGGGACATTTCCTGTTTTTATTAATGTTTTATGTTTTTGCTTAGTGTCTTTCAGTGTAAAGGTTATGGTTGCCAATTAACTTTCAATAATTAGAAAGATTAGTCTATGAAGAGCCTATGCTATCATTTATGTCACTTATCAATTACTAAGCAGTTTAGTGACATGAAAACTGTTGCCAATTTATTTAAACGAGCTAACATAGTACATGCAAATATATAATTGCTATGTTCTTTATATTTCAAGGTACCTTACAAACTAACTTTATCACTAAAAGTAGTAGATGAATCTATTTGTTATACAAGTTACATTTTGCAAAAAGTATGGCGTATAAGACTCTCTACATTAGATATGCTTTATCAAGATTATATATTTACTAGGTTTCAAGGGCTTGATTTACCTTGTAACACAGCTGAATTTGTGTAAGGATGAACCAAGGTAGCGCAATGCAGATGCTAACGTAATTTCTGAAGATGAAGATTGCTTGCACATTGTAAATACACATTCGTGGCAGAATTGCATGTGGCTAAAATTCATGAGTTTCCTAAAACAAGGCGTTAATTTTGATGTCTGAGTACGTTTAATGATTCCTACTGGACAAAGCAACAAAATACGAAGGCCATATTTTTAGTTTTAACTCTAATTAGGAACATTGGCATAAAGTAAGGACTTTGTTTTTGCCCGCAGTGACCCCAGCGCTATTTATTACACAGATTTTCAGTATTTTTTTTTTATAGTTTATTGTCAAGTTGGTTTCCATATAACACGCAGGGCTCATCCCAACAAGTGCCTTCCTCCATGCCCATCACCCCCCTTCCCCTCTCCCACACCCCCATCAGCCCTCAGTTTGTTCTCAGTATTGAAGAGTCTCTCGTGGTTTGCCTCCCTCCCTCTCCCCAACTATTTAGATTTTCAGTATTTTTATTAAGTTGAATTTTTCAATAACATTATTTACTCTTGCTTTACTAGAAATTAAAATGATCTGAATGTAAAAGAGTAAGTCAGATTAAAAATGTGGTTATTCCAGCCAGGGTATGTATCTGCAATTAATAATGAAGAATTATGGATCCATCTTTGTCACAGAAGTTATTGAGCTATTCACTTGATCTGAGTAGAACTGCACAGGAGTAAAGAGAGATGAAACAAAATAACAACCAAAAAATGATTTTTCAGGCAAAATGATTTTTCAGACCACCACAAAATCTCCGTACGGCCCCAGTCTTGTGGCACTTGTGGCCTCACACCTGCTTCTATAATCACTAGGTAGGGGAGGAGAGACATGGAGGGTATTGAATCACCAGTGAGAATGGCACTGCTAATTGTAAGAAACACAGCAGTGCTCAGCCAGAACCAGAAGGTGCTATAAAAGACTGCTACTCAGAGTGTATATTGTTATATTTGTTGAAAAGAACACGCATCATGAGCTTTTAAAATGTCTATATTCTGTGATTTGCTAATATCCTTCTATGAATATTTTGGCATAAATTATTTAAAAACTAATGCTAGAAAAATGTCAACTAAAGATGTTCATACCAGTATTATGTATAATACTAAGATATTGGAAATAACTTGTAACTTCAATTGTTAATAATATAAAAGTGAAAATAACTTATAAACTGAATAATTGAGGATTTTTAATGTTAATTGTGGTACAACTATAATATGTAATAATATAGGCCATTTAAAATACCTATGAAGAAATGTAATGTTGAGTTGAGTCAACATTACAATAGTGGTATTCTTTGGAAGATTGTCTTTTTAAGCTTGTGCATTCTTTTTCTTTAGAGTTAAAGAGATAAGAGGATGATCAACAGGAAGAATATAATTCAGGGAGGAAAATACTTCATCTAGCTGGGATATTATAGATGCTATTCTTTCCTTTTCCTAGAATTTCCCTCCTCTTTAACTGGCAGACATCCAAATTAAATATAACCTCTGTGAAATTATCTCCAATTCTGCCTTCTGAGTGCAACCTATTGTTTCTTTTTTCTGATTAAAACATAAATTGTAATTAACTGCTTTTGTACATGTTCCAAAAACTGTATTTTATATAGTACAAGGTAACATGATATTCTTTTTTGCATATGCCTTAGTATATTGAAATGTCTATTATACAAATATATGGGTACATATATGTTGAGTGAATAGATGCGTGAAAGAATTAATAACTTTATAAAATGAATACAATAGATTAAGTGATTTCTAAGGAAGCATCCAGGTTTATGATTCTTTCCCCAAATATGCATATAAGTAAAGATTTTAATAAATATTTGCTCAACATTATATATATGGAGTAAGTCAATTAAAAAAGGTGAATTACTTTGATTTTAATTTAATATAATACATATGTTACATGGGTGCATTTATACTATATTTATTGATTAAGATGCTGATATATTAAAGGGCATGTTGTAATTGTGTATATCCCTTAGAGAAGGTGCTCTTAACAAGCATGCTAATTTAGTTCTCTATGCTTTGGGCCATCCAAGAAAAAATCATTAATTTCTCATTTTATAAATCCTCCTCTGCATGAATAATTTTTAAACTCATTGATAAGACTTTTTAGTCATAATAAGAATATCAATTCAGTATTTTTATAGAATAATGCCATAATGTTTCTGATTTAGAAAGCAGAAATACAACTTGTTTTTATAATATAATAGTACATTGTATTATTCATAACAAGTACAAATTATATTTTCTAATTAATGGTAAGAAAAAAAGGCACTTAAAATTAATCTTGTCAACAGTGTTTAGTTTTGGAAATGCAAACTAAGTCAACTTACTTCCTTTCCCTAGAAGCGCTGCCACTGTTGTGACATTGTGTTTCATTTTGTAACCCATCTGCTACTTAGGCCAGATATGCATTTTCTGGATGCAATCTGTTGGTTTCCAATGGTTTACTACATGGTGGGCTCTATTGACAAGTAGGTGACAAAATCTTTGGCACACTAACTAGTGTGGTGTCCTGTGGTTTGTCATGTGCTGTGCCCCAGTGTTGCATGATGAGTGTAATTTGCCATTTCAGTATTGCAAATATGGTGTATTTTGCATGCAGAGCTTATGTTCTCGTGTTATACATCTTGTATTCAAACTTCCTAAGCAGTAATCTGTTGTTGAATTAAAACAAATCTTGCTGCATGAAAATTTTGTCACTTTTGTTTAGTTTCTAAAGCTATTTTAGTTTTGTGCTGTCTGTAGCAATAATGTTATTACTAAGGGTAGAGGGATAGAGAAAACTTAAAGGTTCAGTATTGTGATGCACTGATATCATTGTCATAACTTCTGGAAACCTTCAAAATAATTTAAGGATGCTCATTTTAAGCCAGATTTATAAACTGGAGCATTTCCTTAAGAGTTTACTTTATTCTAGTAACATGTATCAGTCTATATATTCTAAAAATTTGTTAATTAAAAAGCCAAGTGTGTGCAATATGTTAGTATTAAAATACAAGTTCTTTTATATGCATGAACATATTATAAGAAATATAAAAACTAAAGATTGTAAAACTAATATGCATATTTAATGTGTTAGCCATCCATTAAAAAAATGTCCCAACAGAACCGTCAAAACAAAATGCTAAAAGTTATCAAGAACTTTTATGCTTACGGTGTGTCCTGCAAATTGAAAAAAACCAAGTCCTTTAACTTTGGAAGTGTTTCTTGGCTGTTGGATATATTAAAGACGAAACTGACTAACTTATATTTAGCCTCTAGTCTACATTAATATTATTTACATGATTAGTTATCTTAATACTAACCAACTAAGATGTAGTTAGATGCACTAAAATTACTATTTTAATCCATGAATGTGAAATCAACCTATATTTTATCATTAGTAATGTTACTTTGAATTGATAGTAGTCTTATATTAAAATTCATCAGAAACACAGAATATTTAAAAGATGAATAAACCTCCATTTGTCTTTGCTGCTGTAAACTATGAAATGAATTCTTCCCCTGTAAACGTGTTTATGTTGAGACAAAGAAGAACTGAGAAGGTCAAATTCCCATAAATGGAGAAAAAACAGGATTGGCTACAAGTTGATAATTATTGAAACTGGGTTGGGTGATTGAAATATGGAGATTCACTGTGTTATTCTCTTTTGCTAATGTTTGAAATTTTCCTTAAAAAAGCAGACACACCTTTGAATGAATTACAACACTGACATATACTCATACATTCACATTGTAGTTCTCCTTGAGAAGGAAGGCTTAGAGAAGTGTACAAAGGAAGTTGTTGCCAGTTGAGATTATCTTTTTTTCATCAATATTAACTTTTATCTTAGTCAGCCATCTGGTGGCTGAACTGCATAAAGCAACCGTGCTGAATTAAAAATAGGCAAGTGGCTCTGCAGATAGAATAGTGTGGAAAAATCATGATAGACATGGCGTTATAAGAATAAACTGGTAGCATAATAAAAAGGATAAAAAAGGAATAAAATGTAATATTAAATGCACATAAAAATAAATCATGCAAAGTTAGAACATGAAGAACAAAATGTTTCTATGTGTTTCTCTAATGCCATTTCAATTTTATGTATTTTTATAGGTTTAAACTTATATTTAATCATAATTACTAAAATCCTTTGCCAAGGTTATATGTGAATTACAGCAGCCAATATTTTGAGTATGGAATTAACTGATACATACAGGTATAGGTAGCTATTAGCTATTTAGCACAGGTACTTACAGTGAAATTCTTTGTCAAGTTTCAGCTTCATTGATTTATTACTGATGAAATATTCATTTTTTCTATCATAACTTGTATTTGTATATCCTTTTCCAGTAAAGCTTACCTTCTTCTACTTTATCTTTCCCTCTTTTTATATAGATAACTATAATGGAGAGATTATTTTTTTTATTGGGGAGAAAGATTTTAAGAGTTGACATGGAAAGTGACTTAAAATTATAATAAGGTGAATTGAAGGCATATAACTTGGGCATCATTTTTATGGCCCAAAAGGGACTATATCACATTAATTTTATACCTACTTCTTTCTTTTTTAAAAAAATATATTTTAATAGATATAAGAACAATTATGAATTTCTTAGTTAAAAGGAATATCCAAATAAAGTATTTCTGAAGGATTTAAACTTGATCACCATATTGATTGGATATTATGGTACTGGCCCCTCTTACCATAGGAAATTTATTTGGACTAACATTCTGTTTCCACAGTTTTAGCCATAGAATCTTTGCCACAGAGCATTGTTCCTGATTCAAGCAAAATGTTTTTTCTGAACTACTCCTGGGGATCTTGGACTCAGAGCTTTGGTAATGCTCTCTCACCTCATAACAGAATAAGAAATCCCACTTTCTTCCTTATCGTAAGAAGAAAATAGTTCTCTTAACGTGATGTGGCTAGTGCAACCAATCACACACTTAGAAAAGATCCTCAGGGAACTACCCTTCAGCTGAAGAATTTAAAAGAAACTACTGTTCTTTAAGGTCTACACTTGAAGATGTAGAAATCAATTAGCCCAATTTCTTCTCTGTCTTCAGTCACCTTTGTACCAAGAACATTCTTATACTCATTCAAGTTTAGTCTCCTTTATCTAATTCAGTCCTATTTTTCTAGTTTGTAAGAAGCAGAGGCAGTGAGATAATGGTTTCCTTGTTTCAGCTTTAATGGTAACATTTTCTTTTAATTCATTGGGAAACTGCTAGTTTTTATCAGTGATAGGGGAGAAAACTATTATAATTCACAGGAACTTGTATCCTAGTTTAGCAATTATTTCATGCAACTAAAGAAATTAGGTTATTCAATCAGTTGCTCAAACACTAAATGGTAAATGGTAAGTTTGACTACAGCTGATATTTATATATTTTTCATGCTTGTGGCTTTGTAGAACCAATCATTAACACATAGCTCTCACAAAGAAATAATGCACATTTGAGAATATTTCACAGTTTAATATTTCTTCATTGAGCCAGACCATCTAGGTAATATAAGTATTCATCTCTACTGTTACCAAAAGTACTATAGGATTAAAAAGATATAAATGTCATGTCTTTGAAATAGTGTGCTAACCATAAAATCAAAGTTCTAATATGCTTTATTTCTATTCAATTGCAAAATGGATGTTTTCCATGTTTTAGTTATATAATTAATAAATTTTATTAAAAAATCTCTTAAAGCATAGTGCTTTGAAACAGTTAAGATGTAATGAAACATAAACAGCTCAAAAATACAAATTATTTTGTATCAGTAGAGAATATATTATAATCCTCATTAACATCTACCAGGGCAAACTCTGTGAAAGCCATCTATGAGGGTCACCTGTACAAGTGCAGTGGTAAGCAAGCACTGATCTTAGTACTGTGATTTATTGAAAGTCCATTTTTCTCTGTTGATTTTTATCAAAGCCTAGATGATTTACTCAGGTGTGGAGTGACTTTCGCTGCCAACATGGTGGTTGTGGACAAAGAGAGTACCATGAGTGCCGAGGAAGACTACATGGCAGACGCCAAAACAATTGTAAATGTGCAGACCCTTTTCAGGTAACTGTCTGAATAGCTCTGCCCTGTTATTTACTTACTGCTAAATATCTGTGATTATTCGACTCCGACTTTGATATAAGGAATGAACATGAGATACTTACCCTGAAGTTATGTTCATTCATTTGATCCAGAAACAAATACTTATTTAACATCTAATGTATGACTGGTACTATGTGTTTAATTTTAAAAAAATGTTTACACTTTGTTTATTTTGAGAGGAGGGGATGGGGCAGAAAAGAGGTAGAAAGAGAGAGAATTCCAAGCAGGCTCCACACTGTCAGCACAGAGCCTGGGGTGGGGCTCGAACTCACAAACTGTGAGATCATGACCTGGGCCAATGCCAAGAGTTGGATGCTTAACCGACTGAGCTGGCCAGGCACCCCACCATGTGTTTAAGTTTTAATGCAGTATCATCATTCTTTTAAAAATTAATAGAATAATAAATCTGTTTTTTTGTGTAGTTTAATATAACAAACTCTAAATCCTTTGTTGTAGTAGTCATGATTTGTGACAGACCATGTATGTTCTAATTTCGGTTTTATGCCTGGCAGTGGCTAAAAGTATGCATTTACAAACTGGATTACTAAGAAGGAAATATTGTAAAACTGGGAAAGGTAATTTACCCATGTTAGGAGCCAAGTCATGACTCATCTAGTTCGGAATTTCCTTTATGGTTATCTCTGGGTAAGAATGAAAACCAAATCCATGCTATAAGCAAAGTCAGAATCACCCATAAATGAAGACATCTATGTCACTTGAATTTCTTTCTGAAATCATTTTAAAATTTAAATATCTAAAAGATCATTATTTCAGTTTTATGAGTTTTAAACAAGTCCAAAGGACATATCTGAGCTACCAAATTATGGAATTAAATAAAACAATCTGAACTTCATCATCATATCCCATCATTCCACCTTTGTAACCTTCATATTGTAGCAAAGTACATATTGAGAGTAATTATCAATTTATAGTGTGAGTTCAGAATTCAGAAGAGAGAGGCTAGATGTGAGTCCCACTTAAGTTGATTATTTACTATATGATCTTAGGCAAATTACTTTTCTTCTCTAAACCTCAATGTCTTAATCACAATGTTGATTTGAATTTAAAACTATATAATGCTATAGCACATGGCTGGTAGTTTTCAATTATTCAGTGAATGTTTGCTACTGTAATATTAGCACTGTCATGATCACTTTCATGTGACAGAATGGAAAAGTCACAGACCTTGGAACAATATAGCAACAAACTTCATCTGGCACCTCTATCCCAGAGACCTTAAGTATATTTCTTAACTTCATAGAAATACAGTTTCCCTCATCTATAAAATGCATGTAGACAATAGTTAACCTTTCTTGCAATGTTAATGTGAAGACTGGAAATTAGGTTTATAAAGAGTCTGTCACAGCGTTTGGAAAATTTACTCTGAACTTGCATAAGAAGGTCTTGTTCCAGAAGGAGAACAAATGTACCCTCTAAAGTTACTGTAATGTGGTAGTTCATTTAGAATATGGTTAACTAGTTATTGAGCTTTATGAAATAGTACAATTAAAGGGAGAATAGTTTAAAATATGACAGATATGTAAGTAATTTTTTTTCTCTAAAGAATGCAAAAGGAAATACAGGGTAGAAAATTAATTTAGTAGGATGAGATTTACAGCCAGTGAACAAAGTAACATCATAGTTTTGATTTCATGCATGGCAAAAGCTAGTTATATTTTTAACAAGAGAGGATCCTCAGTTCTTTTGATTAAACATATCATTTTAATTTTCACCTTAGAGTTTATTTCTATTATGGTAAAGTTTCTATTGACTTGACTTTTATTATATATACTGTGAATGAATTCTCTTGATTTTAAGATAACAATAAATAAATTATAATAAATCTCCATCTTACTGAAAGATGCGATGGTTCTAATCTTTTAAAACTAACTGACCAGAATAACTAAGAGTAGATATACGTATAGTGGTATTATCATTATTTAACTAAGTACATAACAATAATTTTCATGAAAAAAGTTCTGTGAAACTTTGCCATGTTTCACATAATAATCCATGAGCTCCTAATCTAAACTCATGCAAACTAGGCTAGTCTTATATAATAAAGTGCAAAAGTAAGATGCAGATAGATCCCCATGATGTACCAAATGTTATTTATATAGATAAATGACCAAAATCATGCATATATATTAGTTTCATTTTATAGGTGCAGT
Source organism: Cryptoprocta ferox (assembly GCA_028646485.1). NCBI lineage: Eukaryota > Metazoa > Chordata > Mammalia > Carnivora > Eupleridae > Cryptoprocta > Cryptoprocta ferox. The sequence goes on from CM053562.1 coordinate 42,846,732, forward strand.
CAGTTACCACCCTTGAGATTACTTTCCCACATTCCTTGAAGATTTTAGTTCTTGATTCACTGTGACTCCAGAAATCCTGCCTCTACCATAATTCTTGATGTCAATAATCCTACATAGATGATCTTTTCAGTATTTTCCCTTAGCTACCTATTCTCATGGCCATAGCCTTTACCTTGAAGTAACAAGGATTTACCCTCCTTCTTCTCAGTTTCATTCAGTTCTCTGAGTACTACTACTCTGAGTACTGTTAGGGATATTTCATCTAATACCCTCAATCTTACCAGTCTTTTGTTTCCACTGGAACTCACTATCCACTGGTTCTGCTACCTTTTCAGTGTCCTGAGTCACCTGAGGGCTTTTCTTCTCTGCTTACCAGATTAAAGTCCAATATCAATCATTGAAGTCACTCCTGTGCTGAAACCCTAAACAGATAATTACTGATTATCTGCTGTGGACTGACACCAATCTTAACTCTCTCCTTGTTTCCCTCCCTTCCTCCATTCTCAGTTTTCTGTCCTTTTGGTTTCTCTGCCCGTTACCTTGCATGAAATTCCTTAGAGACAGATGACAAAATTCCAGAGGTAGGATCCAGTTATCTTTGTAAGTGGGCAACAGGCAATCAGAAATCCAATCATTGTGGCTGGATACCAGGCTATTTATGATTAAAGCTTAAGCCTCCATCTCTAAGGGACCACTGAGTATTTGTAAGTGAATAGTGTTAAAAATGATTAAAGAAGACTAGTTAAGTGATACAAACAGACTAACATTTCACGAAGTGGGCAGTCTCCACTCTTAAAGGTTTAAACAACTACAAAATGGGGTGTGACACAGGAAGCTTTTATGGGGAAAACAGTAAGGAACAAGAAAGAGAAACACAGAAAATGAATAAGGAACAAAGAACAAGGAAATAAGTATAGCGCCCAGAGTTGGCTTGGCATTTTGGGATTGGCTGACTGGATATACTGTGTTTCTGGTCAAGTGGAATATTTACAGGTGTCAAGTGACAAAACTAAAACAATTTAGAAATGAGTTTGATATTTTTAAAAAATATTTATTTATTGGGGGGGGAGATAGGGGAGGGGCAGAGAGAGGAGAGAGGGAATCTCAAGCAGACTTCGTGCTATCCGTGCAGAGCCCGACATGGGGTTTGATCCCATGAACCATGAGATCATGACTTGAGCCGAAATTAAGAACCGAATACCTAACCAACTGAGCCACCCAGATGTCCCAAGTTTGATATTTTTTAATCAGTGGAAAGCAGCCTGTGAACTGGGGTGGGTACTGTGCCTCACAAGCAGTGAAACATTTTTCTGGAGAGATTTTTGGCGAAGAGCGAGTTTTATAGAATGTTAGAAGAGGCAACATGGAAACAAGGCATGATTGGCTAGGTCAGGCATTTCATGGTAAGGCTAGTAGTAGTAGATCCTGTTTTCCAGCATAAGCTGAGCGCCAGCTAAAGCTGAGTTGGAGGATTGGGATTGGTGTATATTAGGTTTCCTTGATAGATATTTACCATAAGTAGAGGCTAACTGAAGTTTAGATTTGTGACATGGGCTAGGCCTCTGGGACAGCCTCCGTTTTGTGGGTAACAATATACGAATTATCTTTATCACAGAGACAGAAAAGTTATCTAAGTTTTAGTTTGCTGGCATGGTACCCCTCAGGAGAAGCTCCATCTCAGTCTTAGAAATTTTTTTCAATAATAATCTCGCAAAAATATCTCAACCAGTTCTTATATATTCATGAATATCATTAATTTCCTTAAATAAGAGCCAAATTCTAATCTGCTCCATAGCTGTATATATTAAGCAAATTATGATTACCTTATGCTGTTGTTCTGTATGGGACGATGCTACATTTTATTAGCATTAGTTTGTAAATGACTGTGTAGCTATTAGTTTGTAAATGTCATTTTAACTTGATTATTTTGACATTTCGTTTTGACATGGGGCATTTTGACCTTTGCATTTTCCGTTTTTAAAACTAGTAAGCAATATGTTAGAGAAATCTTCAATCTGTGCTTGTATTAGAGCCCAGGAGATAAGAATGAGATGGAATTCAAATACGAAATGAAAGTAACAGTGCTTTAGTTCACAAGTTATTGGTAAAAACTGGTATGACTTGTTTTGCCAGTTTGGAATAGGGTTAAAGTTGTTGTAATTCAGAAGCTGAAAATTGACCACTTGAACCCCTCCCTGCCCAGCTTACTAGGGTATACAGCTTCATTTGACAGCCATCTCTCTCTTTTCTCCAGATTGTCCAAGGACCTTTCAGAGTTACTCAGTCCCAAAAGACCAAAGGCAAAATAGGAGAAACTCATTAATTCACTAGCAGTATATTTGGAGGGTGGGGCTAGGAAGAATTGTTAGAGAAGAGTTGGGGGTATCGGGAGAATTCCTTTTCATCTGGAATTGCGTTTATAACTTAAACATAGTTTTGTAATTGAGAACTGGATTACACAATGTGTCTCTATCCAGTATGGCAATTATGTATTTGCTCGTTTGGCCCTTGCGTGTTTCCTCCGGAGAACCCACCCAGGAAGTGTTTTATTTTCCATATCCAGAGTCTAGAGCATAACCTACAAAGTTTTCACCTCAAATATTTGATACACATTCCTTATGCGATGGCTGGGATAAGAGGAGCCCCCAGCCTCAGCCAAGCTTTGTCACCAGAACAAAACTAAGCAGACCCTGTATTGATCACTTGCCCAGATTTGTCCCTACATTCATGATGAGTTTACCTTTGTGGGTTCAGAGTAGTCCTTTATATGAAGCAGCAAACTCCTTCAGGGGCAATCTATTCCATACGTTCCAGATCCTCTAGGTAAGAGAGTATCTCTAGTACTTAACTCAGAAGAGTTTCCTTGAATCCTAAACAATTGGTCCATCAACCTAGAGACCATTTCAAAGTACCAAAGACTATAGAGATAAGGTTTTTTCAAGTCAGATATGGTTAAACCTTTTCCTCTCCTGTGCCTAAGGACCTTAATTTATACATCTAAGAGAAAACACTCATGAGTCATTCTCCTAGAAAGATCTGCTAAGTGAGTGTCTGATTCCCAAATTGAAAGAAAAGCAGGTCCTCACTTTAAAATTTAAGTTTCTCTTGCTTAAGTTTTACCTCACAAGCGCTTAGTGTATTGAAAATATTGCTTATTTTCACATTTTTATGAACAAATGTTAGTATCTAAACTAAACTTAAAGAAGCATGCCAAAATGGTTATGTCAGACTAACTATCAAAATGTTCTACTTTGGGAATGTTTGGCATATCAATGGAATCTATCACTATTCTTAGTTAACTGAGGGGGAAAAACCCGATATTGAAAGCAACTTACTGGTTCATCTTGTCCTGTATAGGGGGAAAAAAAATGGCCCATTCAAACCAACAGCCTAAGTCTGTGTATCAGGAGAAAGGGAGATGAGAAAACTTACTCAAGGAGTTGTGAAGCAAAGGTTTTTCTAGAGAGCACACAGTATAGATAAACATTAGTTTAAAACAGAATGGGTACAAAAGTAAACACTTGCTAATTTTAAAAGATGAACTAAGGCATATTAAAATTTTTTTAATTTATTTGAGCAAAAATCAGTTCAGATTTGTCAGTGCCAGTCAGGAAGTGGTTAGAAACACTCCATGAACAGGAATGAGGGACTTACAGAGAAGAGCTGGAAATAAAGCAAGGAAATTATTTGATTGGCTACAGCTTAAATGGTTGCATTATTTGAGAAAGCCTAGTCTTTCTGTTTGTGATTGGCTGTCCTTTGGTTTTGATTTCTTAGCCTTGAGGCTTGTATAGGTTGAGGTGTTGATTTGCTTCAGTAACCTGCTGAGGTATTAGAGCCATCTCAGTCTAATGGCCTCCTTATTTAATTAATATTAGTTTTATTTGCATTATAAAAGTCCAGGAATGATTTAGTTCAGAAGTCCCTTAGGCTGATTTTGTTTTAATATGAAGGTAGTTTTGCTTTTGCTTTTTTTCCTAACATGTAGCTGACCAGACTGGTAAGATTATCAGTGGTCTGGCAATGGGAACATTCGACCAAGTCACGGATCTGTGTATTGCAGGAATCAGAGAAATTCCTGCATTAACCCCATAGAAGGTCAGGAGGACGTCTACAGACACCTGCAGTTGTGATTTATTCATGGTATTATTGAGCATCCAGTAAGTTTGGGGACTATACAGAATGCTATGGCTGCAGCAGTGCCTAGGCAGACCTAGTGATCAGTAGTGATTAAGTAGTGATAGTCTAAGCAGGGAACATATTAAACAAGAGATTCGACTGGGGAATTATAAGGGTAGCAACTACTGAAAAGAGTAGAATGTTATACAGGTGCAGACAAACAAGAATGTATGATCTAGTCCAGTGGATCAAGGAACACCTACCTCCCTGAAGAATTTACTCAGTTGTTTACTTGAAAGACTAAGCAGGTAAGGAGAGGAGTAGAACATTCCACAAGGGGGCAGCACATCCAAAGGCTCTAAGGTACTGAGGCTGGCATATTCGAAGACTTGGAGCAGAGCAAGTGGAAAACTCACAACGTGAGGCTGAAGTCAGAATCAGAACCAGAATATTCATGGCTTTGTAGAGCATGGGGACAAGTTGATCTTCATTATAAGAATAACAGGAAGGAAATCACTGAAAGATAGAGTTTAAAAATACTATTTTAGCCAGGAAGTGAAGAATGCTTTGAGGGAAAAGTACGAGTGGGGGAGAGCTGTCCAGTTAGAAGACTTGCATCCCCAGGATGCTAAAAGCATAAATGGCAAGTTAAAAAATAAAAATAAAAAAGAATATTGCCTTTAGCTTGGCACAAGATATCCAAAATGATTATTGCCACAGTAATCTTACTTACTGAGGAAATGTCATACCTATGTATGTGCAAAATGACATAATTGAAAATAGTGATAATGAATATATATAAATACAAGAATGAATCATTTATGTAGTGCTGAAATATTATTATTTTGATTGGCTTACATAGATAAAAATGTAAATACAGGAGATATCTGATATCTCAGACTTAAAGTGTTTAAAAAGTGTTTGTAAAAGATTAAAATATATTCATATTTATTTTAGTGTTGAGAGTCAATTGTAGTCTAAAACTGGTGTTTTACATATCAAAGTATATCTGTATACCTATATGTTAATATATATGCTTGTTATTCAGAAACATCATTCCTAGCCACCACAACAAATCGAAATTTATAGTGTAGCACTCTAGCTCAGTTTTTTTAATTAAAATATTGTGAACATTTTCCAGGTTTGTATGTCCTTATGTTTGTTTTTCTTGAATATATAATTGCACCTAGTCTCAGAATTCTCCCAGTGATCTGTGAAGTAGAGTATATGGTGTGTTTTTCATCTTTATATTAGTTAGCATAACTGGGCATGCCTGTCAAAAGTATTTTTTGAATAAATTAATTCAAGCAGAGAACTATTCCATAAGATTTTGCACATCTCCACAATAATACTTACATCACTCAATCAGAACATAAATTAATTGTAGAAAAATTTTAAATAGAAAGAAACCATATTATTTTTCTTATTTTTAATGTTTATTTTTATTTTTGAGAGAGAGAGAGAGAGATCATAAGCGGCGAAGGGACAGTGAAAGAGGGAGACACAGAATCCAATGCAGGCTCTGAGCTGTCAGCATAGCTTGAACTCACAAACTGCAAGATCATGACCTGAGCCAAAGTCGGATGCTTAAGCAACTGAGCCATCCCAGGCGCCACAGACCATATTATTTTTCAATTACAATATGGCTTTATTATGATCCCAGGACCTAGGGGAATATAGATTTATTATGTCATTTTATTTCTAAAGTGTTTTATATTCAAAATGTGTTTAGGTCATATTAAAGCCCAGAAATAGATTTACAGATTCATATTTTAAAGATACATAATTAAAGCTATTACAAAACCAAATTTATAATTGAATGTAAGTAATACTTTATAGATGTAAAAGGCAATGCAATAAAACATTTCATTATTTCAGTTATTTAGTTCTAGATTTTCACTAGGTGGCAGACTTACACAATACATTCACTTTCTCAGTTTAAAATAACATAATGATATAGGTTCATTTATATAGAACAGAAACGGGACATCACATAAACTTTTTGGTTCTACCTAATTTCTCTCTACAAGTCACTTAAATACAATGACCAGGTCACTCAATCATATTACCATTCACTGTTAGTCAGATCTCAAATATATAGCTACATATTTCTACCTGATATAATGTGTTAGAAAAGGATTATATCATCCAAATAATCACAGAAGTATCCAAAGTTTAAATAATAATATGTATGAAAGATAAAAGCTATATTTTTCCGAGAAAATAAAAATTTCCCAAAAGGTGAAATAAATCTTCATTGGTTTGCAGCTGTGTTTTTCTCACAAATTATTTCTCTGGTTTTACATCTCAACACTGTCCTGGATGCTCCTCACAAGCTATCCCTTCACTGGTGTCTTAATGCTGCATAGCATTAAGAGATTCAGTCAGCCATATTTATCACTCTTAGGAAAATATATACAGCCTTATAACTTATACACTTTTATAGTGTCCTCTTTTGGGTAGTAGAGTCTAATTTAAAGGCAAGAATTTCTCTTTATATCTCTTTTTAGGTCTTGGAGACCAGAGCTTTCCAATAACAAACACTTCATTATTATTTATTAAAATCAGATCTTAAACATTGCCCTCAGTTAATAGAAATAACAATAATGAAGCTATGATCTGACAACTATTATCTTTGAGTGTGTGTGTGTACGCTCACACACGTGTGCGTGTGTGTTTTGGGGAAGGACGTGAATAGGAAGAAAGCTAATGCAAAGCTATGGGACATGTGAAAACTCTCAGGATCTTTCTAGAATCTTCTAGAATAACACTATCAATTGAGCCTTGGCCTCAATTCATTACAATGAAATGTTATTTGAGTTAAAATATTTTCTTTTCTCAGGAGTTCATTGTAGCAAGGTTTGACATTTAAAATTGGATACTATGACAATAGGGAATATTAAAAGATCAAAGAACTCACATTATGAACAATAAACTCATCACATGGAATTTTTGTCTATCATCATATTCATCTTATAAATTTCTAATTTGATATTATCCACAGTCACCTGTAACTTCTTAAATCAGCTTCATGAGCTTCTCTTCTATGCCATTTCATAATTGTAGAGAAAATGTCTAATAAAAAGCCAAATTACTAAATTTATTTTTCTTATAGTGCTAAAATGTTGGTTAAAATATTCTTTGGGAAATAGCATTTCATTTTTCTTGCATTGTACAGACAGTTTATGTGGCAATGCCTGCTGTTGTAATTGCATGTAGTTTTATGCCTAAGGCTAGGAATCACTCACTCATAAATATGTTGTTACAAAAAATACCATATTGGATTGTTAGTGTTATGCAAATGCTTTTTTTTTGTGTGTGTGTTTTTAAATGTAGGTTGTTTTCCAGTCTCAGTATTATCACAGAGCTTACTCACCCAGCCAACATGAGATTCATGCAATTCAGAGCCAAAGACTGTTACTCTCTTGCTCTTTCAAAACTGGAAAAGGTAAGACTTCATATTAAGAGGTTTCATTTAACGATTTTTCTTGAAAGAGTAGCTCTGAAATTCCTATATATAGGAAGAAATGCCATGGGATAGTAAAAATAAAAATGCTATTGTGAATTCTTGTTTTTGAGCTAAAATCTTAATTCATAATTTTTTATTGTGAGTTGAACCATTTGTATCACAAGTGAACATAGTGAAGATATCTTGTTTTCTTATCATTTATTATAGATTGAAAGCATGATTTAAGAAAGTTAAATGCAACAAGAATGCATATACTTGCTTATAACATCAGTTATATTGATAATATCATGAGTGCTGTGTCAAAAAATCTACATTTTATAGAAGGCTTTGCAGCTTAAAATAATCCTTAAGGCCTTTGAAAAGGCTTTCTTGAAAGTTAGCTTCCCAGATGTCACCAACACAATCTGAGACAAAGCTGAGTTTATTGCTTACTTAGATAAAGGAGACTGTCACCTCAGGAGAGCTTTGACAGTGCTTGGGAACTGGGTCAAAGTTTATTGGGTATTGGAAATCTTATTTAATGAGGGTCTTTCGAAGTAGGAGTTTGATTAGGATTCCAAAGGGATCAGGGTAATGTGAACAGACAAAGTAGGATTACAAAGTCATGTTATGTGGACAGAAAGGTGTGGTTTCCATTCTTAATGTCTAGACTGAGTGGGGGTAAATGGTTTTTGCATGCAACATTGACTTGATATTAGTATACTGGGAGAATTTCATATGAGAGAAAAACAGTAAGACTCAATCTTATACATGTGAAAATGTGTTAAATCTGTTCCATCTTCATTGATTATAGCAATATAAGAGATACTGAAAATGATGCCTTACATTTGTTGTTGTTGTTGTTGTTGTTGTTTGGTTAGTTCATTTTTACACTTCATTTTGTTTTGATTACATAGTCCTGTTTCATAGAGGATATATTGCTGAGTAAGAGCATTTCTGCACTCTGGTTTGTTGATATCCACTTTCAGAACTGGTCATATACATTCTGTTAGTAGAGCCTTCCCACTGTTCCTTTGTTGTCATAGTTAAGTTGCTGTTAGGCACTGCCTTCAGAAGAAGAAACTGAGTTTAAGCCATGTAAATTAAGTTTTCCAAGATTACATAGCTGTCAAGTCAGTGCAGTAAGAGAATCTTAAAGACAGTAACATTCAGGACAGAAAACTTCCATTATGCCACCTGCTTTAACAACATGGAAAGGGTGGTGGCAGGCAGAGCCAAATTGGCTCAGCATCCACAGGCAAACCCAGTTATCAGGAATCCAGCTGGAATCGGTGCTGGCAGGGTGTCTGCTGGTCTCCTTCATGACAACGTGAGGGAGGATCACCTGGTGATGAAGAATACAAACTCTGGAGTCAGATTGTTCCGTTTCTCTACTACTTTCTAGGAATGGAAACTGGCTAAATAAATTATTTACACATTGATGGCTTTGGGATTCTTCTCTGGAAATAATGGTAATAGCCAAATAATAGGATCGCTACACGATTACACCACATGATCTATCCAAAACATTTAGCCCAGTTTTGGCATATAATCAGTAACCAAATAAATGGTACCAAAAACATAATTATAAAATGTTGCAGATTTCACTAACAAATATTCCATTCTGTGTATTCAATTTTATGCCGAATAGATGTTTCAAGGTCATAATTGTGGAAGATGTTTTCAGTAGTGTTGACTATGTGTGTTTATATTATTGCGTGTCTATTGCATCACAGAAAAAAGAACAAAATGAGATTTTTATTTTTGTTGGAGAATTAATTTAAAGTCTTCTGCCAGCCAAGAAATCCTCTTCACAAATGTAGGAAAGTTTTACTTGAATAAGCATTAAACCAGACTGGGAAATATATCTCAAGCAATCCACTAAAGAGATTGCAGAAACAGAAAGGCATCTCCTTCTTTTATATAGCCAGGCAAATACAATTATTTGCATACATGCTAATGTCTTGATAGAAAGGAGAAATAAAACTTCTTGTATTTCTGCAACAAGTAAAAGTTACAACTTAGAGCCAGGCACCTAGGCTAACCTCTCAAAGAGACATAGACAGGATGCTCTATGTTCACATTTCAGAAAGATCATTCTAAAGCTCCCAAGGAAGACTTCACTGAGACACAAAATCTGGCTAGAGATTATTCAGGTTTTCAAAAGGTTTGTGTCCTCTCAAATATACAGAAAGAATTTACAGTTGCAAGTTTTCTAAAGGAAATGTTTTATCAAAAAGAGCAGGAAGGAATGAGTTTTCTATGTCTTTTGGCATCAGGGGAATTCATTTATTTTTGAGATTTGTATTTACCCATGCATATTCTAAGTATTTCTCAAAAAGAATAAAGGAATTTGGTACATTCCCTAATTATTTAGAAGTAGAGGGGCCAGGGGAATTGGAATTAAAACCAATTGGTTTGGAGGTTATAAAGTCATAGAAGATTTTTTTTTCAATTCAGTTATTACCACTTTATCCATTGAAATAGGGATTTTGTCACATAGAAACTTTTTAGACTTTTGTGCTGTTTTGACTTAAATTGTGTTCCTCCCCCTCAAGAAAAACATGTGTTGGAGTCCTAACTTCTAGTATCTCTGAATGTGATCTTATTTGAAGATAAGGACTTTATAGGGGTAACTGGATTAAAGAAGACCATTGAGGTGGATTCTAATCTAATACAATTGGCATTCTTATAAAAATAGTAAATTTGGGTACAGAAACAGACACACACAAAGGGAAGACAATGTGAAGAGAAACAGGGAGAAGACAGCCATTCACAAGCCAAGAATAGCTTGGAACAGAGCCTTCACTTACAGTCCTCAGAAGCAACCGATGGTGTTGACACGTTGATTTCAGACATCCAGCCTCCATTGCTCCGAGACAATAAATTTCTGTTGTGTAGGCTACACAGTTTGTGGTACTTTGTAATGGCAGCTCTAGGAAACTAACACATCTACCATCAATGATATGGTAACTGTTTGTTTCCAATCAGTGCTTTTTATCTGATATGAATACAGCTAATTTATCATTTAAAATAATTATCTTTCTATATTGGTCTTCTGGATGCAAGGAGATATTTTTAGGATTAGGAAACTGATCTTTATTTCTAATATTTGAGTAACTCGTTCTAGAGTTATATTGGCTGAGGAATAGGTAGATTTTTATTCTTTCAAACATAATTATGAATATCATTTTATTCTATCTATAATTAGATGCATTTACACAGATGAAACCTTCACCTTTAGAAACATAATCAAGGTTTTGAAATAGAAACAAACAACAGCTGGGCTGCTTGCCACACTTTTTTGACACTAAGTGGTTTCCATTTAAACTCAAGAAGTGCTGGAATTTGTCAGGATGCGTGTGGAAGATTAGATTGCTTTGACCCTGGCTGCTTTGCTTGTGTGATGATTGCATTTGGGTAGTTTCCTGGTAGACCTTGCATTCTAATAGAACCTTGGTTGTTGTTGGTAATGGAAGTAATAACCTGTAAGGATTCTCTGGAAGAGGCCACTCAACGAAGAATATCCAGAATAATAACTTCCGTTAGGAAAAGGAGAGAACTGAGAACAGGGAAGGATTACTGGTCTGTGACAATGATGTGAATAATAGATGATTGTTGAGGACCTCTGTCTGTTCTTGTAAAAAGCTAAGTCCTTGATTATTCTCGATTATTTTTTTAGATTTGCTCTCTGAAGGTATTCTTTTTATTGTTTTATGTGACCTTTGTCTCACCTTAAGCTTCTTCCTAAGCTATTTTTATCCATGTTACTTTGGGAGTACATACTTCTTGCATCCTGTGTGAGTTTTGTATCCTGCTTATTGCTTATGCAAATTTGAAAAAAGATCTAAAGATATTTTAAGTTTATGAAAGCATTTTTGCCCAAGACGTTGAAAGTCTAATGATATTTCAGACTAATCTGCTAATTTCTCTCAAAAATTTGATAAACTTCTGGTATATTTACTACCACAAATTTTTATCCTCAAAATTCTTTCTTAAAATATAATTTTTAAGATTTTTACTTCTTTGTCTCAATCCATGCATTTCTCAATCTCCTTGGAAGCTACCTTGAAGTTATTGAGACAATAATGTTGGGTTGGACTTCGTTGTTCAGTGCCTTGTTTCAGTTTTCTCCTATGCTGTTGGCATTTAGATAATGTTTAAATATTGGAGGCTCCTAATCTCTAAGCTACCTGTTTATTTTTAATCTCTACGTGAAACTAATTCTTGCCTGAGCTACTATCCTTGTAATGCCCAACTAAAGACAGCAAATAACAGTATATACACAGCAATATTAAACAGGTAGAAGTTTTATGGGCCAGGCCTGGGAATGGCAAATAAACTTCCACCTATCTGCCATTGTTTAGAACTCAATCATGTGGCCACATCCAACTTTAAGGAAGACTGGGAAATGTAATCCAGCCATGTGCCTAAGAAAAATTGGGGAATGGATTTTGTGGACAATCAACTTTCTCTGTCACGTGCAATATATATCACTCTGATTTTTTTCAAATGTATGCAATCTGTCAGGACATTTTCTGAACATTCGTGCTTTAGCTGGCATTTTCCCTTCATCTGATCTTTCTTTTATTGTTGTCCACTTTTGTTCCTGAGTTGTTTTGCTTTCCATTATTCTTTTTGTCTTGGATATTCCCATTACTGCCTGTGTTTTCCCAGTATTACTTCGCATGTTTGGACATTGGTCATGTTGGGTCATTGACACGTCCCCTAACAAAATAAGTGTAACAGGCATCAGAAACACTGTATCAGAAACAGAGTTAAGCAGAGATGGAAAATGTGACAGGTAATAAGGAAACAGAGAAGAGAAGGACAACAATATTAAAAAGAGAAATTTTGATCTCATTTCCCCTGAAGTCTTATTTCATCTCTCTTGTCTTGATGCATTTCATAAAAAAGCCTTTTATTCATGCTTATGGCACAATTTGCTTTAAAACTGCTTCCTTTAAAATTGCTTTTGAACTATCACCATTCCCCAATAATGATCATAATTACACTTGAGCAATCATATGGTAATTGCATACTGATGTAAGAGGCAAAGTAATGAAAATGTGAGTTGAATAGTGTCGTATAATAATGATAATATATATTTGGTCTTTGTTCCTGGTTCCTGACACAGAGCTTCAAAAAATCTTGGAATTTATGAGTGATAGGAGTGTCTTTTGTTGTTCATATCTTTCAATCATACCTGATTTTATGCTAAGGAGGCAACTCATGGAAGAGATAGCTTCAGGATGAGAACCAGAAAAAGCAACCTCATGATTAGAATATTGAATGTAGAATATAGAATTTCAACGTCTTCATCACCTTCCAAACCTCAGGGACAGAAGAGGGGCTGGACATTGAGTTTAATCACATGGCCAGTGACTTAAGTAATCATGTCTACGTAGTGAAATTGATAAAAACTCTGAAAAACGAGGATTCGAGAGCTTCCTGGTATGTCAACATATTGATGTGCCAAGAAAGCTGCGTGTCCTGACTTCAGGGGGACAGAAGCTTCTGTGCTTGGAATCCTTCCAGACTTACTCTCTGCACTTTACCTTCTTATCCACCATTCATTTTCATTCTTTATAATAAAATGATCATTATTAAATATAGCATTTTCATGAGTTCTGTGAGCACTCTAGCAAATTATCAAAACTGAAGGGGCTGTGGAAAGACTCAAATTTATAGTAGTCTGGAAAGAAGTACAGTTTCCTTGGAGACACATGGGACTTGTGGCTGGGAATAGTCTTGTGGGACTGAGCCCCTTAACCCGTGGGTCTGAGTCAACTCTGGGTAGTGTCATAATCGAATTGAATTGTAGAACATCCAGTTGGTGTTACAGAATTGGTGTCAGACTGCAAAGAGTCATGTCTGTAAATCATCACTTTGTAGTCAGTGATAGAGAAAAATGATAAAAATTGGAGGTAGATTCTGGGAGAAATAAGTGGAGACTGTCAGATTATTTTTGTAATATATCCACTGTGTAAAAGCTAGAAGGCAAATTTTACATATTCTCAATTTAAATTCAAGCCAATAAATATTTACTAAGCACCTATTATGAGCCAAATACCTTGCTAAATGCTAGAGGTTTCCAATAGAATAAATACATGGAATTTATAATGTGATGGAGAGGCAAAGATACATAGGAACAAACAAAAAACACATGATCTTTTTTTTCTGACTACTTTTTATTCATAATCAAAGTACTAGAATGGCTGAATGGAAGTTTGGTTTTAGCTGCCTACACTGGATTTGATTCATTAGGAAAGTGTTTTATCCTGTTTTGAAGAAAATACTTACCTTTTCCCATACCAGTCCAGAAAGGATTTGAAGAGAATATTGATACTAGTTTCTGTTTCTTTTAAATGTAGAAAAGCATTACCTGATCCACTCTAGAGGAGTGATAAAATGTTATTTATGTGGATAATACTAATATCTTTTTAATGTTTATTTTTGAGAGAGAGAGAGCACAAGTGGGATGAGGAGCAGAGAGACAGGAGAGAGAGAATGCCAAGCAGGCTCTGTGCTGTCAGTGCCGGGATCGATACAGGCCTCGATCTCATAAATCATGAGATCATGACCTGGGCCAAAATCAAGTGTCAGACACTTAACCAACTGAGTCACCGAGGTGCTCCTGTGGATAATTATTTTAATGTGTGAATTTATCTATTAAGAATGTTCATAGTACTATGATTTATGATTTCATGCATTATGTCCGAAGGTGCCATAGACTGAATGTTTGTGTCCCCTTCCCCCAAATTCATATGTTGAAACCTAACACCTGATGTGATGATGTTAGGAAGTAAGGCTTCTGGGAGGTGAGTAGTTCATGAGGGTGGAGGCTTTTATAATCGATACTCCAGAGAACTCCTCCACCATGTGAGGACACAGGGAGAAGATGGCTGTCTGTGAACCAGAAAGTGGGCTTTCTCCAGACGCTGAATCTGCTGGCACCTTCATCTTGGACTTCTTAGCCTCCAACACCATGAGAAATAAGTTTCTGTTGGTGATAAGCCACCCAGTCTGTGGTATTCTGTAATAGCAGCCCAATGGACTAAGACAAAAACCTTGACATTTGACCAATAAAGTTGCACAGGACATAGTCTAGGAAGTACATAAAACTGTGATGGAAGTGGCTTCCCCTGGAATGATGCCACAAGGCAGCCATGTATATTTATATTGTATATATTTATATTGTAAATATGAAAACACGTATCAAACTCTTAAAACTATCCGAAGTGAAATATCAAATGCAATAAAGGATTTATATAACTGACCAGTTAGAAAAATTCAATTATTAAAATTTTATAGTTTTATACAGTTAAATAATTTATGAAAATAAATAATATAGTGATTATTTATTGTTTTCAAGGAGACCAGCAATTATTTGTCTTTTAAGAAACTTGGATAAATATAGATATAAATGTAGAGATAGGTATACATATGAGAGAGAGAGTTTGCAGAATCTATTTCATTTCTTGGTGAGTTAAAAAAATGCCAGGGAATCACATAAAAATGACATCTAGGGTGACGAAGATAACTGTTGAGTACATTTTATATTTGAAGTATTAAAATGAATATCACACTAAACAAGCATTTTAAACCAATGTTATCTTTTCCTTATTACTTCTCCTTCTATATTAATAAGTGTTTCCATCATTATTTAGTTGTTTTACTTTATTTGGTTACAAGGCACTGCTAATTTTTGAATGCAGAGGCAGAAAAGACAATACCCTGAATCAGCCCTCCATTTTAAGACCCAAACTACATAAGACCCTTGACAGGCACTGACCACAGGAAGCCATCTGCAGTTATCCATAGCAAACAAATATATACACAAAGGGAGTAAGATTGGTATCCAAAAATCTAGAAAGATATAGGTGCTTCTGAGCAATTTTTAATTTAATTTACATTAAAAAGAACACTTAATATGAGATTTTCCTCCTTAATACATTTTATGTGTGCAATATGTTATTGTTGACTATAGGCACAATGTTGTACAGCAGATCTCTAAGAGCTTATTCATTTTGCTTGATTGAACCTTTATGCCTATAGACCAGTAACTCCCCATTGTCCCATTCCACTAGCCCCTGGTAACCACCATTTCACACTCTGATTCTATGAATGTGACTAATTTAGATACTTTATATGACTAAGAATCCTGTAGTATGTGTCTTTCTGTGACTGGCTTATTTCACTTAGTCGAGTGTTCTTTAGGTCCATCCATGTTGCTGCATATTGCAGAATTTCCTTCTTTCTTAGGACTGAATGGTATTCTATTGCACAATTAGTCCATATTTTCTTTATCCATTCAACTATTCATGGACATTTAGGTTGTTTCTACATCTTGGCATTGTGAATAGTGCTGCAATGAACATAGGAGTACTAATATCTCTTCATGGTCCTGATTTTAATGCTTTTGGATAAAAACCCAGAAGTGTCATTACTGGATCATATGGTAATTCTATTTTTTTCAAGAACCCCCATAGTGTGTGTGTGTGTGTGTGTGTGTGTGTGTGTGTGTGTATTTTACAGTGAACAGTTTTACATTCCTACCAACAGTTTATAAGGGTTCCAAGTTCTCTATATCCTCACTACCTTTTTTTTTTTTATAATAGCCATCCTGTTAGGTGTGAGATGATATATCACTGTCCTTTTAATTAGAATTCCCCTGATAATTAGTGATATGCATTTTTTTCATATACCTGTTGAATTTGTAGGCCTTCTTTAGAGAAACATCCGTTCAAGTTCTTAATTCATTTTTAATTGGGTTATTTGTTGTTTTGTTTTTTTTACAATTGAGTTGTAAGATTTCCTTATATATTTTGGAGATTAACCTGTTATCAGATATATGGCTTGCAAATATTTTCTCTAATTCTGAAGTCTGCCTTTTTATTCTATTGATGGTTTCCTTTGCTGTATAGAGTTTTGTCAGTTTGGTATAGTCCCAATTGTGTATTTTTATTTTTGTTGACTGTGCATTTGGAGTCATATCCACAAAATCATTGCTAAAACCAATGTCATGAAGCTTTCACTTATGTTTCCTTCTGAAAGTATAAAACTTTAAAACCACAAAAAAGTTCATGTCTTACATTTAAGTCTTTAAGCATTTTGAGGTGGTTTTTGTGTATGCATTAAAATTAGGGTCCATTTTCATTCTTATGAATGTTTTCCCAGAACCATTTGTTGAAAAGACTATCCTTTCCTTATTATGTATATATCTGGGCTTTCTGTTCTGTTCCACTTGTCTATTTGTCTGTCTTTATGCCAGTAGCATACTGTTTTGATAAATGTAGCTTTGTAATATATTTTGAAATCAGAAAGTATGATAGTTCCTGCTTTGCTTTTCTTTCTCAAGATTGCTTTGGTTATTTCAGAGTATTGTGGTTCCATAGGAGTTTTAGAATTATTTTTTTCTATTTCTGTAAAAAATGTCATGAGGATTTTAACAGGATTTCATTGAATCTCTAGATCATTTTGAGTAGTATGGGCATTTTAACAATATTAGGTCTTCTAACTTGTGAACACAGAATATGTTTTCATTTGTTAATTCCTTCCTTCTGTGTTTTGTAGTTTTCAGTATATAAGTATTTGACCTCCTTAGTTAAGTTTATTCCTAAGTATTTTTTTTTTCTTTTTAGTGCTTTTATAAACAGGATTGTTTTCCTAACTTCCTTTCCAGGTGGTTTGTTGTTAGTGAAAAAAAATGTGACTGATTCCTGTATGCTGATTTAGTGTCCTGCAATTCTACTGAATTCTTTTTATTAGTTCTAATAGTTTTTTTTTTAATGGAGTCTTTAGGATTTAGTCTTTAGTCTTTTCTATATATAAGGTATCATGTGCAAACAGAGATAATTTTACTTCTTCCTTTTTGATTTGGACGCCTCTTCTTTCTTTTGCCTGCCTAATTGCTCTGGCTAGTACTTTCAGCACTACTTTAAATAGAAGTGGCAAAAGTGGGTATCCTTGCCTTGTTCTTGATCTTAAAGAAAAAAGTTTCAGTTTTTCACTGTTAAGTATGATGTTAACTGTAGGTTTGTCATACATTGCTTTTATTAAATTGAAGTACATTTCTTCTATATATAGTTTGTTGGGAGTTTTTATCACGAAAGGGTGTTGAATTTTATCAAAGGCTTTTTCTGCATCTATTGATATGATCATCTGATTTTTATTATTTATTCTGTGAATGTGATGTATTACATTAATTTATTTGCATATATTGAAGTATACTTGCATCCCAGGGAGAAATCCCAGTTGATCATGGTCTATGCTATTTTTAATATGATGTTAGATTAGGTTTGCTAGTATTATGTTGAGGATTTTTGCATCTGCATTCATCAGGGATATTGGCCTGTAGTTTTTTTTCCTTGTGGTGTCTTTGTGCTGGCTTCATAAAATGAATGGGAAATATTTCCTCCTTTTTGATTTTTTGGGAGAGTTTGAGATAGATTGGCATTAATTCTTTAAATGTTTAAGATGGCAAATCCTTAGCTAGACAAGAAAAAAAAGAGAAAAATAAAATAAAATCAAAAATTAAATAAGAGATTACAAATGATGCTACAGAAATGTAAAAAGATTGTAAGAGCTGCTATGAACAATTATACACCAAGAGACTAGACCTGGAAGAAGGGGATAAATTCCAAGAAACCTATGACCTACCTACACTAAATCATGAAAAAATACAAAGTCTTGCAAAGACTTGTAACTAGTGTGGAGATTGGATTATTAATAAAAAACCTCCCAACAAAGAAAAGCTCAGGATCATATATATGTCTTTGGGAAATTCTACCACATATTTAAAGAAGAACTAATACCAGTCTTCCTCAAAGTCTTCCAAAAAATTGGACAAATCATAACTTAGGCTTTTTAAAAAGGCTTCATGTTTGCAATACTAAGTTGTACAAAAGCTCAAGTCACAGCTCAAGTAGAAAAAATGCGTCATTTCAAAACTTTGAAGTAAACACAATGCCAGATTTATTATATTGATAAAGTGAACACTTATTTGTAACCTAGTTAATCTTAAATGTTTTTCTATATGGCATAAACTGTAAAGAAGTTTCTTAAAGTGTCTATCCTTAATCCTACCATTATATGTAGCTTGATTTGACTAAACACAGACTCATAAAATATTCCAAATAATTAACTCTTACCTTTTGTTGTGCATAAATTACTCCACAAGATATAAAACTCTTATTTTGTTTTGTAGTTCAACATCCTCCTTCA
Source organism: Cryptoprocta ferox (assembly GCA_028646485.1). Lineage (NCBI taxonomy): Eukaryota > Metazoa > Chordata > Mammalia > Carnivora > Eupleridae > Cryptoprocta > Cryptoprocta ferox. The sequence goes on from CM053562.1 coordinate 42,865,525, forward strand.
AATCCCTTCAAGTAATGTAATAGAGACATAGGGTTATAGTCCCAATAGACCTGTTGCTATTTGTAATATATTTAATATCATAATCAAACTCTATCAGATTAATTGAATGCAGACATTTCAATATTCTTTGGGATTTTTTTGCAAAGATTTAGTTTCTGGTAACTTTAATTACTCTTTCATTTTTCTTTTTTTGTTCTATTTATAATCACTGTATTTTCTTAATTTGTTTATGTAACTTTCTTAAATTTTATTCTTAGGGCTTCAAATACTGTCATCAAATTGTGCAACTAAACTTATGACAGTTTATTTTTAATTCATCAAACAGACAATGGTATATTCATATATGATTATAATCTTCACTTTGAAAATGATTTTGGTCTCTGGGGTCCCATTTTTGAATGTTACAACATGGGGGACAGTTGTAACAAAAATTCATCATGTGTTCATGTGATTATAACCTACTTAAGCAGAACACATGGAATAATCTTTTGGAAGTAGTCTGAAAACCAAAAAAATAGTCTAGACTCAGCAGTGAGTCATTCGTTTGAACTCCTGTTAGTTTTTCAAAATTGTGACATAATTTTCATTGATAGCCTTCCATGTCATAAAACTTTCACAGGAAATTTATGCATCCTTCATTTATCTTCCAAGCACTCAAATATTTAAATATTACCTTTAAATTCATAGGCTTCCTTACTTAAAACTTAATCTCTTGAATGATGCTTTTCATGCTTGATGAAAATAAAGCAAACTCTTTTTTTAAGTACCCTTCAAAACACGTCTGTGCTGATAATCTAGCCAGAGTGGAGTTTCTCCTTTAATTATTGTGTCAGTGTTATTTTCTAACCTTTTCTGTTCCAAAATTTTCCCCAGAGGGGACTGTCAACTGCTTCTGCAGATATTTTATTTGGTTCTAATTCTTGATCTCTTTTCAGTGAGATACCAGTATGTCACAAGTTGTTTTGATTTTCAGGCCTTACCTCGTCATGGGAATTATCTTGATTTAGCCTATTTTACTAATTTTTAAAATGATAGTTGTGTTTTATGAGTTACAACTTTTGAACAACATTAAATGGTACTGAACTTACCTTTATTTTTGAAAAGTAAATACATATAGTTTATTTTATAGTTTTATAAAAGCACAAGAAAGAATAGGTGTTGCTTTTCTCGAAACCAAAGCTAATGAAAGTGTAAATATTCAAAATCTCTTATTGTATAAAAAACCAGAAGTAATAAGATCATGCAGATGGAATGCATGATTGCTTCCTATTTTTGGCAAACTTATCTTTTAAGGCTCTACTCTGATGTCATTTCATCTACAACACCATCTGCATCCTCCTGAGGCTTAATACTTAGACTTCTACAGGCTCACATCACATGGCTTTGTAAATGTTTGATTTTAAGTCTGTCTTTTAAGTAAAACTATGAATACCTGCAAAATTGGAGTCTTCTGGTAATTATCTTTGCATCCTATCAACCCAGTTCAGTGCCTGATACATAACAGTTAATGGATAAGTGTTTCTTGATTGCACTGCTTTGTTTTTTCCAAAGCCATGGGAGTAGTCAAAGCTTTCTTCTATTTTTTTCTTAATTTAACACACATTGTAAATGTGTTTTTAGTTTACTATGTTATTTCTGATATAAGTTACTGTTTAAACAAGATATGAGCTAACAGATCCCTTGACTCATTTCCAACTAGGTATCTTACCTTCTGAAGTGGAAATCAAGAGCCTGAACATGCAAGCAGGTGATATAGATAAAAGTGAATCATATGTAAGAAAGAATGAATCCAAAAGGAAGCAGATGCTTTCGATTATGGCCAGTTGTTGACATGACCTATGATATCAGATTTTCCAAATGTAAAAGAAATCAGAAATTTAGACTCTTAGGTTAAGTGTTGGAACTTATTAAGCCTCAGTAAATTCATGCAGGCCAAACGACACTCCCTGTAGTTCCAATTTGGACTGTGCACTGCCAATGTCTAACTGCTAGTTTATGTGTTGTTTTTGAGAGGTAGATAAATGATATTGTCACAAGAATCACACCAGAATGGATGGTAAGACTATTAGTCATGTATAATTCTTTCTTTACCCATATATAAAAGTGGCATTTATAAAGGGAGGCTTAAGAAATTAATCCAAGTGATGCTGGCTTCATAGAATGAGTTTGGAAGTTTTCCTTCTATTTCTATTTTTTGGAATAGTTTGAGAAGAATGGGTATTAACTCTGCTTTAAATGTCTGGTAGAATTCCCCTCGAAAGCCATCTGGCCCTGGGCTCTTATTCATTGGGAGATTTTTGATCACTGATTCGATTTCTTCACTGGTTATGGGTCTGTTCATATTTTCTATCTCTTCCTGTTTGAATTTTGGGAGTGCATGTGTGTTTAGGAATGTGTCCATTTCTTCTAGATTGTCCAGTTTGTTTGCATATAATTTTTCATAGTAATCTCTGAT
>CM053562.1:42868479-42974593 GCA_028646485.1 Cryptoprocta ferox
GGGGGGAAGGGGAAGGGGAAAAGGTAAAGCGGGGTGATGGTCTTGGTGGAGGTCACTTGTGGGGAAGAGCACTGGGTGTTATATGGAAACTAACCTGACAATAAACTATAAAGTTAAAAAAAAAAAAAAGAAATTAATGCAACTTGTTCACTGTCTAGAAGAAAGAAATTGTGGAATGTATTCTCATCAAGAGGGAATGAGTTACTTGATGTAACGTTTTTTTTACTTTTTTATGTAACATTAAAATTAGTAGGCCTCAAAACTTGCATTATAGGATCTTTGGTGTTTTTTCTCCACTGTAAGAGAACTTAATACTAAAAAAGACAGTAAATCACAAATGCAGAATTATTCACACACACAGAAGGGCAGCATCCCTGGGTATGAAAGTGTTTTCTGAGGGTGTAAAGCATAATAACCATTTTGAGAATGAGGAGGACTTGCAGAGCTGACATTAAGAAGAGTGAATGCTCTAAGATGAAAATATTATCCACAGTGAGGTGGAATCTGAATCTGGGGAAGGAATTTTCATATTTCACCAGACAGCCACTCTGACTCATCAATATCCATGCGGGAAGAAATGAGAAATCATCTCCAAACCACCTACACGTACTGTTCAAACTAAGAATTCTTGACACCTAGGCTCCTAAATTAGAGAATATAATATGATGTAATGAACACAGACAAAAATTGGGGCACCACTTGCTTATTTTTCCTTTTGCCCTCTCCCTACAATATCAAGTGAGGATATTCTTTCTTATAGTCTAGACAGTCTTCTCAACCAGATGGATGGGATGGATGTGGTGTACTAACTTTTGTCACTACTTGGAAGGGCCTCAACTGTCCAAAGAGGTAGGGCCTCTAAGACAGACCTCATCTGTTAGTCCAGGGGAAGCCCAGGGGTCAATTCAGCCTCATGCCTTCACAATAAGCAACCGCAGTAGTCCCCTTTATTCCTTGAGCAGTACTCTTTTGCACAGTTTTAAAACTGGGGTACGGGAGGCTTTCCTTCTCTTGAGGAGCCTCCAAATTTGATACTTTAGAAATGGGAGCTTACTTTCTTTGCCTTAAAGAGCAAGGGCTGATTTTTTTTATTTGCTTAGCTGTATCTATCTTTTCCAAGGAAAGTTGGTAAGAAATGAAACCAGCATTTTTGAGATTACTGTTTGCTAAGTAAAAGATTAACTTAAGAAACTCCTTACAATCTCACACAAGCATTTGCTCTCATGTCTTCATTTATTAAGGGAAGTTAATAGCAAAAGAAGTTTTCTTTTTTCGTCTTTTTTTTTGGCATTTAAAGAACTTAGCTGCAGTTTGGTGTGGTTGGCACAACTTAAAGGTATTTAGAGAAATGAAAACTCAGATGACAGAAAGTTGGAAACCACTGGATGTGGTGGCTCCTACCTGCCTATTTTGTGTCCTCACACAGGAGAATATCCAAATGCAAAATTTCCAGGTGTTATGATACTTTATGTGGTTTTAGATTTTTTTTTACATTTTATTAAATCCTTTATTGTGTTCGTTCTTTTTATTATATTACCTCAAGTCTTTTGCAGAAATATTTATGAAAAGTAAATATTTTTAACTACAGAGAACAAACTGATGGTTACCAGAGGGGAGGTGGGTGGGGGACGGGTGAAATAGGTGATGGGGACTAAGGACGGCACTTGTGATGAGCACCCAGTGTCTAAGTAAGTACTGAATCACTAAATTCTACACCTGAAACCAATATTACATTGTATGTTAACTAACTGTAATTTAAATAAAAACTTAAAAGAAAGAGTAAATACATGTTTGTATCTGAGAGGATGAACCTTACTTAATTATTGGGTACTTTAATTGGTGAAGAAAACTTGGTTATGAAAATTAAAGGGACATATTAAAAATGCAGTGATATACACAACACAGTGTGTGAAGTAATGTACATTCATAGCTACCAACTGTTTAATGAAAATATCTTCTTCACATTTATCAGGAAAACTTAAGCAGAAAAGTATAAAATATAGAATCCTCACAAATTTTTCTATTTCAATTTTCTGAACAGAAAGAACGAGAGAAAGGTTCTAATTTGGCCTTTATGTTTCGACTGCCTTTTGCTGCTGGGAGGGTGTTCAGCATCAGTATGTTGGACACACTTCTGTATCAGGTATGTGGTGTTTCTTTTTTTCTCTCTACAATGTTTATCTTAATTTGATTTGGATTTTATTAAATGAATAATATCTCTAGTGTTTCTCACAGAGCTGTTAACCTTAAGATTGGCTTTGGAAGTAATTCAGTGTTTTATTTTGTGTAGTTCATGACAAATGTGCCTATGAAACATTTTGTAAAATAAAGTGCCCAAATGTCCATCGACAGATGAATGGGTAAAGAAGATGTGGTATCTGTATATATTCAATGGAGTATTACTTGGCAACCAAAAAGAAAGAATTGCAAGTACGTGGATGGAACTAGAGGGTATTATGCTAAGTGAAATTAGTCAGAGAAAGGCAAATATTATATGACTTCACTCATATGAAGGCTTTAAGATACAAAACAGATGAACATAAGGGAAAGGAAGCAAAAATAATATAAAAATGGGGAGGGGGACAAAAACATAAGAGACTCTTAAATATGGAGAACAAACAGAGGGTTACTGGAGGGGTTGTGGGAGGGGGATGGGCTAAATGGATAAGGGGCATTAAGGAATCTACTCCTGAAATTATTGTTGCGCTATATCCTAACTACCTTGGATGTAAATTTAAAAAATAAATTAACTTAAAAAAAAGAAACATTTTTAAAGAAAATCACCATTTTTCAGAAAAATGTATGAAATAATTTTTAGTCATTCTTTAGCATCAGTGTCTTACAGTGTTTACTGTGACATTTTAATACATTTTTCATGTTACTCTAAGCATATTACCACACTAAAAATGAAGCTAAGAAAAAAATAATTATAGTAAAAAAAGGCAGTCTTCTTCATAATGTACATTTTTTTGAAATAAGACATCAAATTGATGTCAATAAACTGATAAACCAAAGACATTTTAAATATCCATTAATTATTGCATACTTTAGAAAAAAATATAAAAAGATTTTGCAACATCTAAAACACATTTAGTTTGTTCCTGAATGCCAAAGTTAATGTTGTCATTTGATCATAGCTAAGAAATTTATAGAGAGGTTATTTTGCACCAATATATCTTAATCTTTTTTTAATGCTACCAGAAACTGAACAGCTGTAATATTTCATATTCTCTGACTCAAGAAATCAGACAATTTATAAATATTTTTATTAAGAGAAAAAAGGTATTCTTGGAGCTTTAAATTATTTGATAGCTTTTATCTCAAATTAAACATTCAAACATTTTGTTGTGCTGTTTTCTTTTTGATTATGTATTTTAGGTACCCTCTTCTGCAATGCTTGACTGAATAAACTAATCTGAAGATAGTTAAAGCTTTTCTACTGGCCTTCGGGCTAATTATGCCCCTGAATATGCCTCTAGCAATGTCACAAACCATCTGCTTATGCCAGATGAGGCCAGGAACAAATACAGCAAAGGAGAATAAACACTCTTGTTCAACCTAAAGTTTCCAGATACCTTATCTGGGCGCTCCCAGAGCGGGGCTCCCACCCCCACATACCATTCCCACACATATACTTCTGATCTTTCAGAGAGGGGACTGAAGAGCAGTCCTGAAACTGAAGATTTTGTGTCACTAGCAGACAAATGCTGGATGTCATTATGCACCAATGGTTTTCAGATTTCGTAGCCCTGGCATCTTATGTTTCAATAAAATCTCACTAGAAAGTCTAATACATGGGCTATCTAGAAGGAAACTGTTCTATAGAAGTGGAAAGCAGGGGTTATTTCTTTCTCTTTATTTTTGCCTTATTTTTTTTATAAATACAAATGTAGGAAGTTAGTGTTTTCTGAAGGTACTGCTGAAAGGGTGAACTAGAACAATAATTTCTAAAGTACTAACTGTCTATTTAGCTTTGCCTGACATCAAGCGAGATATGCTGTTTCATTTTTCAGATAGGTAAAAAGTAGTCATTTATGGATTAAAAAAGATATTAGAGGGGTGTCTGGGTGGCTAAGTCGATTAAGCGTCCGATTTTGGCTCAGGTCATGATCTCACGGTTCATAGGTTTGAGCCTGGCATGGGGCTCTGTGCAGACAGCTCAGAGCCTGGAGCCTGTTTCAGATTCTGTGTCTCCCTCTCTCTCTGCCCCTCCCCCACTCATGCTCTGTTTCTCTCTGTATCAATAATAAAAAAAATAAACATAAAAAAATGTTAAAAATTTAAAAAAGATACTAGAAATTATATATATAGTGCTTAAAATTATATAATAAGCATGCATGTATTCTTAAGATATACTAAATGCCATCTAATTTTTTGGTTAATGATTTGAACCCATCCTCTTGAGGATAAATGTTTATATTATATATTTAAGAACTATTATCAATGACTAGAATTGTACAGTGATTTACTATTAATGTTATTCTATTCTAGACATAATATCATTTCCTTCCTCTAAGAAAACTCTGATACAGGCAATGTTATGAATCACAATATATAGATGAGACACAAGGGCTCAGAAAGATAAATGATCCCATGGTTTAGTGTGAACCCTCATCTTCAGGCCATGCACATCTCATTTGATTACTCACAACCCTGTCCTATAGCAAATGAGTCCATAATTGTATAGTGTTTGAGTTTCTTATGGTACTTTTTTTTTAACTTACCAAAAAGTTGTTTTTCTTTATTAATATCTTCTCAGTAGTCCTTTTTCCCCTTCCCACTTAAAACACAGATCATTTGTATATTTTTCATAGCTTTTTAAATTTTTCTCTTTGTGGAGCTGGAAAACAAATGATTAAAAAATAAGTATTAATGGGGTGCCTGGGTGGCTCAGTCTGTTAAGTGTCTAGCTCTTGGTCTCAGCTTAGGTCTTGATCTCAGAGTCATGAATTCAAGCCTCATGTTGCACTCTGTGCTCAGTGTGAAGCCTAATTACAAAAAATAAGTATTATCTGAGGAGGAGTCAGGGATAGGATAGAAAAAAAGTATTATCTAAAATACAATTAAATAGATATTAAATGAAATTGAAAAATATTCTTCCATGATTGAATTACATGAGATTGAATGGATGGATTTTGTAATATCAGGTGGGGCTGTCCCTGTCTTTTTGTCTCATTCCTACCTCTTGTTTTTGACATGATTAAGTTACAGGACAAATGATCTCTGGATAAGGGATACTTCAATGACAAATACAGAAAAAAAATTAGCTGTATTACCACATCTGACTCAAAAATAATTTATAACAGTTATTTGTCAAAACTTCAGTTTACTTTTCCATGAGTGCTTTCAAATTTTCACTTTGAAAATAGTTTTAAGTACTTGAGAATGTTTTTAAAAATTCCTCTTCTTTCACACACACACTGAGTTACAAATGAAGTTGAAGCATGTCACCACTGCTCTTGATAACTACAAGAAGACTAACACACCTTAAAACCAAACTGCCATTTTTTTGGCCTGGGAAAAGGAAATGGATGTGTTTTCTTATGTTCTCATTTACATGGAAGGGTTTAATTTCTGATGCTCGCTGTTGGTAAAATAATACTGAACAAAGTAGTCTAGTAAATGTATTTAAAAGGTATTATAACATAAAACAAATCTTTGCTATGCAAAAATAACTAGACAATTATTTAAGCTTTTCACTTTTTTAACACTTGGAGATCAAATTCAAGACATTTTATACAGTTTATGAAATAATTAGATGTCATGGTGAATGTGCTTGTATCGGTTGAAAGTTTTTCCTTTCACTCAGAGCTAAGAAAAAATTGAAGAAATTGGACCCATTGGTAACTTAATGCTCTGTTGATGAGTATTCTAGCAATATATCAAAATATGTGCTACTACATCAAATAGTTTGATAATGATATTTAATACTAAAATATTAATCATTAATATTTAGGTCTACTGAAATATTAGAAACTTATTCTATTAGCAAAGAGCTTAGTCCCAAAGAAACACTTTGGAATATCCCCTTGCAAATTTTAGTTTTCAAGTTTTTTTCCTATTTTATTTTAACTCATTGTTTTTTGTTATTAAAAATCTAAAAATCATTTTTATCATTTCTGATAGCATACATAAAATTTAAGTGTATCAGGATATTCTAGAAAATAATTATTCCCCATAATTCCTTATGGACACCTTACCTGTGCCTGTGTATTTAAGACACTGACAGGATAGATTTTTATTTCCTTTTTTGTGGGATTTAAATGATGTGTTATGAGAAGTAACCTTTTAGAAATGGTGAGATGTTCTCACTGAGTTATTCTGTACATTTCATACACATAATAAATACATATTTTGTTTATATTGCAGTCATTTGTAAAGGATTATATGATTTCTATCACCAGACTTCTGTTGGGATTGGACACTACACCAGGATCAGGGTTTCTTTGTTCTGTAAGTTAATATTCCCTGGAATAGAAGATTGTTCTAAGAGATGTTTCTGAAATCCACCTGTGGTATAGCTTGGCTAACTCATATATGTCACTTTTTTCCTCTAATGTGTGGTCAAAGAATGTCATCATAGTTTTTTTAATTCTTTAAAAACTTTTCAGGGAAGCATTATTTTAAGTTAATAATCATGAAAATAGCCATTCTATACAAAATTCAGAACAAGTGTCTTTTTTTCTAGCTAGTATTTGAGACAGTTTCTGACATAGGATGCCATAGTGTTGAAGCAAACAGTGATTGATGAAGTTTAACCCTAGTTTTATAAATGAGTATACTATATCCAGGTGTATTCAGTGAAATAACTTGCCAACTATTAAGATTTTTGATAAGCGAAGAGGGACTAGTAGTTACTTATGCCTTCTGTCTGGGAGCCCTATGCTCATTCTGTTACACCTCTTTCTCATTATGAGGGTTATTAGGACTTTGGATGGACAGTTTCTTTTTGTGCTGGAGCGTCTTTTGCATTTGTAGCATTTGTAGCATTGGCAGGCAGACCCTGCCAGCTAAATTCCAGTAGCAGCCTGTAGTCATTGCAACATTCAAGAAAGTTTACTCATTTTGCAACATCTCCCAGTGAATTACCAGTGACTACTGTCTACTGATATTGAACTAATACAATGTCGTGTTGCCACAAATTGAGTGGTTGGTCTTCTGAAGTTTGAGGAGCCCCAGGGATAAGCTGAGGTGGAGTGCCGTGGCTAAGGTCAATACATGGATAAGCACTTACAAATGTCACTTTGAGATTTCAAAATTTTAATGAACTCTGCATTTAAAAAGTGAAAAATAACCAGTGTATTTTCATTTCTTAATGTAATATGTAAATGATTCATATATCTTATAGATGAAAATCACTGAGGATGACCTATGGATCAGAACTTACGCCAGACTTTACCAGAAGTTGTGCTCTTCTACTGGAGACGTTCCCATTGGGATCTACAGGACTGAGTCCCAGAAACTTACTACATCTGAGGTTTGGAAATGTCAAAATATTCCCGTTTTAATGATTAATCTGATTAAGTATAGCCACTTCTAACCTTGGAAACAGATTTCTAAAAACAAGTCATATAAAGTGAAAAAGAATGCTCTCTGGACAGTGTCAGTTCTCAGAGGCAAAAAAACCTTAACTATTTGTTTAAGTAACCTGTGTCAGAATTTCACAAAATATTGTTGGCTAAGGGGATATTCTACAGTTTGAACTTTGGGTGCTGAATGCCTTTTGTGGATCTAAGATTTTGCATGTCTAGATTTTCAGGAAGCAAATTAATTTTAAGTAACCTTCTGACACATAACAGCGGTTCTCAGGGCAAGCAATCTAGCTTTCTAATATACTCCTCATTTCATATATACACATTTGGAAGAAAGTAAAACGAAGTTAGTAAGTACTGAAACTCCTATATTTCAAACTCTAGATTAAAACTACTCTGAAGCCAAGATAAAACCCTCCAGGAGTAGTACCAGACCTTCCCAGAGGAAAGCTCAGTCATTTTCAAAGCAAACTAGAATCTATTAATATAGAAGAAAATTTCTGATGGCTTCATACAGCTGAAAAGATATCCACACTGATCTGGCCCCATAATGTTGTTCTAAATAGCTTTTGTATCCTTGGTAAAACATTCACCTTTTAAATTATATTCTTTTATGAGATAAAAATTTTGGATAAATGCACTATCCTACCAATATTTATAAAATTACTTAATATAAATTATGGTTTAAATTCTTGAAATATTTTTCTCCTCAAATACCTTAAAGGTATTTACAATTTTGGTTAGCCATATGTATTTCTGGTCTTATGCAAAATTAACTCAACTATGAGGCTCCCATCAGTTATATGCATTTTAGTAATCCATGTAGCCATTTTACCAGTTTGGGTTAAAATCAGTGAATCCATATATATAGAAAAAAGAGCTTTATGAGTAAAAGAGTGGATTTTCATTTACTTGCTAACATTTATGGTTTGACATTTAAAAAAGTAATATTGAGGGCAGCAGGAAATAGTTCAGTTTTTCTGAGGTGTTTTCTGGCACTTTCACTGTAGATCAGTAGTGCTAAGAGGAACTTTATTGCCGTCTCTGCTATTTTTTAAGATAGTTTGGCCAGATATTCCTAAAATTTTAAGAATACCTGATCCAAAAAATTATTATTTGATTAAAGGTTAAGAGAACACAAGTGCTTTCACACCTAAACAATTAACCATTTCTTATTTGAACTGGGTAAGTATATAGGAAATTTCAATTCAACAGAGTATTATCATGCTCTTATCTTACATACAGGCTTTGTCAACTTGAATGTAGTAAATTCTGCCGTTGGTCAAGTTCATATTCAGGTCATTTTATATTATTAAGGGACTCTGTTGTATTCTGTGTACATTATGGGTAGGGAAAGGATAATAAAGTATTTGTATTGCCATCAAGGAGCATTTAACACTACATTTTGGTCAGTTTGTCTCATCACAAAAAAAGATCACTTTATTAAAATGCTTATAAACCCCCAAAGCTCTAGCTTATATGGAAAACATACAATCTTGGGGAGATAAAAGAAAACTGAGTTAAATAAAGATGATACCTCTTGTCTTCCTATATTGAATTCAATTCATCTTTTGGAATGTATATTTTTACTTAAATTTTATATTTTGCCTATTAAAATTGAGGCCACTGAAATAAAGTTAAAAACAAAGCCATCAAGATTTTTTACAACAAAATATATTAATAGAGTTAGAAAAATGAGTGTTATTCTACAACTAAAATGAACTGAGTGCTACAGTTGAACCAGAATTCTACTTTAACTTTCCTGGCAAGTAAGGCAAAAATAGAACTGTTGAATTATATAGTAATTATAGTCTGATACATGAAAAGATAAAAATTAATCTTGAGAAAGATTGGTTATTAAAAGACCACATATATTGTAAGCTTTCTTATTTAAAAGGTTTTAGATAACATGAAGGAGAGTATCTGTCTTCAAATAGATAGTTTGCAAGATGCAAAGTGCCATTAAAGTGCATATCCTTTCAATTAATGTTTTATTTTTTAAAAAGGGGACATCAATTAAATAATAGCTCAGTAAAGACATTGGATTTTGTGTGAAGAGGAAAACTTTTTTGCTTGATCATATAGAAACAAAGAATAAGTTCTTAACATCTCTGATGAGATGAGAGATTGACTCATACATTCCATCATCTTTCTCAAATATCAGATGGTTCAAGAAAAGTCAAATGTTAGAATTCAAATGATTTATCTTTGATGCAAATGCCAATGTTGTCTTACTTTAATTGAAGAAAGATAACAGATTTCAGTAGGTAGAAACATCAGTTAATAATTAGAATTGAAGAGTCTAACATATTCTTTTCAGGTAGCTGTCAGATCCCCATTTCCCTTGACAGTTCACACAGTCATACTACTGTCCCTCACTCCACACTGGCAAACATTGAAGTTTGTTTCAATGGATAGATGACACAGGTACTCTGTGGACTGGGGGACACTAAGCATAGATGAGGGCAGTGATACACACTAAATTCAGAGAGCTTAGTGCAAGGTACATTTTGTATACTGTACCCTTCAGCAGCAGATTAGAAGAGTCTTCCCTAGGGAATCTGAACAAGCCAACTGAACAGCCTAAAGATGTAGACATGGGACATTCAATAATCCAGTGATCACCATGAAACTCAATAAAAAATATTTCACTAGGAGCTTTCAGTAAATTTTATCAGTCCCCTACTATTTAATATGAGTAGATAACTAAAAATTCCCTATGTCAGAAAATAGAATGAAATTCAAAGGCACCAAAATAAACAAACAAGAAAGGGAAAAAAAACATGTAGGAAGGATAGATCTTTGAGGAAGAAGACAATTTCAAAACACAAAATGAAGACTTGCATTTCTCAGTATTTACCTAAGAGAAATGAAACTATATCCATGCAAAGATTTGAAATTTGCATATAAATGTTCTTAGATGCATGGTTCATAATAGCAAAAATTTGGAAACAACCTAAATGTCCATCAACTAGTAAACAGATAAACAAAATGTGGTATATCCATACAACAGAATGCTACTTATCAATAAAAAGAAACTACTTATATGTGCTGTTACTCCAATGAACCTCAAAAATATTGTTAGGGACACCTGGGTGGCATCTGACTCAGTTAAGCATCTGACTCTTGATTTCAGCTCAGATCATGATCCCATGGTTTGTGGGTTCGAGCCCGGCGTCGGGCTCTGTGCTGATAGCTCAGAGCCTGGAGTCTGATTCAGCTCCCTCTCTTTCTGCCTTTCTCCTGCTCACACTCTGTCTCTGTCTCTGTCTCTCTCTCTCAAAAATAAATAAACATTAAAGTAAATAAATAAATAAATGTTAAAAAAAATATGTTAAATGAAAGAAGGCAGACACAAACAACCACATATAGTATGTTTTCACGTTTATGAAATGTCATAGAAAGTGAATGTATGCAGACAGGAAGCAAATTAATGATTGCCTAAAGCAGGAGGAGGTTGAGAGAATGGGGAACCAGTTAATGAACATGATGGGGTTTATTGGGGTATTGGAAATATCCTGAAACTGATTTATGGTGATGGTTTTACAATTTGGTAAATTTACTAAAATATCTGAATTTTACATTTGAAAATTATACCTGTCAAACGTATACTAGTAAAGTTACATATTGAAATGTGATCATTAATATTAGAAAGATAAGCTATTGCAAGGATGAAAGATGAACAGGAAACTAAATTTTTAAAAGAATATTTAGGAAAAAAGGAAACCTTGGGAACTGAAAGTGTAATACCATAGGTAAAAAAAAGTTCATATCATAAAGTTGAAGGAATCACCAGGAAACCAGAACAAAAATTCAAAAATGGAAACAGTAAAGAAAAGATAAAATGAGAGGACTAGTCCAGGATGTCTGAGATCTGAATAAGACTTCCATACAGAGGAGGTGCGGGAAAATTGAAGACATATCAGTGTAATAACTTAAGAATAATCCCAGAAGAGAAGTGTGTTAATTTCCAGATGAGAAGGGTCACCAAGTGCCCTTCATGAATTAAACACAGCATCATAAAATTTCAGAATATTGAAGGAAAGGAGAAGATGCAGGAGGAGAGGAAGGAATAGGTCACATGCAAAGTATACTTGGGATTTTTCAACAGCAACTCTGTAAGCCAAATGGCCATGTAACAGGGCCTTCACAATCCTGAGGCAGTATTTCCAAACTAGAATTCTATATTCAGCCCAAACTATCAGACTTGTCTAAAGGTAGGATAAATCATATTTTAGCATTGTCTTCAAAAATATTCTCCCCATGGCTGCTTTCTAAGAAAACTACTCCCACCAAAAGGAATGAATACACTGAGAAAGGAATCACTGTTTGGAGGAAACCAGACATTTTGTAGAATCCAGGCAACAAATATGAGGCCAAAGAAATCCCCAGGATGGCAGTGAAAAGACCACCGGGCATAAGGGCAACCTGGAGTGGGTCAGAAGGTTTCAGAGAGATTTCTTCAGGAAGAAGAAATCTATAGAATACCTTATATATCTCAATATCTTAAAGAAAGATTAGACAATTGCCAAAGACCTTAATAACATATATAATTAAGCAGTTAATAAAAATAAGGTAGTTATTAACGCTAGGAATACAGTAATACTACCTACCAAAAAATTATGCAGAAAGTGAATAGTAATCACATTTCCTGTAAAGCACATCTATAAATTGTATTTATTCATAGTATGCCCTCAATTTCGATCTGGCCAAAATTACAACTTAAGCAATTTTGAAATGATGGGAAATGGCAAAGGTACTGGAATAAGTGGAAAAGATTAATTCCTCTTCTTTCAGAGTATGAAGTGAATGCAGAAGCTGAAAAAAAAATTATCAAGCATGTTATTATAGAAACAAAGATAAAGACCTACATATCCATCTAAAAGACATAAAAGCAGATGAGCCCTAAGGAAATAAAGGTGATCATAGGGGAAGCTTCTAATTCTCAAAACAAATCATAACATTTTCTTTTTTTAAATTTTTTTTAATGTTTATTTCTTTTTTGAGAGGGAGGGAGACACAGAGTGTGAGTGGGGGAGAGGCAGAGAAAGAGACACAGAATCCAAAGGAGGCTCCAGGCTCCGAGCTGTCAGCACAGAGCCTGATATGGGGCTCGAACTCACAAACCATGAGATCATGACCTGAGCTTGAAGTTGGCCGCTCAACCGACTGAGCCACCCAGATGCCCCAATCATAACATTTTCTGACAAAATTATGTATTTATAACTAATAAAAACAGCTAATAGATTTATAGTCCTATAGTAGTCATATTAGACCCAATCATTGATTATTTTTCATACTATCAAGTGTTAAATTCAGTCCTATTTTATGGATAATTTTTTATTAAATGCCAACATTTTGTATCAGAATGTAATAAGGATAAACACAGATAAAAACTAGGCCTTGCTTCCTTGTTATTTCATGAAGTTTAAGAAAATACAAGTTAAAGATGGATAACAGGATTTCATGCCAACTCATTTTCTAGTCTGTTTTCAGTATCTTCTCATATTCAACATGTAGAAAAAAACTTATTTTGCTTTATCTGTGAGAGTAGGGGAAACACTACTGTAGCAGACATCTTTGAGAAGATAAATGATGATGAAGAATATTTATAATTAAAATTATAACGCATACAGAAGACCTGGAATACAATCTGGTTTTCGGTGAGCTGTATACTCGTGGAAGGAGAATTCATACAAACATAAACAGAATAAAGCATAGGTGCACACAGTGACTAAAGAAATCAGTCCATGGAAAGTAGGGTACAGCTGGATCTTCCCCCTTTTACCTGGTCATGTATCACCATGCCAGACTTCTACCACGATCTATATGCGTCTATTTAAGGGAATCTTTATAAACGTTAGAATCTCCTGGTTCAAAAAACACAGGATGTACAAGGACTCATGCTGCTCTTGGGGACAAAGAGGAACTATATTTCTATCCACAATCCTTTATCCACAATTCCAAAATCCAAAATACCTCCCTTGAATTGTGAGATTTTAATGTTATTATTCCACTTAAAGTTAATATTCTTTTTTTAAAATGTTTATTTATTTTGAGAGAGGGTATGTGTGTATGAGCTGGGGAAGGGCAGAGAGAGAGGGAGAGAGAAGAATCCCAAGAAGGCTCCATGCTGTCAGCACAGACCCCAAAGCAGGGCTCAGTCCCAGAAACTGTGAGAGCATGACTTGAGCAGAAATCAAGGCTTAACCAACTGAGGCACCCAGGCACTCTTAAAGTGAATATTCTTACTTTTCATTGCAGAAATACTATTTTTTATCATGAAATGCTATCGAGACCCACTAGGGACATTTGCTACCCTACAGTATATAGTACAGTACTATTTTCCAAAGTCTGTTAAGTTCTGAATTAATAGACATTTTTGTTCTTATGGTTGTTTGGTAAGAAAATGTGGAACTGCATTTACCTCCAGTTTTCCAGTGTACTGAAAGTCACATTTGTTTGAAGTATATTATAACCCCTGAAAATTGTACTAGAAATTAGAAAGAGATGATTTTAAAGCATGTTAAAGTACCAGTATCTTTTCAGTGTACACAATACATTAGTGGAATATGTTACTCTGATTGTTGGTCACCTTTTATAGTTAGAAAATCCTGTAACTTTAAAGCATGTGATATAATGAACTAGTTAATCATTGACTGTCCCATCTACCAATCATTAACTCTTGACTATTAAACTGGAACATAGTATTTTTAAATGTATTATTGAATAAGTTTATCTTTTATAAAATCACATTAATAAAATTATTTTAATAAGGATTAAGATAGAATAGCTTTGAAATTCTAGCTGCCTGTTCTCTGCCATTATTCACTCAATCACTGTTTTTATTTTCTTGGGCCATGTGTGAAGAATCCTGATATCAACAGTTTTAAGGAGCCTGTAATTAAATGTTTATTATATATTTTTTAGATATGTAAGAACAGTTAGAATGCTAGATGATTTGTTAGATTTGAGTAATGTTATACCAAAGAATATAATTGAAAATTCCACTTCCACCTACTGAAAAATGAATAGAATATTATTCTTTAGAACTGAAGAATAAGATAGCATGATTTTTATATCCCCTAAATACTTAAGGGTTATATGGGGACTGGACAGATCAATTTTTAGACTTCATAGCCAATGTTAAAGCTCAGAATATTTCTCAAAACGAATTAAATTTATGCACTGGGGAAAAGCAATCTTACTATAACATCTAAATTTAAAAGTATTAAATTTTAAAAAACAATTTTATATGAGACCTAAATTTTAAAACAGTACAGATATTAATGCCAGCAATGATTATTGAATGCCAATAATGATATCAAATATTCTCTCATGAACTTTATAAGCTTGTCATTTGTTTTATTTTCTCTACTTTGTACCACTTTTTTCTTTTTATCAAACATTAGACAGTTTTACCAAACAAGCAAAAAATAATCTTAATAAGAATTGTCTGGAAAACTTTTAAAATAATAATTTATTCTTTATCTAATTTTATCCAGAACCCCTGTGAATGATAAATAAACAATGAATCACATAATTGTAGTATGAGTGTTAAGTGGGGACTTGTCATATTTTGTCCTTGTTGCTGACTATTTCATGTATGTATTGTTTAGTCATTGTTTAAACTGTATTTTGTATGTTTCTTTTTTCCTTCCCTTTGTGTCAGTGTCGAGAAATAGCATCACAAGTAAGTATTTTGTCTCCCTTTCCTCAAATAGTTTAATATGTGAATTCAGAGCTGTTGAAAGGGAAGAATATTAATGATTGAATTCAGTATTTCAAATGCTAAAATAAAACAAATTGATTAAGATGAAGTGTTATAAATGCTCTATTTTCAAGTTAGTGTGTCTATATTTCCCTAATAAGATTGTGAGATCATTTTACCTGTTTGTCTTCAAACTGTGTTGATGTGTTAATCTAATCATATGTTTTACTGTGTGGTGTCATTACCTTGTTGTCATTTAGTGGCTGTGGATTGTCTGTCTTTGAGTGAGGGGCCTACCTTCAATGGGAGCATCTAGGACTGAAAAGCGGTCATGTTATATGAAACATACCTTTTTTTTGTGCACTTGCTGTGTAGGCTGATCCCCCTAGAAGGGTTATAAGAACAATAGGACCTGGGATGGATTTCTTTAGCCTACTTTTTAATGTTGAATTTATTCTTTAATAGTTTTAATTTACATCATGAAGAAACCATCAGCTCGGTGTTTGATAAGTGACCTATGCTAATAATTGATTTATTACAATAAAAGCAAAATTCTTAATATTATGTATGTATACATGCACTTAAATTGCTAAAACCTTGATATTGTCTTCCTGTGATATGTAGTTTTAATTTTATTTTCCATTTCCTTCACATAAACTATGATAAACAATTGTCATTATGGTCTTAGCACTTAACACAAACTCCTAAACATTAACATAATTAATGTAACCATTACAAATCTAAGCATTTTCAACTTTAAAAATTGCATTTTGAATGTCAAAGCAGTGGTAGAATTCATCCCATTAAGTGTAAAATTTGTGTGCCAAAGGTGCCATCTGAGAGTACACGTCTGTTTTTCAGCTTGTTGAATTTTGGAGAAAAGTTCTATGTTATTATATTATCCAAACTTTTGATGTAATGACTGTTGCCTTACCTGCATCATAGATTTGAATCCATATAATAAATGAAAATTCTGTTCACTAAATTATTTTAAACATCTTAAATTATTTAAGGTTTTAAAACATAACTATTCTATTTTTCAGTATCCTTATTTTGTTTTATTATATATTAAATCTTTTACTAAATATGCACTCAGTGGTCCACATTGAAAATGTCATGTTTGTTTGGCATGAAGATGGTCAGGGATTTCACCTACTATGGCTGGCTGTAGTTTGAGCAAATTAAGATCAAATTTTAGATCAATGCAGAACATACCCCTGGCACATAATGGGTTTGCAGAACATGGTTTAGAGTTTTATTGTTGCTTTTTTAGAATGTTTTAGAACACTTTGAGTTCAAATGAGATCAAACATATATTTCTAAATTTTTAATTTATACCAATATTTGACCTGACCAGCTGCACAAATAAAATGTCAGGTGCAGTGAATTGGCATCTGTTATTTCATAAAATATTTAGTAACACATCGCGAGCAAAGTTGCTTCACCTTGCTTTTCCTCAAGGGATTCTCATGTATAAGAGCAGGCCTGGTAGAAACACAGTGGTAGAATCACTTGCTAGCATTTCCTCTGTGTCCCAGGAAGAACATTTTCACTTGGTTAAAACCTTTATAGTTTTATGTTTGGAAGTGGAGTAAATCTTTTAGATGTAGGTTTTGGCTATGTTGCAGTTCTACATATTGATTCAGATGGTCTGCATTTGTATTCAGCTGTTCCACATCACTATTGCCTCTTTTCTCCAACTTACCGTTTAAATGCTGAAAGGCAAAAGTTTGGCTCATTTCTGAATCATGGCAGCCAATTGCAAGTTTACCCTTGGAACTTTTTCCCAAGAATTGCTTTCTTTCTCATAGATACTATTCTGGGTCCCAACATCTTCCAGTCAGTTCCCTGTGTAAGCAAAGTGTCTTCCCTTTCATTTACTGGAAAGTTTGAGTCTTCCAATATGAGTATTGTTCTCACAATCCTTTTTATGAAAGAAAAAAAACTCTAATTGTACTTTGGATATGAAGACATTTATCTTTGTAATTCTGATTGTCTCTACAACAATTTTCATCTTTTCCAGCTCTAGTTTTTGTTTTTAGGTTTTTTTCTCTCCCCATCAACTTTCTCCCTTTTTCTTTGAATATATACAGGTTTCCCCAATGCTCAAGGAAAATTTCCCCTTTTATTCTATTTTTTCTTATCTTATTCTTGTTAAAATCTGAGAAAAGTTCATATTTGCTGTTTATTCTATTCCTTATTAATGTCTTCCACAATTTCTCCCCATTACTGTATTTATCCTCTTCTTGAATTACTAAAGTCTTTAGCCAAAACCTTTGGCATTTTAAATTAGTTTTAATTTATTTAAACATCATATAATCTTTAATAGGGTTTATTATCTTCTACATCTTAAAACTCTTTACCCTCAGTTTTTATGAGTTACTTTCTTTACCTGTTTTACCTGTTTTTATTGGTTTATTGCTTAAACTTTCCCCCTTCTTTCTATTACTCAATTTCTGCCTATAATTGCTCATTTGAGATGCTGCCAATATAGTCTTTCATCTGAAGGCTTTTCCTTAACCCATTGCCTCTGGGATTGGCTCTGGAGTTCAAGACTCCAAAGAGTTACAGCACCCTGCCTTTGTCTCCCTTCTAGGGTCAGGCTTCATCTTTAATTTCCAGAAAGTACTCCATTAACCACCTGAGTGTAGGCTAAAGTTCATTTCAAGTACTCTTGCCCAGAGGATGAATCTTGATCCTTGCACACTGCAAAGCACTTTATTATTTTATTTAAATTCCTCACCAGAAGCCAACATGGCAGACAATATTATTCTCATTAAAAATATTTTTTAAGTTTATTTATTTATTTTGAGACAGAGAGAGAGAGAGAGAGTGAGCGCGAGTGGGGGAGGGACAGAGAGTGAGGGAAAACCCCAAGCAGGCTCCCCACTGTCAGCACAGAGCCCGATGTCGAGCTTGAATTCATGAACTGTGAGATCATGGCCTGAGTCAAAACCAAGCATTAGACGCTTAACCTACTGAGCCACCCAGACACCCCAATATTATTCTCGTTTTTAAAGCAGAGATATAGAGAAGTTAACTTGACTAAGATCAAAAACTTTGGAAGTAGCAGACCTGGTTTTAGAATTTATCACTGAAACCAGAGCCTCTTTTAATCACTAAGTCTCACTGTAGCAGTCGCTACCGATTTCTGAACTACCTCTCTCTTTTCCACCTGCTGCTCTGAGGTGTTCAAATGCTTTGTTTGAGAATCAGCATGGGAACTGACACTTGAACCATAAGCAGGCATTTACTAAGTATATGTTTTATAGTCTTTGGGTATTTTTCTACACTTGATCTTGGAACACTTGTTGTGTCTTTTGGTTTCAGTTATTACCTCTATGTTGATGGTTGGCAGATTTGTGTTTTCATACTTCTAATGTATAAAAGTAAAGACAAACCTATTTTCTGCCAGATCCTCTTCACTTTGTTATCTACCAGAACTAAAAATATTTATTGAGCACCACTAGGCATCAGATGTACACATCAATATGATTGGAATGCATCCATAAACATACAAGAATGCATAGAACAGATAAATGATCGTATTCCTTACTTTACTCACATGATGAATGATGCATATAGTGGATATTTGATGCCTACTATATCAAATTTCTTATTGCTGGATTTTACACTACGTTATATTCTAGCCATTCTTTATTGATAATCTTTCCTTATGTCTGGTACAAATCATTTATTCAGTTATTCTACCTGATCAAATGAGGAAAGAACTTGGTATCAGATGAGCTGGGTTTAAATGTTGGCTTCTCCTTTTACTAGCTGTGTGTGAAATGGTCTATTCTCAACACATAGCAAAGTGAAGATGAAGTAGGGAGCATATGATTATCACTTCACAAAGTAGAATAAAGAGCAGATGTGTGTTAATTATTCATAGCTAATGGCAAACGATTCTGGGGCAGAGTACATAGAGTAACATAGATCTTGTTTCATCAATTTTCACTGCTGTACCATTTTGAATGGATGACATTCATTAGAAAGCATTTGTATCAATACACTTAAATTTATAAATAATAGTAAGTATTCTTGTGATTTGGATAAATACTTTGTAATATTAGTCAAACATATATATATATATATTCACTACCTTCAAATGCATTCTAATTTACACACACACACACACACACACACCATGAGTCTAAACTCATCTGTAATTTTCTTTCACATTTTCTCTGACAGAAATTTTACTCTTGGATCTTTTTCTTACCTTATTTTACAATGATTTTAAAATATTTTCTGGCTCTCATTCTTACCTTGTGCATTTCCACTCAGGAAAGCATTTCTTACTTGCATTATGTCCTTACTCTAACTTAATAAGAATCTCATTGTAATACTTATTAGTAGGAAGCTGTTTAAGTGAATCCAATCTGTTTGATTTAATTTAACTACATAGTCATGGCTTTCTGTCCACTTAACATCTTAAACTGCATGGAGATCATTCTTTCACTCTGCACTGCCATAGGAAGTAAATTAGGCCTTTAGTTACAGCTCCCTGTTGAATGGCCACTAGAGTCTACAAAATCAGAACCAAATGGAAAATTATAAGATTGATCTAAGTCACCTAGGTCTGCATAAGGGAGTGGTGATCTGTAAGTAACAGTATACTTGGATCAATAATACTGTTTTGTGTAGATTCTTTACATGAGAATGTGAACATTTATATCTACGAAGTCTTATATCATTGTATCTGTTCTTTCTTTTTTTATTTTTATTTTTTTAGAGGGGGTGGTGAGCAAGAGGGAGAGGGAGAAAGAATCTTTAGCAAGCTCCACACTCAGTGCAGAGCCCAACACAGGGTTCAATTCCATGACCCTGGGATCATGACCTTAGCTGAAATCAAGAGTCAGATGCTCAGCTGAGTCACCGAGGCACCCCATTATGTCTGCTCTTTAATTAAGACATTACACGCATCACAGAAATTTTCTTTCCACAGGCACATTTATCCATAACTACCGTATGTTTTAGGTCAGTGGTTCTCAAATGATAAAAAAGAGAAGGAGGGAGAGAGAAACAGTGTTTAAAACGTTTTGGGCATGGTGGAATTGGTGCTCTATGCCTGTTAGAGTCATTTTAATGGTTTTTCATAAATTTACATGCTTAGGTCCTTTTATTTCGGACAAAACTTGCCCTACAAGGGGTAGGCTCTACCCTGACACACATGTACTCATGGTTGAAACCATTGCTTTAGGCTTTGTGTTCCTGTAATTCTGGAAAATGGTGAGAGAAAAATGAACTGTGAAGAGGACAGAGCTGGCAATGAAAGTATGATTCTAATAACGTAAGCCATTGGAATGCCTTTATGAGGATGTTAAACCTATGTGCGTATTCAGTGCTCTTCCATTTGTTGATTGTTGGTCTATTTGTTGGTTGTAAGGCAGTTTTGGAGTTTAAAGCTATTCAAATGTATAAGCTATTCGTTAAACACACACACACACAGACAGGTATGTATAAATCATGAAAACCTAATCATAGAAACCTCAAAAGGATGTTTTATGTAGAAAGCAAATACACTCTTATGTTTGTTTATTTCTAGACATAAAATGAATGAATTGGCCAAAAGAAAACCACATTTTAGTTTCCTGATAAACCAGTATTTAATGATGATGAAATCAGTCTATATTTCAGCCAGACCTTCATTCTGACCTAGTGGACACACATCAACATATGGAACACAACAGTTAAAGATAAATAACTATTAGAAGACTGAAAATGTGTCTTGAGACATAAAAAAGTACTTATGAAATATACAATAATATCAGTTCTGATGCTGATAATATCACTCTCCCTTAAAAAAAAACTTAAGCATTATTTGGAGAAGAAATGCTATACTTTCAGAGATGAAAACATTTCACTACTATACAGTGAAAGAAGGTGGACATCGTTTGACTTCAAAAGAAAACAATGAAAAAATAGTGTTAGTGGCATTGGTTAGTGACATTTTCATAGAAACATGACATAATAAAGGCATTTTCATTAAACGCTTAAAATATATTCCTGAACACTACAACTTAAAAGTGTTATGCATACTTTAGAGAAATATTAACCCTTAAATGTTGCACATTGCTGTTTAGCAAATCCATTTCTCAGGATCACCAGTAACTTCTATAACATACTTGAATGAATGAAAGATGCACAACCTGTATTTAAAAAATCTCCCTTCATAGATAATGCTATGGTCCTAAATATGCTAATGACCTTTTATTACTTCTTTTTCTCTTCCTCGGGGCCTCTATAACAATAGCTATTATTTATGACATGTATAGTAGAGGGCAAAAAAGCTGTAATAAATATTTGATAACATTTATCACCCATTCTAGTCTATAAAAAATACTTCATTCTTGGTTTCCACAATAGTCAGTTTTTCTATACATTCTCATATTCTTAATTTCTTATTTCTCATTTATTTCATATTACCCAACTAAGGATATTGAGGTATAAAAGTTAAAATGAGGGCATTATCTCTAAACCACTTCTATCTTTTTTTTTTTAACTTTTTTTAAGGTTTATTTATTTTGAGAGAGAGGGGGTAGAGGCAGGGAAAGAGGGAGAGAGAATCCCACACAGGCTCCAAGCTATCAGCACAGAGCCCGACGCTGGACTCAAACTCATGAACCATAAGATCATGACCTGATCTGAAATCAAGAGTCAATGCTAAACTGACTGAGCCACCCAGCAGCCCCCCAACACCTATCTTTTCATTATTAAAATTTCCAACTTATATTAGTTAATCCTAAACATAAGCTTTAGAGGACTCCACAGATACAGCATAAAACTGCACAGCTCAAAGCACAAGCTTGACAGCAGGCAGCAAGACAACTCAAAAATTTTGCTGACCAGCAGGAAGTGAAACCAATTAATAAGCCTCAGCAAAAGATTCTCAGTGGCAGTGGCCATTGCCTACAATACCGTGCTTGCTGTGCCAGATGTTGAGATCAGCCTTCATAGACAGAAGGGACACCTTCACCCAAATCTGGTCAAGGTGTTGAGACTGACGATTCCACATGTGCACCAAGAGGGTATGGTAAAGGGCTAATAACTCACCATATTGGTCTGAGTCTTCCAGAGAAACAAAACCAACGGTATGTATGTGTCCATGAGTGTGTGTGTGTGTGTGTGTGTGTGTGTGTGTGTGTTTCTTATTATAAGGAACTGGCTTATGCAATTATGGAGAGCAAGATCTGCAGTTGGCAAGCTGGAGACCCAGGAGAGCTGATGGTGTAACTCTAGTCTGAGTCTGAAGGCCTGAGAGTCAGGAGAGCTGAGATGGAAGCTGCAGTGCAAGGGCAGGAGAAGACTGGTGTTCCAAGTTGGTTGCACAACAGTTCCAAGACTGCTTCAACAGCAGTCAGGTAGAATAGCCTTTTGTTCTACTCAGATCTTCAATTGATTGAATGAGGCCCACCCACATTAGGGAGGACTACCTGCTTTACTCAGTCTGCCAATTCAGATGTTAGTCTCATCCAGATAAACACCCTTACAGACACACCCAGAATAATGTTTGGCCAAATGTTTGGGCACCCTGTGGCCTAGTCAAGGTGACACACAAAATTAACCATTATACGTTCACTCTTTGTCAGTTAGGCACCTCATACATCTTTTCAAAAACATGCTTAATCTCTAAAGACAATAACAAAGTCTTAATTCCTTTTAATATGTTAACATAACTATTTTGCATACAAATAAAAACACACTAACTTCTTCACCAAAGGGGAGCTGAAGTCCTTGAGTGATGTTTCCTTTTCTCCCTGATGTCCTGTAATTTACATACTATGCTGTAAAATTAACAATCCTTAAATAGTATGATATAAAGCCTATACATTTTACATTACATAATAAAGAAATAAGAGATGGAAGAAAACAAAAATATTTGCTTAATACACATGCACACAGGCAAATAAATTTATAACAAAGTAAGGAAGAAATATGCATGACAATTGCATTCCTTATTTCTGTAATCATTCACTTCCTCATAGCTGGTACTTATAACTACCTTCTTCTGCCACCCTTTGTATTCTGTACTTTTGTTGCCTTATGCCAGCACCTGTCTGGTGAGGTGGGTCAAATCTTCATTCTTGTCTAGTGGTCTGGGCCATTAGTAGTTCTATCTGGATTGGGTTCTAGTAGTTTTCCATTGACCTAACCCACAGAATATGATAATACTAAGAGAACTCTAAAGGAACTCGCTCCTTTGTTCTCAAAAAAGAATATCCATTCACAGAGGATGGCAAGATTTTGCTCCAAACAGCATCCCTATCTGCCAGTGACACTGCATGTACCATTGGCTTTACTAGATCATGGAGCCCAAGTGGCAGAGCACTGGCATAGCAGCCTGAATCTCTTACAGAGCCTTTTTTTGTCTGGGCTACTAAAAATTGGCAGGTTTTGGGGTCACTCAGTAAACAGGCCAGAATAACACACCCAAACGAAGAATATGTTGCCTCAAAGGTCCAAAGAAGCCCACTAGGTGTTGAGCTTCTTTTTTTGGTTGTAGGAGGGGTTAGATGCAACAACTTGTTCTTTATTTTGGAAGGGATATCTCACCTTGCACCATACCACTGGTCCCCTTGAAATTTCACCAAGGTAAGAGTCCCCTGTATTTTTGCCAGATCTGTTTTCCACCCTCTGACATGCAAATGTCTTATCATTAAGTTTTGGGTAGTTGCTACTTATTGCTTGCTAGGTCCAGTCAGCATAATGTCATCAATGCAATGGACTGGTGTGGTATCTTGTGGAAGGGAAAGGTGTCAACGTCCTTGCAAACTAAATTATGGCATAGAGCTGGAGAGTTGATATACCAGTGAGGTAGGACAGTGAAGATATATTGCTGCCCTTGGCAGCTGAGAGCAAAATGCTTCTGGTGTTTCTTATTGATGGGGATGGGTAAAAAGACATTTACCAGATCAATAGCTACATACTAGGTACCAGGGGATGTGTTAATTTGTTCAAGCAATGAAATCACATCTGGTGCAGCAGCTGTAGTTGGAGTTACTACCTAGTTAAATTTAGGATAATCCACTGTCAGTCTCCAAGCTCCATCTGTCTTCTGCACTCACCAAATAGGTGAGTTGAGTGGGATTGTGGGTGGGAATCACTGCACCTGCATATTTCAAGTCCTTGATGGTGGCATGGATTTCTGCAATCCCTCTAGGAATTTAGTATTGCTTTTAGTTTCATACTTTTCTGCCACTAGCAGTTCTAGTGGTTTCTACTTGGCCTTTCCCATCATAGTAGGTCAGAATGGTCAGGGAGCCAATGTAGGGCTGAAATTGGAAAAATATCCATAGGATGGGTTCTGGGACCTACTGAGTCCACTGTGTGACAGAACTGAGCTATTGGTCACATGACGTCCATAAGCTCCTACTCTGACTGGTGGACCAAAGTGATGTCTTGAGTGTCCTGGAATTAGAATCATTTCAGAGCCAGTCTCTAGTAGT
The DNA here is from genome assembly GCA_028646485.1 of Cryptoprocta ferox. NCBI lineage: Eukaryota > Metazoa > Chordata > Mammalia > Carnivora > Eupleridae > Cryptoprocta > Cryptoprocta ferox. Next base: position 42,893,175 of record CM053562.1, read on the forward strand.
CTCTTTAAAAGGTCTGATTTTTTCCTTTTCTTCAGTGTACAATCACCATGGTAAAAAGTTGTATGTCCCTTTGGGGAAAGCTGGGAAAAAGATTAACGGTATAAATTTTCAGCAGTATGCCAGGTCCTTCTACAAAAGGAACAAGGCTCTCCTTCACTGAAGGGTTCTGGCTCTGTAAACTGGCTCAAATCTGGGGATTATTTGAAAGGCTGTGACACTCTATTTTTATGATTCAGGTTAGATTTTTGTTCACTTGACCTAGATGTTTTATGCTTATGCAGATCAGGTAAGAGTTTAGTGGTTTTCCCACCTATTTTACCTGTAGGAACACCATTATCAAGTAGCCAGTGCCATGGGTCTGTGCAAGTCAGACTATTCTTATGGCTGCTTTGACTCTGTTGTCCATTATAGTAACCATGCTTACCTTGAGCAGTTGATTGCTATCACTGGGCCTGTGCCTCTTTGGGATCCAGCTACTCCCACTGCATTCAGGTTCCCCAACTGAGTGACTGCAATTACCAGTCTATGATCTGGCTTAGGGAGAAGAGTGATCATGGAACTCTTCAAGGATACTGGGGCTCTGCTCACAAATGTATTTCTCACAATTTGGTGAAAGGAATGCCTTTAAGACCCCCTCACTGTGGGTGAATAGGTCTTAAGTGAAAAATCTACTCTTACTTTCCAGTCTCCTCAAGACTTTGAATCGCTTGCTTGATGTTAAACCAGATTAGGTTCTGCATGTCCAACTTGCTTACTGTGGGTCCTTTTGGTACATGTTTTTTTTAGCCAACCAACCAGATAAACTGTTAGAACCCTTCCTACCTCCCCAAGCTGTAATTTTCAATGCAGAATCTCTGTTTAATGAGTCCATGTCAATAAATTCTGCCTGATCCAACTTTATATTTCTTCTACTGTTGTCCCACGCTCTTAATATCCACTCCCACACATGTTCCCCAAATTTTGGTCTATATAAATTAGAGAACTCAAGTAGTTCTTTTGGAGTATAACTTCCTGAACATGTGATAAAAAATAAAATAACTAATATATATGCCATCTAACTATCATCTACATCTTTATGAATCACTTTACTAGGACTCCTAATATAATAATATAGCCAATTAAAATAAGAACAACATTCCCTTCTCAATTTGTTCATATTAGCTCAGATGAATTTAAATTCTATAGAAGACAGCCACCGTATAGTTAGTAATTACATAGTAATAATATTTAAGATCCTAAAGAAAGAAGAAAAAAGTATGATTTTCTGGGTCTAAAAGCACTAAAAAGGGCATTAGGTAATTGAAACCCCTGTACACTAGTTGTTTCTGAATGAAAGTTTTGAAGACCCAGGGGAAAAAAATTAACCACAATGTGAGAAATAATATCAAGACAATAAATTAGGTCGACTTCAAAATTCCACAGAGACCAAAGAAAGGAAAGATTTAATTAAACACACCTACATGCACACACACAGAGAAAACCAGATTGCCAAGGATGTGTGAATATGCAACTTAATGTGTAAATTTAGAACAAACAATAAAAAAGGAAAATGAACTCATGAATATAAGAGTAACTGACTAGGACTGATTTTCTTTTAGGAATAATAGCAGAAGGATAGGTACTAGATATGGGGTAGGGAAGAAGGAAAGAAAGAGAGGAGAAAAAAGAGAAGAGAGAAAGATGTAATCTTTTCAACAGTAGTAGAAAGCTAAGATGAGTCTGTGGATTATTTAGCATTATCTCTAAATAGACAACCTGGAAATTTTTTTTCACTTGGACATAAAATTAAATTTTGACTTTGAAGTTATCAACTTGGAATGGTGAGTTAACAGAGGTTCTATGTGCTATGGGTAAACTTTATATTCAAAGGTGAAATAGAACATGAAGATGAAATATCTGATTTTTAGGTAATGGGAAATGAAGTCAAGAGAGTAAAATAATTTTTGTCATTCCAACAAGTGATAAGCTTTAAAAAGAAGCTATTATTCGAACCTTAATTCTTGAGTAATTTTTTAGGTTTAGAATTTATGTTAGAGAATTACTACAGAATCATCTTGTTTTCTTTATTTTTGTTATGAAAATTGTGAAAATTGTCACCATTTTTCAAGAAGCTCAGTTGTTTGTTCGAAGTCATGAGGTATTAGCCTGTTGGGACTGAAAATACAATGTAGTATTTGATTCCAAATTGTCTAGTTATCTCCATGATTCTGAAAATATGTTGAAAATACATCTAAATACAATGTAACTAGTTATTTTCTATCTCTTCTTACATCATAGACTAAAGGAATTTATTAATCTGAGCCTTAATAGAAAATGGGGGAGCCATCTTTTCATGAACTTTTTTTAATACAAAGAAATTTCCATGGGACCCAAAATGACTAGCCAAGGTGCATATGGATTAAATTTAGATTTAATATTCTTATTATTTAGATTTAGTATTCTTACAATTTAACCTTCCTTTAATGGAAAACATTAGATAGGAATTCTTTTATAAAATGTTAAACTAACATATTGTCAGTGGTTTCATTTTCCTCAGTTTTCTTTAGCAACAATTCAAGATGTCTTCAATCATAAATCACATGGCACAGTTTAAGTCTATTTTAAAGCCTGTAAAACTATTCTTTTGGAAGGCATGAATCTAAATTACAAAGACTCACTTTCAAACTATTGGGTGAATTGATTTATTTTAAAATACCACTTTGTTCCACAGATTGCTCAATAACCTTATGACATGAATAGCTTCAGTAAAAAAATTGAGAGGAAGTTGAATTGAGTCATTATAGGGGGGGTGTGTGTGTGCATGTACATATGTTTGTGTGTGTAGAGTATGGAGAAGAATGGTTGATATATATTATGATTCTGACACTTTCTACCTTTCTGAAAACAATGAAATTAATTAAGCTCTTTTAGGCATAAGAAACATTTTCTGCCAATTCTCATTATTGTGAAAAAATATTTTTAGCCTTTTCAAAAGCCATACTAAGTTTGATCAATATTTGGAAAATAATATAATTTTTTAAAATAATAATGTCTTAAATATGAAAACTGGATTAGCCCTATGAATTTTTCATTTCCTTATTGAACTATATAAACATGTTCCCAGAAGCATTTCATATAAAATATGTGTTAGTCCATTCAAGTTGTTATAGCAAATTACCACAGGCTGTGGGTAGCTTATAAACAACAGAAATTGATTGTTCACAGCTCAGGAGGCTGGAAGTGGGAGATAAGGATGGTAACATGGTCAGATGAAGGCCCCCTTCTGACCACATACATCTCATTGGATAATCCCCAGGCAGAAGGGGCTAGGGATCTCTCTGGGGTCTTTTTACTAAAGGCACTAATCCCATTCATGAGGGCTCCATACTTACAACCCACTCATCTTCTGAAGGCCCCACTTACTAAAACCATCACTTTTGGGGCTTAAGATTTTAACAAACAAACTTTGAGGGGATACAACATTCAGATAAGACCATAACAGTAGCAATATGAAAATGCCTTTTTTCATTCTCATAAACATTAGTATTAAATCTTGAATTTTCATGTTAGTAATTACGTTAGTCTTCTGATAAATAAAAGTAAAAAAATGTCACACCAGGTCCTCCCGTTATGAGTAGAAATAGTAAAGAATAATTTATAGAAGCAGTGTGGAGCAATAAATCTCCACTTCCACTTAAATACTTGTTCTCTTCTTCAGATTCACAAAACTCTAACCAAGAAATCTTTATGCCCAGGGACTTATTTATGGCACCTTGATTTCTTGTCAAATACAGCCGCTGACAGAGAAAACTACATCAGAAATATGAGTCATTCCTGTCTTTTTCATACTCATTTCTCACTTTTATATAACCCTTCATAATTATTTCTTCCTCTTGTCTCCCTTTTACTGTCTTTTCATACTAGATCATGAACCATAATATTAACTAATATTTAGTGAGTGTTTGCTGAGACAGGCACTGTATTGTGTACTTTTCAAGTATTAGCTCTTAGGTCTCAGAAAAACACTGTGGGCAAAGTAAAAATATAATTACCACTTTTCATATAGGGAAATGGGGGTAATCTTAGAGAGTTTAAATTACATAACCAGGAAGGCAGAGCTGGCAAATGGTGAAACATGTATTTAAACCCAGGTCTATCTGATGGCAGTGGTCTTGCTTTTAAGCACTGTATCACTCTGACTCTAAATTCAGGAAAATGTCTTATGATCAAGGCACTTCTTTGTCTCCCAGCACCACACTATTTCCACTAGATTATGGTGTGTCATGTTCAAAACACAATAGAGTTAATCCAGATGATGAGATGACAGCAAGAAAGTATATTTATAAATGGACTTTAAATTTTTTTTAATCATTTATTTATTTTTGAGAGACAGAGACAGAGCATGAGTGGGGAAGGGGCAGAGAGAGAGGAAGACACAGAATCCGAAGCAGGTTCCAGGCTCTGAGCTGTCAGCACAGAGCTCAGCACAGGCCTAAACTCACGAACTATGAGATTATGACCTGAGCCGAAGTCAGACGATTAACTGACGGAGCCACCCAGGCACCCCTAAATGGGACCTTTTTAAAAAAAAACAACACAGGTGTACACACACATATTCACACCCAGGAATAGAATAACTAACGTTTATTTCCACTGTAATTGTTACTGTCAATAATCATTCTGAGTAGGATGTGGTATTATATGTAGAAATTTATAGTTGGCACATGCTTTCTTTATACATTAATGTGTTACAGGAATTTGCACAACATTTCAGTGAGATAGAAGATGGTTATTATTATTCTCATTTTACATAGTGGTTAAAGCAGATGTGTTGTAAGAATAAAGCTAGGAAATATCGAAAATACCATTCAAATTTGTGATTTTATACATAAAATTCAGCACACTTTTCATTATGTCATATTGGAAGGATGGGAGAAAGACCCACAAATTCCAAACACACAAAGAACAATCTATGTGTTGTCAGTTTAGATTTCTTAAAATTAATCTTCAAATCCTTCAAATTCCTTTTTTTCTGTACTTAAAGTAAAATATTCAAAGAAATGATATTTATTTTATTGAATAATTGACAAAAAGGCCTTGTGATCTCTATGGATTTTATGTATAAATCATGCTATTCTTTTCTTAGAGAAATTCAAAACAATGATGAATAGGGTATTCAGTATTGTTTAGCTAATACATAGCCTTCAGTTCATGTTTTAGATGTTTGCTTGTTACATTCCCTGATATATATAACTAAGAAAAAGCATTCACCAAGACAGATAAGGTTTCATCCTCTACTTGAGTTATGGGACTGGCAAGGTTACTATTTCCACATATTTGTAGGAAATCAAACTATTACTCACAGGGACTTATGGCTAGAAAGATCATTTCAAATAAATTCAAGATTGTGATTAACAGAAGCCTGCAAGCCAAAATGTCTAAATATGTATGTTTTCATTTTTGCTACAAAGTACATATAAACTGAATCTACTGAACAAAGATTGATATTATTTACTGATGGTAGATATTACTCAGGGCTTATGTACTTTACTTCCACAGAAGAGGGCTTACAGTATATTACCAAGTAGATGAGACTAAAGGAAGTTAAGACTCATAAAGATATCCAGTATTGCAAAACCATGCAGCCATCCAAATTTTATTACTTCCAATTTAAAATCTGTGTTTCAAATAAGTTTTCTAAAAGCATTTTAATAAAATTTTCTCTTACTGTGGAGATTTGAAAGTTAAAACACATTATTTTTAATATCACTCACTGTTTTGAAACAAATGTGGATAAATATTTAAATTTTTTCATTGAATTTAAGTGGGCGGTAATTTCATAGCTTGCCACTAGGAATTGTATGGAAGGCATTGACTGAGACTTTGTAATTTACATTCACTTTTAAAAGGTTTTATTGGATCTACCTCTTGACCTTTACTTAAATTGGTAATTTAAACTCCATTACTTTGAAACTCAGCAAAACATGAATGATAGAGCTAAAGTTCAAACTTCCGCCGATAGAAGGGGAACACAGTTAGCAGATGCATGAGTATTGCCCTTATGTACAGAACAATTTAGGGAACTGTTCGTTTGCATGTGCATCCTTTTAGAAGGTAAGACCTTCAGCTTTGATCCATGTTGCATTTCATTTAAATTCCTGGTATGAAAAGCAACATTTTGAAACAGGAAGCTTTTATTTATTAAGGGCCTACAATCAAAGGAAAGCTTCTTGTTTTAAAAATCAGATTTAGTAGTAAAAAAGTAAATCAAAATAGACTTTCTGAGTTTGTTTATTGTTTTTCCTTCCAATGGAGAATAGCCTGATTTCAATTTTATTTGTGATTCTGGAATACATTTGTGAAATATTAATATTTACAATATATTTTCACTTAGAATATTGAGAACAGTTCCTGAAATATGTTTTAATATTTTAATAAGAAAAAGGTTTATTTGGTGAATAATTAATGCCTGAACTAATTAAAAGTGGTTTTGTTTTCTTCTGGGTCATGTGAGTGAATTAAAAACAAAATCACACTTTACAAAGTTTATTCCAGTGCCATTTTTAGAAAGAGCAATAATTTAAAAACCTTTTAAAATATTATGAATTCCAAAAGTAAACAACTTGCATTGTCTTTATTTAAATTTCATGTGAAATACCTATAGTAGATATAGAAAAGTTCATTACATTGACTTTATTTGAATAAAGCTTAAAAAAAATTTTTTTTTGGTTTGTGTCTCCAAACAACTCTATGCTAGTAGAGTTATATTGCAGATGCAAAGATATTTTATCTGGTTCATATATAAGTTCAAGAAAAGTATTTTCAAATAATATTTTTGGTGATAACAAAATCGAATCAATGATCACGATTTTGCTCTTTCTGGGGAAACTCTCATGAGATATATAATTGTACCAAGATATTAGCAAAAGGTATTAGCATATCTCTAGGTTACAATTATTCCTAAAATATCTAATTATCCATATCCATTTCCTTTAAAGTCTCAAATATCGATCAGTGTAGAAGAGTGGGAAGACACCAAAGACTCCAAAGAACAAGGTCATCACCGAAGCAACCACCGCAACTCAACATCCAGCGACCAGTCAGACCATCCCTTGCTGCGGAGGAAGAGCATGCAGTGGGCCCGAAGACTGAGCAGAAAAGGTCCAAAACACTCTGGTAAAACAGCTGAGAAAATAACCCAGCAGCGACTGAACCTCTACAGGAGGTCAGAAAGACAAGAGCTTGCTGAACTTGTGAATAATAGAATGAAACACTTGGGTCTTTCTACAGCGGGATATGGTATGCTCTTTAAAAGTATTGTGTGATATGGACTTGTGATTTCTTGCCATGGTCATTGTATAGTTGGTTCAAATTTAGTAAGTTAAGAATCACACTTTTGTTTCACAGGCCAATTTGAAAGAACTACTGGCATATATCTAATATAGAAAATTATAATGATGACAGTAAAAAAGTAAATGCAAAAAATGTTAAGAATTTGCTTAGTTCTCTAGGCACTCGGCTGAACCTGTTACATGAATTATCTTAATTTTATTTTGCACCCAAACTCTTCCATTTTAGGGATAAGAAAATTTAGTCAATAACTTGCTAATTAGCTTGTTAATAGCATGGCTGAGATTTATAACCTATTCTGTCATGCTCTTACACACGCACATGCGCGCGCGCACACACACACACACACACACACACACACTCAAACCACATCTTATTCTAGGATCTGGGATAAGATGAATTTGAGGCATGGACAAGTAACTACGTGTACCAGCCACAGATGAACTGAAATGTTTCTATAAAATTTGTTTAGTTTCTTGTGGTCCAGAAACAAAAGTCTCCAAAAGTTTTAATTTGAAGCTCAAACAGTACTTGATATCATACAGTGTAGATCTGTATCAATAATTATTAAGTTCCTGTGTTGATCTGTGACTGTGGTATAGACCAAAATTCACAGCTGAAATAAATAAAGCAAAGATAATTTAAAAATATATTGTTTACTACTCTATGAACTTTATTAAAAAAATTTAGTCACACTTCAGAGTAAAGCCAAATGAAAAATAAAGTGTTTTTGTTATGTATATAACTTGGTAAATCAGAAGCTAAGGTAATGGAAGTATTTTGCAGGTTAAGGATAAAATGGAATGCACTCTATATGTGCCCCCAAAGTCTCAACTTGAAATGATGTACATAGGGAGAAATTTTAATTATTGACTTAGATAGAGTTTAAAAGAAGTTAACTTGTGTTTCTCTAAACAAGAAAAGGAAACATATTTACTGAGTACCAACTCTGTGCCAGAAACTATGCTAGGTGCTTTATGTGTATTTTTTCATTACTCTTCAAAGCGCTGATTGGATAGGTGTCCCATTTTACCCTAAGAATTTGAAGCTGAGAGCTTAAAGACCTTGCTCAAAGACATACAGTTGAAAAGTATTGGAGTCAGGATTCCGTATGTAATTGAAATAATTATTTTTTACTTACTTAAATGTAGTACAGACTCATCCATGACCAATAATTTTAATATAATCACACAAGGTCTTACATCAAGAAGTAAATTAAAAGAAAAATTTATCTTCTTTTTTAAAAATTATATGAATAGCTCTTTGCTAATTTTACGACACTAAGTATGATTGTATTTTGTATAGAACTATAGTCCTATATTTATGTGTACTTTTGTTAGTTATTATTCAGCTACTCTTTCTTTTTTTGGAAAGTTCTAGTAAATGATTGTTCATCCAAGTTCCAGCTGTGTTTCATGAACATTATAACCCAAGGCTGGTCCTGTAAGCAGTGTGGCAGATAACAGTTTGACTCTAAGAGACACAAAAATGCATGAACTGGCTGCATGGGAGAATCATCAGGGAACATATTATGTTTTTGCTAATGAAACTTCTATCAGGTACCTTGCATTTAGTTATTCTCTGTGTTGTGTTTTTTTTATATAAATTTGTTAATTTAATTCTCACACTAATTCTTACAGAAAGGAAGAATGGATATTTATTGTCCACCTTATTTTTGTTTGCTCTTTTTTCCTTTTTCTTTCTTCCTCTTTCTGTCCATTTTAACCATCTATCCATCCATAGATCCATCAATCCATTCTAAAGCCATGTACTGGACACCTTTAATAACATAAAGATTATGAAAATAGGACCTGAGATTTAACACATCATGGACTTACTGGACTTCTCCATGTGTTCTTAACTCATAATAATTCATCCATGCAACAGATATTATTGGGCTGCACTGGGACTAGAATAATGACCTATTCAGATAGGACTTCTGCATTTATGGGACTTATACTTTAGTATTAACCAGTAGATTTATCAAATTATTTAACCCCTCCAAGCCATTTTTTTATCACTGTGAAATGGAAAAAATAATACCTGTCTCATAAGTTTCTTGTGAGGGACAAATGGGATAATGAATAATGTCCTTAGCTCAGAACTGGCATTCAGTTAATACCACAAATCTTCCATGTATCTAAGTATTATATGTATATCTGTGCTTTAGACATAAAAGGAGTAAGTATTTTTCTTTGCCCACCTCAAAAAATAAAACAAAACAAAAACAAAAATTTTGCACCCTCGAGGGCAATGTTGCCCCCATTGAGGATGTATGCTTTAAACCAATTACTATTTTGCATGTTTGCCTTCCTTCCTTGAGAGAAAGGGAATGTCTTACTCATCTTTTCATCTTTGTATCCCCAACATATTACACATTTCCTGACACATAGGAACCCAGTAACTGCACATTGAATGCGTGAACAAATGGAGTGCTTACAGGTGAGAAAACAGGGTCTCAAATATAAATGATTTCCTAGACTACTAGACACTCAAGTCAGTACTTTAAGACTTTTGACTCTATGTCTATTTATGTTTCCACTATACCACCTGTTCTTTGTACATATTGTCAATATTTTATGGTGACTTATAGTTGAAAAACATTTTTACATACTTTAAAAAAAGCATGATGATTAATTTAACCACAAGTTATAATCTGCTTTTTTCTGAGTTAGGTCTGGCATGCTCTAAAAGAATGAATAGATTACTTTTGACCTATTGGATATGAGACATAAAGGAGAGGGAAATGGAAGAGTCAAAAGATGACTTCTGAGGGCTCTTATTTGAACGTTAGGTATATGGTGGTGATATTCACTGAGCTTAGAAAAAGAAGACAAGTATGTTGGGGTAAAGATAATAAATTTAACTCAGTGCCTAAAAGAATTCCAGTAGGTGATGCTGTGAAACAAGTTGAATTTCTGCTATCTGGTGCTCAAGAAAAAGAAATGAGATGTTATGTAGACTTGAGACTCTATATGCTTTAAGGGCATATGGATTTTAATTAAAATCATGAGTAGATGAAATAACCCCTGGTAAAGGGCTATAAGAGAACTTTGGAAAACACTCACATTTCAGAAAAATGTTGAGAAGAAATGTTTTTTAAAAACAAGAGACTGAAATGTCTATAACTGAATTGCCCAAAAAATGTGTCATATTAAATTAGTATGCTATAAATTTATTACATGTTTTACCATGACACTCATCCTTTATACTTTTCAGAAAGCCATGTGGGGCCTGGGGTGGTTAGAGGCACTCCTCAGGCTGGTTACTTCCAACCATAAGCAATTTTGTCTGTTACCCCAATGTGAGTGCAAATATCATTTCTTTTGTGTTCTATGATGTGAAAAAAGTGTTGGAAAGTATTGGACTGAGAAATAGGAAGCAATGATTAATAATGCCAAAGAGTATTGTTGAGTATAGTGATAAGTTATTGATGGACTCATGGTGAAAGTAGTAGTTAAGTGGTATGTATACAAAGTTAGATTTGAGTAGCTTGAGGAACAAAGTGAGGTAAGGATTTGAATACAGTGGATTTAAATATATTAGGGACCCAAGGTATTGAAAATGTAATCTATCTAATTGTTCCACCATCTATTGCTTCTATTGCCAAAATCATATTACACTAAAAGATAAATGTGGGAACTCTGATTATTTTGTCTGCATTCCATCCAGCAGGTAGGAAGAGATACTAGAGAAAAAGAGTGGTGTCTTCAATTAAAACATATTATCAAATAATTACACACACCATTTCTATTATGCCCATTGGAAAAGAATATGTCTTATTTTTGATGGCCAAAACCTAACATTAAAGAAGACAAGAAGAAAGACTATGTAGAGACAACTATCTGTCTGCCACAGTAGATATTTTTTTTTAAAGAATTTTCATTGTGAAGGAGAGGTGAGAATATGGAACTAACTGCATGGGAAAGTGGAGAGGGAAGAGAGACTGGAAGATCAGGGAGATGTGAGCATTTTTATTAAGATGGAACCATTAATGAAGAAGTTGAAAATACAGGAAAAAGATCATAGGTGGAACCCTTAGCTTAGATATTTGGAAATGAGGAAAAATACTTGTTTTAAATGCAGTAAACTTTTAAGTATTTTGACAGGAATGTGAGTAACATTTATGGTATATTACATAATATATATTATATGGCCAATACTGTTTTCTAAATCTAAAAATTAAATTCTGGAACACATCTGACCCCAAGGGTTTGAGAGAATGGAATGGAATTGAGGACCTATATATTTCGGGGAAATAGCTGAAGTGAAAACCATGAATTCTGCTTGCTTTCCATTGAATTTTGGGGGGAAATTTCAATATAATTTTTAAAACTTTACCTCCAAGTTCATGGCATTGTATACAAGCTAGCCATGTGTTTTTAGGCCAAGTCACTATCTCCCTGAAAATCATGTTTTTTAACCATCAAACAAGGATAATAAAGCCTTCCTAAAGGGATGTAGTGTAAAATAGTAAAATGTATGTGAAAAAATTAATCTATAAGCTATACAGCAAATATGAATAATTAAAATTTTATGTTCATAACTGGACTTATTCTTCAACAATGTGTTTAGAATGGCTCTCACACTCTCAAAAAAATTATTCTTCCTTTCCAACTATTGACAGAATCTTAATGATTAGCTCACAGAATGGCACACACTATTTAGTATAAATTGGCAAGCAAGTCTTCCTAGTGTGACTACTCCTACAGGTGCTAGCTGGTTTTGACATGGATTGTTGTAAGTTTCATACTGCTACTAAAAGATGAAACCCCAAGGGAGAAGAAAAAAGAAATTATTTTAAGTAGCAAAGAGATAACTACTAGTTAGACCCTGGCTTTTGTCACATCTACCAGAAAGTCTTAGTTTCCTTCTAAAGTAAATTTATAATTGCCTAAAATAATGAACATAGTAAACAACGTACTGCTTTTATAGCTAATTTGGAGATTCAATTCTTAATTAATCTCCTTATGGGAAAGAAATAAGCAAAATTAACAAAAAAAGGATTGTTATTGCCACCCAAGTTACTATAGATAAGGTGGTGGGAGGAGGAGGAGGAGCAGTAGTAGCAGTAGTAGTCGTAGTCGTAGTAGTAGTAGTAGTAGTAGTAGTAGTAGTAATAGCAATCATGAATTTCTCACACTCTTTTATAAGTCAATGATCATTTTTATGTAAGTTTGTAACAAAAAAATTCCCCAAATCATAGTCAATAAGTCAGGTACCTAATTTAGTACAAAATTATTTATAAATTTATTCTAAAACAAATTACCAAAAAAGAAAAAATTACCATAGCTAGTATTTCTTACAGAATGTTTTGTAACATTTAGTACTTAGGAGGAATAATATAAGTATCTGAAGTCACTATAACAACTTCATCAATACTTTAGTATTTTGAAAGAAATTGATATTAAATTTTTATTGTTTTTGAAATGTATTATTTGACCTTTTCCAATATAAATGAATACAATAATATTGATATGTACAGTCAATAAACTTCCAGTATAGATTCCCAGAATTTGGATGATGTTACTCTGTGTTTCCAGAACTGATTCATTCTCATGAAGAGTCAAGCAGAAATAGAAGGATACATAGATGTGCTTATTTTATGTTAATCTCATTCTATATAGAGAATATTAATAGAAAAATATCAAACTCAGTGATTTTCTCAATAGATAAAGTAATGAAGCTTTCAAAAGGCATAATTACTGGCATGATAATGGGTTCTGGTAAATGAAAATATTTCAGCAATAATTTTTTATATATCCCTAAATTTAAACTATACAGTTTTGCTTCATGGAGTTGCAGCATGTCCTTCCCATAACATTAATTTTTCAATAATATCAATATTTTTACATAATTTAACACCATAGTCAACTTAATTGCACTTAAGTATACATATATTTTATCATTATGACTAGAAATTCAAATGCTGTGTTTTAGCATGTGTGTAAGGAAAATGTGGCCAATTTGTATAAAATGAAATATCTTTTGCCATTGAGGAAAATGTTAGCTGGTTGAATGAACTTTTTCTCAGCATATTATTGAGAGAGCAAAGAATGGCTTCCTAAAAGCATTAGAACAACAAAAAGAAACTTCCAATTATGAAGATCATGTATGCTGCCAATTTAAATAACTAGAAAAAATATAAATCAATAGTGTGCAGATGCTTGGACAAAAAAAAAAAAGCATAACTGTTTCCTGAGAAAAGGGAATCAAATGAGTTCAGCCTTATATAGGCTGAAAGCCAAGGAGATGGACCCAAAATAAAATATATATGCATTTATATGACCTTTTCCCATAAAAACAGATCCAGAAAAGCATGAATATTAAAGTAGTTTTTACAGTATGGTTTATATGTTCAAGATGGTAAAGGAAAACAGAAGCATGATATGGAAAGAAACTGAAGATTAAATAAAAAGAGACCATACTGAATTTCCTAGAGGTCAGAATTTATGGTGCAATATTAAAAATAAAATGTATGCTGAATGGCATTAATATCAGAATAGCTTTGCAGAAGAAAATATCAATGTACACAAAGCCATAGCAATAGACTATCCAAAATGCAGAATAGAGAAAGAAAAAAAAACTTGAAAAAATAGAGTGTTACTTCTGGTGGGATAGGATCAAGTAGTCATGTAATTGATGTCTCAGAAAGAAAGAAGGAAATGGATATGTGAAGAAATAATGACCAGAATATTTTCCAAAGTTGATGGAAACTTTATTCAAGATCTTAAATGTTCAATGACGCTCGAGCAATATAACAAACAAAATAATGCCAAAACACAATATACAAAATTGCTGAAAGCCAATGATAAAAGACTAAAAAAGGAACCAAAGTAAAAAGACATTTTATAAATGAAAAACAAATGCACTTCACTCTTAAACAACACAGGTTGGAACTGTGCAGGTCCACTTATACATAGATTGTTTTCAGTATATATACATACAATACTGTAAATGTATTTTCTTTTCCTTATGATTTTCTTTAAAACATTTTTTTCTCTAGCTTACTTTATTGTAAGAGCACAGTATATAATACATATAACATACCCATGTGTTAAGTGACTATTTATTTATTGGTAAGGCTTTTAGTTAACAGTAGGCTATCAGTAGTTAAGTTTGGGGTGGAGTCATAGGTTACAAGCAGATTTTCTACTACACAGGGGACTTGCAACCCTAACTCTTGCATTGTTCAAGGGTCAACTGTACAAGGATGACAGCAGACTTCTTGACAGAAACTTTGCAAACCAAGACAATAGAGAAACATCTTTGGAGTACTGAAAAAAAAGTGGACCTACAACTTTAAATACAGTAAAAATATATTTCTAAAATAAAAGCAAATAAAGACTATTTTAGAAAAACAAAAGCTGAGAGAATTTGTCAATAACAGATCTTCACAATGAAAAAAAATGTTGAAAGAAGTTCTTAAACCAGAAATAAATTGATGCCAGGTGAAAATTTAGATCTAAAAAGAAATGGTAGGGGTGCCTGGTTGGCTCAGTCAGAAGCACATGTGACTCTTGATCTTGGGGTTGTGGGGTCATAGGTTCAAGCCCCACATTGGTTATAGAGATTATTAAAAAAAATAAACTTTTTTAAAAGAAAGATAAAAAGAAATGGTAAATATATGGGAAAATATAAAATATACATTTTATCTCCTAAATTTTGTTTAAAGACAATTTACTGTTTATAACAAACATTTTAAGGTTTATAAAATATATAGAAGCAAAATGTATGGCAATAATAATTCAAATAATAGGACGGGAAAATGGAAATATAATGTAGTAAGGTTGTTATACTACATATGAAGTGGTATGTTGTTTAAGCATAGCTACTGAGAAGTTAAAGCTGTACATTGTAAACCCAAGAGAAGGAAACAGCAAAGTATAGTGCACCAGTGTTTGTGAAAAGAAAAAAACAACCATCCTTGCTTGTTTGTGATTATCTATGACTACTTTTACTTTACAGTATAAAAAGTTTAATAAATACAACCCGCGATCGTATAGCCTGAAAAGCATGAAATATTTACTACCTGGCCCTTTATAGGAAAACATTTGCCAAAATACGACCAGGAAAAAATAAAAATAACAAAATCAAAGAGATATAACTAACAACCAATAGTGCGGATAAATTGGAATGATTGTAAGAAGAAATTTTTAAAATCTTAAAAACACAACTAGGAAGAAAGTAAATTTAAACTCAACTCTATTGATATTTATATTAAATATAAATGGACAAAACATTTCAATTAAAAAGCAGAAGTCATCAGATTAGATCAAAAGAGGCAAGCTTCCATTCTGTATTGTCTAAGAAACACACCTAAAATTTAAAGAAACAAATAGGTTAAAAGTAAAATCATAAGAATATATTTCATGCAATCATAAATTCAAAGAAAACTGAGTGGCTATATAAATATTAAAGTAGATCCTTGCCATAACATGGATACTTGACAAACATTATGCAAAGAGGAAAAAAGTCATGCAGAAACACACTGTAGACTTCTAGAAAAGTGATTGTTTTTATAAATCAGTGATTGTTAAGAGTTGGAGGAATGAGAGGAACAATTGACAGCAAAGGGCAAGTGGGAACTTTTTGGCATTATGGAAATGTTCTCTATGATAATTCTGGGATAGCTTGCGTTGCCATATGTATTTGTCTAGACTCATTGTGCACTTGGAATTAGTGAATTTCTTTTTTTGTTTAACAGAAAGTCTATGAGATAAATAGAACAGTAATGATTATCCTAAGGTAACTTAAACAATATGCTTAAAACCATATAAGAAGTTTACAGTAAATTTATTGTTATAAGTAAACCTATAACTACAGACACCTGAGTCTTATTCTGAAGACTGTATTTACATTCTATACTGCTCCTCAGAAAATTGCTAAAAGGTCATTGAAGAAAAGGTCTTTGCCTATCTTTTCATTGCTCTGTCCTCAGATTTAGAATTGTAACTGGTCTAATCATAACCGGTTAACATTATTAAATGACTAAACTGTAGAACAAAATAATACATGTGTGACAAATTATGATTATCAACTGTCACAAAAGTGCATTCTATAAGTCATACGAAAATATGACAGGACAGCTACAAAATTGGAAAATGTTATTTTTAGGTTGTGTAAATAATACGTTCAATATATTTTCTTCAGCCTCAGATATTGTTTCAGGTGAAGTATCTTTAAATTTAAGGCAGTGCGGGGGCGCCTGGGTGGCTCAGTCGGTTAAGCATCCGACTTCGGCTCAGGTCATGATCTCATGGTTTGTGGGTTTGAGCCCCACATCGGGCTCTGCGCTGACGGCTTGGAGCCTGGAGCCTGCTTCGGATTCTGTGTCTCCCGTCTCTCTGCCCTTCCCCCGCTCATGCTCTGTCTCTGTCTCAAAAATAAACATTAAAAAAATACTCTAAATTTAAAGCAGTGTGGTCAATTGTTAAAATGTAGAAAAAAATAAGTATAGTCTTTCCAAAATCTTTAGATTTTCTGAAGTATATTTATTCTATTTTTTAAGATTATCAACTAGAGTCATAGTTTTAAATTTAGAAGTACTTCACCTGAAAACATACCTAACACATTTGAAAATGTAATTAATGTTCTATTTAAAAATAAGTGTACCTATACTCCTAACTTTGCAGACAACCTGTATTGTGTTAGCCCACATCACTTAATATAGAATATCTGTCATCAGAGTATTTTGAAAGAAACGAACATTTACTGAGAAGCTCCCATTCACCAGGGGACACACAATAACTCTGAAAGTCAGTACTTGGTGGGGGTGGGGGAAAGACGCATGCAGTAGAAAAAGCATTTTAACAAAACAAAACTGGACTTTACACCATTGAAGAAATATATTCTTAGAAAGATTATTCACTTGTACTTTCATTATTTTTGTTTTTGAATTCTCTATCAATTTAAAAAATAATGATAAATAGGGGTTTTGGTCTTTTAATATTTATAAAAGATAATAGATTTTAAAAGGTTAGGAGATATTGCATACTATATTTTAAAAGGAAAATTGAGTCTAAAGTAATTAGTTTTGTGTCTGAAGCTAGCAAGTGATGGAGTGGCTCATAGCAGAGTTGGAACTGAACAATTTCTGAAACTTGGCTTTACATCATGCTACTTGTTTTACTGATTGTTTCATCTAATCTTTATTTCTTAATGGTTTATATGAAGGGAGGTTATGAAAATCCTGATTTTTATTTTATATATCATAAAATAGTTCTAAATTACTGGATGGTATGAAAATTACTTGAAACAGAGGTAATTAAACAGAAAGATTCTTTTATCCTTATCTCTAACCGTCTTTCCTCCCTAAGATAGACTGGTAAGTTCAGTAAAATTGACGAAAGAGTTGTACTCATAAGCATAGCTTGGTACTAAACTGAAACAGATGAGCAAATTAGGTCAACATTATAAAACTAGCCAGTTTTATAGCTGGATAACACATAATGTGTTTAGAAGTTTAGAGGTAGGAAAAATGAAATCATCATTGGGTTATGCTATTACTGATTATTTGGATTATTGGACTATATAGAAGAAATAAGCACTGTGCAACTGAGAATATTTTCCTCAGTGAGGTTTCTTATAGTGACTGAAGAAAAACATACCCTCACTCTGGAACAACATCAGTTTTTTCATCTTTGTTTGCTTTTTTCATCAGCATCCATATACGCTGTTGTATCTCTCCCATCTGAAACAATCTCAGTCTCTCCTTCCCTCCCTCCCTTGTTCCTCCCATCTTTCCTACTCCTACCCTTATCCCCACTCTTTCAGGCTTGCTAGCTATATTTTCCTCTCTTCTTTCAAATTTCCTCCATTTCCATTGCTCCCAAGGCAACCTCATCTGCCACCTGGGCTTCTGTACTGTCCACCTACTCTTCTTGAGACCAGATTTGAGGCCGTAAAGTCCATTTCCCACAAAGCAGCCAAGGAACGTAATATATTCAATAGGAAATTAGATCATACCGCTAAATCTCCCACCCTAATAACCTTTCTATGGTTTCCCATTGCTTTTAGAATAAAATTCGAGCTTCTGATGAACATCTATAATGCCCTACGGGATCTGGTCCTAGCTTGGCTTTTCAACATTGACCCCAGTTAATCTCCTTCTTGCTCATTTCAGTCCAGGGCCTGTTTTCTGCAATTTAAACTCAACCATGTCAGTCTTTCCCATTGCTGTTCTCTTTGAACACTTTTTTTTCCTGTCTTTGTAAGCTAACACCTTCATATTGCAATATCTATACAGTTATTGTTTATAGGTTGTGGATTGATTCTGCCTGCACAATAATAATAGGAAACCTTTATATAGCACTTGATATAAATCAGACACTGATTCTAAGAACTATACATTTATATCAATATATTAACTTTACATTATATTAACTACTCATTTATAATTAAATTCTAACAATAACCTATGAGATAACACTATTGTTCCCCTCCATTTTTTAGGTGAGAAAACTGAGCACAAAAGATTAAAAGATATTAAATAATTTGCCTAAGGAGGTTTCAGCATGAGTAGTTGAGAAAGCTGAATTTCTTTTTTTTTTTTTTAATGTTTATTTATTTTGAGAGAAAGAGCACACTAGCAGGGGAGAAGCAGAGAGACAAGGAGGACAGAATCTGAAGCAGGCTCCAGGCTCTGAGCTGTCAGCACAGAGCCCAACACGGGAGTGAACTCATGAGCTGTGAGATCATAACCTGAGCCCAAGTCAGATGCTCAACGGACTGAGCCACCCAAGTGCCCCGAGAAAGCTGGAATTTAACAGAGGCACTCTGGTTTTAGAATCTCTGTTCTTAACTGAGCCTCTTGATGATACCTTTGTATTATTGAAAATGTCTCTTTAGGGGCACCTGGGTGGCTCAGTCAGTTGGTTAAGCAACCAACTTGGGCTCAGGTCATGATCTTGCGGTTCACGAGTTTTGGCCCTCATTGGGCTCCGTGCTGACAGCTCAGAGCCTGGAGCCTGCTTCAGATTCTGTGTCTCCTCTCTGCCCTTCCTCCTCTCTTATGCTCTCTCTCTCTGTCTCTTTCAAAAATAAACATTAAAAAATAATAAAATAAAAAATAAAATATCTGTTTAATTACATAACACATAATGGATATGTTTTTGGAAATATTTAATGAAACCTACACAAATTATGTAGGATTTCAGTTTCTTTCTTACCAAATTTTATTCTCCTCAAGTATTCTTAAAATACTTCAACAGGAAGTAATTTTGTAACAATAGGAGTATAAATCCATTTCCTTTCTAATGTGATCTATTTACATGAAATACTCTGAGCAGAATATTTGCAATATGAAGATTTTGATTGAGTAATTGTATATGCTAATTAATACAGCAAATTAAGGTTCTTGGTAAATACTACTAGAAATTTTAAAATGTCTTTTAAAGTTTTCAATATTCTAGTACATTCATTTTAAATTTTCACAAGATAATTTTTCATATAAGATAATTATACCAATGATTAAATAATAATTTCAATAAAAAAGTATAAATGTATAGTGATTTTTATTTTGCCAGGGTCAGAGATTAGTTATTAGGAACACATTGAATATTCTCACAACAGATTTTCTTAGCAGATATTTTCCTGATAGGAAATAGAATATTGATTCTGGTTCATGAAACAAATTTTCAAAAGTAAATTTATGTTATTCACTAAATTTGTTGTAGTTTTGGTAAAGAGCTTTATTTAATCCATTGTGACTTTGCCACTACCAAGGATGATGACTATAATAAGATCTTAAAGATCCAGGAAACCTATCATAGTTTTCCCTTCAGAATTCAGAAATTACAAAAGAATAAATATAAGGAATGATTGATAGAGACAATACCAGACTTACAGCTGAACAGCTGAATCATTGAATGTGGTTTTGATATGTGACCACAACAGGCTTTTAAAACCTCGCTTCCTAATTCCTAACCACAGAGTCACAAAGAGAAGGAGAATGAACTGCAGGACTTCCCAATAAAGCAGCATGACAGAGAAAAAGCAGACCAGAATTAACTCTACAGCAAGGCAGACATGAAAGAGAAAGAGAGAATGGCTTTGAACTCAGCAACTTCTTTTAACTTCTTTTAACCTAACACTGAGGAGAAGTTAGCAAGGGGTGGGTGAGGAAAGAAACCAGGAATGATGAGTCTGATTGTATTACCCATGTCTTGATGATATAAATCATATTACTTTACTGAATTGAGCACATTAACAAAACATTTCCTTCAATTTCTGGAGTGCATGGAAAAATGAAAATCTTCAGAATGATAAATATGACTACTTGAGCAGAAAAAAAATCAGCACAATAGTTATATCTACTGCTATAAAGTTCTTAGCTATCTGCACAATTTTTACACTTATAACAGGCCAACCAAGTCACCAATATATCTTGACTTCATTCCAGATAATAAATGAGTACAACATTATTTTAGTAATCAAGGAGAGGTTGGGGATTGATATGGATTGAGAAGTTATTTGTTAAAATGGTTTTTCCTCTAATGACATTGTTCAATAATATTCATTGTTTATGTGAGAAATTTAAATAATGCCACTGTTTACATACGAAATTGAGTTATACATAACCAAATGAGATGGAGATTTTCTAGTAGACGGGTTACATTTTAGAGCATCCAAGTTTCATTCTCCAGAATGAACTATTGGTCTGTTCCTTTGTACAGCACCTGTAGAAATTCACACAAAGGGAAAGTTTCTCAAAAAGCACAGATAAATCAAAATTGCTTTTTATATAGAAAAAGGATCTTGGTCATCTCCTGCCAGTACAGATGTTTTGAGTTGGAATTATACCTAATTTGAAGTAAGCTCAATATCATATATTCATTGGATTTGCAAGCTCCAACTGGTTGAGTTAGTCATCTACCTGTAGATATAATTGACAGGTTTGGCAAATAAAAAATACAGGATTCGCAGTTAAATTTGAATTTTGGATAACAAATAAATGTTTCAGTATAAGTATGTCACAAACAATATTTGGGACACGTGTGTCAAAAAAATATTACTTTTCATCTGAGATTCAGATTTCACCAAGCATTCTCTATTTGGCCTGACAACCCTATCCCTATGCCAGGATACAATTCCTTGTGTCCACCCCAAAGATATGCAGCCCAATATGTTCCTTTTTAAAATATAAATGTTATGATCTTATGATTATAATAGTTTTATTGGTGAATTTATGGTGAGTTCAATTACACTGCAGTTTATTGTCCTTGTAAGATAAGGATGTTCATTTATAGACTTCAAAAGTAGGGCACATCTGCATATCAACTTGAACTATTATAACTGAAAATATTATTAAGTTTTGCTCATTAGAGTGATAGGCTTCTAGTTAGATGAATACAGCAGTAGCTATTATTTAATAAAAATGATACATATTTTCCAGTGCAGGAAATTATTAGAGTCAAATATATTG
This sequence comes from Cryptoprocta ferox, assembly GCA_028646485.1. Taxonomy (NCBI): domain Eukaryota; kingdom Metazoa; phylum Chordata; class Mammalia; order Carnivora; family Eupleridae; genus Cryptoprocta; species Cryptoprocta ferox. The sequence continues at coordinate 42,914,929 of CM053562.1, forward strand.
GCCTAAAAAAGGCTTTTACTTGGCTCATTCATATATTGATATATCTCCATTGGTATGAAATATATTGTTAGATTTTCGATCAAACTACAAAATTTAGTACTTTTTTTTTTCAGGAACCAAGTTTATCTGCAACTGAAGTGGCTAGAAGGATACTCTGGCTCTAGTGCAGCATTTTGAACAGTATCCTCACAGCCTAAAAATGTTACCCTTGGGAGGATTGATGTTTATTGAAGTATGTGTCCACATGGCTTTACATTGACATCTTATCATAGCTTTGGCAGAAAGAAATTGAGATCTCAAAGCCGTCTTATTTTTAAGTGCCCAATATAATGTAAGTTAGCTCTCCAAACTTGAAGGCTGACAATGCCTTCAGAGTGAATTTTAAAAATACATGTTGTTTTAGAAGAAAAACAAATAATTTAGTAGCACACATCCCTTGAAACTTACAGTTAATTCTGCTCTACAAGATTCTTTGTATTTTGCAAAATCATTATATCAGGTATATAGTATAACAAAGTCAAACATATTTAGAGCCTTCGAGCTTTTTAGATACGTTTCTATTGTGTTTTTTAATGTTCATGTTTTTTTTTTTTTTATTTTGAGAGAGAGTGAGAGAGTGAGCAAGGAAGGGCCAGAGAGAGAGGGAAAGAGAAAGTCCCAAGCAGGCTCTGAGTGTCATTGCAGAGCCCCTGATGTGGGGTGTTGTCTCAAGAACCCTGAGATCACAACCTGAGCCAAAATCAAGAATTGGACACTTAACTGAATGAGCCACGTAGGCACCCCTCTGTTGTTGTGTTTTATAAACAAAATGTTATCAGGTGATTTTTTACAGAATTCCCCATATGAATGTTCATATCTGGGATGGCTATCTATAACCACAATTAGTTTTTATAATTAATAAGTCATAATACACTAATAAACATTTTGTCTACTATTTCTTTAATAGAAAGACCTTTTCAGTGTAATAGCTTAAAAAGGATGCAATATAACTGTAGTTGTTCTGAACAGAATTAGATCCTTTATTTTTATCATCTGTTGGAACAAAAAATGAGTACCTGTCAGATATTTCCAATGACAGTAATCTGAAAATAGTCAAAGTTATGTACACAATCATGCTGTGGGCAGAACTATAGCAAGCTCTCATTGACAGCTATATGGTTTGAAGATTAGATGCTCTACAGTAATTCCTGTAATTTTCTGTAAGTAGTATAACAAACTTGGCATTTATTTATCTTCTAGATGAAATGAATGATCATCAAAGCACCCTCTCCTACATCCTGATTAACCCGTCTCCAGATACCAGACTAGAGCTGAATGATGTTGTGTAAGTTGATCTCATATCTCACATAAGGCATTTATTTTTAGAAAACCAATAATATTTATTTTTATATTTTTGTTTTCACCATTACAGTCCCTTATTTCTTGTGTCATAAATGCTTAGAAACTCCAAGTCTAATTCTTGTGTTCAGTAAACAAACGTATTTTATGTATTTCTATATGTAATACTATAAAAAAACTGTAGAATGTTGAGGCATAAAAGAAGGAAAGAGCAGAGGAATTCTGTATTCTTTGAGCATATATTTGGAGAAATAAGAGAATATATGTAGAATAATAAGAGAACAGCTCAGAGGAAAACTTCATATACCCCACACTATCTCCTTCTAAATATCTTGGCGTTTCCAAAAGCTCTGAGTAAAATGTCAAAGGCTTATTAAGAAAAGGTCTATGGTACTAACTTGATTAATCAAGAACTCTGTATTATGCATGGACAATTGCATTAGTGTGTCCTTAAAAGTGCAATATAGAGATGAAATATTTTTCCTGATTTCAAAGTGCTTACATTCTAATTAACAAAACTGCAATTTAAAATAAAAAATTTAATAGCAATATATAATATATAATATATATAATATGAATTTGTTACTAATGAATTAAGCACCCACCAAGTGAGACAGTGCTTTTCTAATTTCAAAGAGGAAGACATTATTGTGAGTTACAGTGATTACAGAGGATATGAGGGGTTGAACTAGACTTTGAAAGGTAGATAAGATTTGTGTAGGTGGAAAGCACAGGACATTCCAGAACAGGGACATGGCTAGAGAAAATGCACTACATGGGGATTGCATAATATGCTTCACTTGGCAACACTACAAGAGTCCAGTTTGACCAGAGTAAAAAAACTATATTACTAGCATCTCTATTGTTAATTAAACATAATATTGGAAACATACATTAAACCTTACTCTGGAAGGACTTAAGGTGAAAAATACAGAGTTTAAACTCAATATAAACCTTATAGGCAAGGGACAATACTTAGATATATGAACAAGAAAGTAGCAAGATTTTTAGAAAAGCATTTTGACAGTTAATGGTGTCAGCCTAAGGGAGAAATTCCTAATGTGCTTCTGCCCTTGAAGTTCATGATCCTGAGGCTGAGCTGGATGAAGAGCTGCTGAGCTAAGGTAGCTAACTCCAGGTTGCATTACTGACCGTAATACAAATACCAAAGATCCAAAGTCTCAGCAGGTGTTAGGTCCACAGGTTGTGTTTGTATCTATAATCAGGAAAATCAGTTATAAAGTCAGAGACTAGGAGGACTGAGAACATTCTGTGATGCAGAGCATAAAATGGATCCATGCAAGTGGTTTAGAACTAAAGCTAGTAATATGCCAAGAACTAGAAGCCTACCTTTATACATTTTGTGGGAGATTTTGGCTGAGGTGGAAAGGGTACTTTTTTTTTTTTCTTTAAGAGCGTTGCAACAAGCAGTAGAATTGATTAGCAGGATGGCTTAAGGTTGAATAGACATGAAAATAGAGAAACCAGTTAAACTGCTGTCAGGCAGGTGTGAAGGAGATAAGAATCTCTTAAAGCATTAGGAATAATGGATTGTAAAAGCAGGCTTCTATGTAGATACATTTATGAAGGCAAAGAGTAAGACTTGTTCATTGATGTGGGAATTGGAAAAGGAGTATAACATGGCAATTCTATGTGATTGAAAAATAAATAAATGCTCATTCACTGAAGCAAGTCAGAATAGGGAAGCAATTTTCTAGGACGGAAAAGGGGCATTGTTGGCTGTGGAGAAAAAGGAAATGATAAGTTTTCTACTATGAATAGAAATTCTACTTTATTATACTATGAATAAAGCTGATATAAACATCCAAAGAGAGAGAGAGAGAGAGAGAGAAAGAGATGACAAGCTAGAGTTTAGATACATCATTCAGTGTGCTAGATGAAAATAGCTACAAAGCATATAGAAATATAGTACCAGAACTTTGAGGAGAAGCTAGTTCTATGTAGAAAATACTTATTTTTCATCTTCCAGATGAACAAAGCTAAAAAGACAATGATTTTAGGGTAGATAGATAAGTGTGTTTCAAAAGCTTCTGAAGAAAATACATCAGCAGAAGTAACTCTGACCCCAAATCAGTGTGAAAACAATTTATAATGCACCTCAGATACAACTAATTAGTATAATGCTTTATTTTGTCATCTGATGATACTGGTTAGAATATAGGAGCTTTGGGGAATGAGATAATTTCACCTGCTAGAGTTCTTAAAGCAGCTGTCAAAAATTATGTCCAGTGGTGATGGTGAATTTATGGAGGACTTTAAGTTACATGGAAATATCTTATTTATGATGCGTCTGCTTTTAAAGTGCCCATTCTGGAGACTTTACCTGGTATATTACTATAATAAAACAAAACTGCTCTGTTTGTCTTGTGTCCATATTTATATATGTCTTTCTTCCTTAAAACCTACAGTTTTATTAATTTTCCATCTACTCTGTAATCCCAATCTTCTTATGCCTTTTTTTCAAATTAGTTATAATTATGTTGACGATATAATGTTTTTAAGAACTTGTGCTTACCTTATTCATATTTCATAAAAAGTCATAAGTTTTTGAACTTAATATAATTATTTCCCATGACTATTTTTGATGGAATGGGAGTATTATTCACCTTCTTAGTCTATAAACATGACTTTTCATTGAATAAACATTTATAATTTGAAATAATTCCCCCAAAATTTAAGTTTACAATTAAAATATGTGTATTATAATATGTATTTTACAGATAAAATAAACATGGCATTTTATGCCTTATGGATACTATTTTTTTATTTGTTTAAAGCTAAAACATTAGTTTGGTTGCCATAAAAAACTTTTTTGCAATTAATTTTTTGCAATTAATTAATTAAACGGTATTTTTGACCGTTAAAATAATTGTTTTACTATAACTGGAGCAATGTTAAATATGAAAAAAAGTGCCTACCATGACAAGAATTACATAAAAACATGTTTAAGAAATTTATTTCATTAGACTCATAGGTTTAGTAGTGGTAATAATAAAGGAAATCAACTTTTGCAGCTATATCAATGAATTCAGGAGATAACGAATTATACTCATACCTTTTGTTTTTCTAAATAAATTGTTTTCAAAAGTTTATTTTAAATAAAGGGGCAACATTAATTTGATTCAAAAAATAATAAGTAACTAGGTGATAGGTGTTAAACAGTTTAATGTTCTTGAAATAAATGAAAATTAAAATACAAAATATCAAATTTTATGGGATGCACCAAAAGCAGTTCTAAGAAGAAAGTTTATAGCAAGAAATGCTTATATTAAGAATTTAGAAAGATCTCAAATAAACAACCTAACTCTACACCTCATGGAACTAGAAAAAGAACAAATTATGCCCAAATGTAGCAGAAGGAGAGAAATAAGTCAGAGAGAAAATAAATGAAATAGAGACTAGAAAAATAATAGAAAGGATCAAAGAAACTAAAAGCTGTTTTTTTTAAAGATAAACAAAATTGACAAACCTTTAAGTAGACTAAGAAAGAAAGAGAAGACAAATAAAATTAGAAATGAAAGAGGAGACACTAAAACTGATACTAAAGAAATACCGAGAATTATAATAGACTACTATGAACAATCGTATGCCCCCAAATTATATAACCTGGGTAGTTATGTATAAAATAGATACATTTCTAGAAGCACACAACTTACCAAGACTGAATGAGGAAGAAATAGAAAATCTGAACAGACCAATAATGAGTTAAGAGATTGAGTCAATAATAAAAAAAATTGGGGTACCTGTGTGGCTCAGTTGTTTAAGCATTCAACTTCAGCTCAGGTCATGATCTCACAGTTTGTGAGTTCAAGCCCCACATCAGGCTCTGTGCTGATAGCTTGGAGCCTGGATCCTGCTTCAGATTTGGTGTCTCCCTCTCTCTCTGCCTCTCCCCGACTCATGCTCTGTCTCTATCTTTCAAAAATAAATGTTAAAAAATTAAAATAATAATAATAATAATTATAATTATAATGTAGAAAACTCCACAGGCAGATGGCTTTAATGGTGAATTCTACCAAATATTTAATGAAGAATTAATACTAATCCTCCTCAAACTCTTCCAAAATATCAAGGGAGAGGGAACACTTCCAAACTTATTCTATGAAGCCAGTGTTACATGGATACCAAAACCAGTTAAGGGTATCACATGAAAAGAAAACTATAGACCAATATCCTTGATGAATATAGATGTAAGCCAAATTCAAGAAGATATTATAAATATTATGGACCATGGCCAAGCAGAATTTATCCTCAGGATGCCAAAATGGCTCAATATATGCAAATCAATAAATGTAATTCATCACATTAATAAAATGAAACATAAATATCACATGATCATCATCGCAATAGATGCAGAAGAAGAACTTGACAAAATACAACATCCTTTTATGATAATAACCCTTAACAGATTGGGTATGTAAGGAACATACCTCAATATAATATATTATATATATATATATATATATAATATATAATAAAAGCCATATACAATAAACTCGTTATTAACATATAAATGAGAAAAACAGAAAGAGTTTTCTCTGATATCAGGTTGCCAAGGTTGCCCACTCTTAATATTTCTATTCAATATAGTATTGGAAGTCCTACCTAGAGTATTTAGGCAAGACAAAGAAATAAAAAAATATCCAAATCAGGAGGAAGAAATATAATTGTCACCATTTGCAGAAGTCCATTCTTTATCTTATATAAAGAAATTCCAAAGAACCAATCGAAAACCTGTTGGAATTAGTGATTTCAGTAATGTGAGAGATTATAAAATCAACTTACAGAAATCAGTGGCATTCCTTTACACTAATAATGCAGCATCAAAAAAAGAAATAAAACTATCATATTCACAGTAGCATCAAAAACAATAAAATACTTAGGAATAAATTTAACAAAAGGAGTGAAAATCTGTACATAAAAACTACAAAACTTTGTCCCTGCTGTCTTGCATGCCTATTCTGTGGAACAGTAGTCGTTTCTCTCCGCCAGCCTTTTCTCCCACCTAAGTGCATGCCACCACCCCATGGAAGATTCGATGAACAAGGACATGAGCCGCCTGAGGCCCCAGAGCTATCTTTTAGGTTGTGAACTAAAGGCTGACAAAGATTATCACTCTAAAGTAGATAATGATGAAAACGAGCACCAGTTATCATTATGAATGGTCAGTTAAGGGCCTGGTGCAAAGAATGAATTGCACATTGTTGAAGTAGAGGTGATGAATTGCAAAGGCAGTCCAATTAAAGTCACCCTGGCAACTTTAAAAATGTCTGTACAGCCAAGGGTTTCGCTTGGGGGCTTTGAAATAACATCACCAGTGATCTTACGGGTGAAATGTGGTTCAGGGCCTGTGCATATTAGTGGACAGCACTTAGTAGCTGTTGAGGAAGATGCAGAGTCAGAAGATGGAGAGGAAGAGGATGAGAAACTCTTTAGTATATCTGGAAAGCATTCTGCCCCTTGAAAGTGGTAGCAAGGTTACACAGAAAAAAGTAAAACTTGCTGACGATGAAAATGATGATGAAGATGACAATGATGATGAAGATGACAATGATGATGATGATTTTGATGATAGGAAGCTGAAGAAAAGTCTCCAGTAAAGAAATCTATATGAGATACTCCAGCCAAAAGTGCACAAAAATCAAACCAGAATGGAAAGACTCAAAACCATCTATACCAATATCAAAAGTTCAAGAATCTTTCAAAAAACAGGAAAAGACTCCCAAAACACCAAAAGAACCTAGTTCTATAGAAGACATGAAAGCAAAAACACAAACATGTATAGAAAAAGGGGGTTCTCTTCCCAAAGTGGAAGCCAAGTTCATCAATTATGTGAAGAATCGCTTTTGGGTGATGGACCAAGAGGCTTACCTGGTGGTGGAGGAAGTCTCTAAGAAAGTAGTTTAAACAGTTTGTTAAAATTTTTGGTCTTATTTCATTTCTGTAACAGTTGATATCTGACTGTCCTTTTTATAATGCAGAGTTAGAAATTACCCTACCATGTCTGATAAATGTTGTCCAAGGTCCATTGCCAAGAATGTGTTGTCCAAAATGCCTGTTTAGTCTTCAAAGTTGTAACTCTACCCTTTGCTTGTTTTTTAAGTATGTATGGAATGTTATGATAGGACATAGTAGTAGTAGTGGTCAGACAAATGGAAATGATGGGGAAACAAAAATATACATGTGAAATAAACTCAGTATTTTAATAAAGTAAAAAAAAAAACTACAAACTTTTGAGGTGCCTGCGTGGCTCAGTTGGTTAAGTGTCCAACTCTTGATTTCGTTTCAGATCATGATCTCATAGTTCATGGGTTTGAGCCTCACGTTGGGCTCCATAGAGTCTACATGGGAGTCTTTCTCTCTCCCTCTCTTTCTGCCCCTCCCCCTCTCAAAATAAATAAATAAACTTAAAAAAAAGAAAACTACAAAATTTGGCTGAAAGAGCATAAAGAAGACACAAAGATATGGAAAGACTTCTTGTGTTCTTGGATTGGAAAGATAAACATTGGTAAAATGGTCACACTACCCAAAGCTATATGCAGACTCCACAAAATCTCTACCAAAATATCAAACGTATTCTTCACAGAATTAGAAGAAATAATCTCAGAATTCATGTGGAACCTCAAAGGATCCTGAATAGCCAAAGCAATAGCCAAAAGAACAAAGCCAAAAGTATCACACTTCCTGATTTCAAAATAGACTACAAAGCCATAGTAATATAAACAGTATGGTCCTGGCACAAAAATAAACATCTAGGTCAATGGAACATAATAGAGAGCCCAAAATTAAATCCCAGTATTTATGGTCAACTAATATTTGAGAGAGTAACTAGAAACACCCAATGGGGGAAGGGAAGTCTTTTCAAAAAATGATGCAGGGGACACTGGAGAAGCACACATACAACACTGAAATTAGACTTCTTATCTCATACCACTAAAAAAAAACAAACTCAAAATGGATCAGACTTAAATATAAGACCTGATATCATAGAAATTCTAGAAGAAAAAAAGGAAGAAACTCATTGATATCAGTCTTTGCAATGATATTTTGGTCATAATGCCAAAAGCTCAAACAATGAAAGTAAAGATCAACAAATGGGACTACATCAAACTCAAAAGCTTCTGCACAACAAAAGAAACATCAATAAAATGAAACAACAGCCTACAGAATGGGAGAAAATTTTTATAAACCATATCTCAGATAAAGGGTTAATATCCAAAATATATAAAGAGCTAAAACTTATTTTAAAAAACCCAAAGTATCAGATTAAAAAATGAGTAGTAACTAAATATGTTGCAAAGAGGACATGAAAATGGCCAATGCTGTGGAAAGATGATCAACATCACTAATCATCAGGGAAATGCAAATAAAACCACTATGAGGTATCACCTCACTCCTGTTGGAATGGCTATCATCAAGAAGACAAAAGACAACCAGGGATGGTGAGGATGTTGTAAAAAGGGAACCTTTATATACACTGTTGTTAAGAATTTAAATTAGTCCAACCACTATGGAAAACAATCTGAAAACTCCTCAAAAAATTAAAAATAGATTTACCATATGATCCAGCAATTCCACTTTGACATATGTTATCGAAAAGAAATGAAAACTGGATTTTGATGAGACATATGTATACCCAAATGTATTGCAGCATTATTTACAACAGCCAAGATATAGAAACAACCCAAATGCCCATCAGTGGATGAATGGATAAGGAAAATGTGGTATTATACACAATGGGTATTATTCAGCGATGAGGAAGGAAGATATCTTGCCATTTGCAACAACATAGATGGATCTTGATCACATTATAAAAGCAAGATGTCAGAGAAGGACAGATACTATGTGATATCACTTATATGGGGAATCTAGAAAAAAGTCAAACCCATAATAAAACAGGTGGTTACCAGGAGATGGGAAAGTGGAGTGATGAGATTGATGGTGCTTAAGGATCCAAGCTTATAACGAAGTAAATAAGCCATAGAGATCTAATGTAGAGTATAATGAATGTAGTTAATAATGATGCACTATAATGATGTAATGTGATGAATATGGCATCAATGACAATCATATTAAAATATATAAATGTATCAAAGTAATATGTTGTACATCTTTGATTTACAAATTGTAACATGTTCAATTTACCAAATAAAAAAGAGTTTAATATGCACTATTAGTTTTCTTCATCAATCTACAATGCTAGTGATATTTAAAGTAATTATAAAGCAGTGTGCATGGAGAACAATATCTGGTTAATAGATTCAAGGACATTAATTTCAACTTTTATTTGATCGGAGAAAATAGACTGGAGTGCTTTAAACTGCCTTTTCTCATATTCATTAAGGAACATATTTTCTGAATATTTTTCTTCAGTTTTTAAGAGGAAAAATACAATCCTCTATTAGAGTTCTCTCTTTAAATTAGGTTTTCTGTTAATTTTTTGTACCTCCCAAATTATTATAAAACTATGAATTACTAGTTTCATTTGCATCTGAAACAAGACTTTTTCAAATGCTGCCATTACCCGGATTTACTTTCCTTCCCTCCCTGCAAACTCTCAGTGGCTTCCCAACTGCCTTTGGAACAGAGTTCGAAACTACTTTATCCTGAAACTTAAAGTCCTCTGCGAGCTGTTTTCTACTCTTCTTCCTGAATTTACCTTCTACTATTTCTTGATTTAACCACTCTCCCGAAAGGAAACTCACTTTCAGAAGAGATCAGGAACGAGGCTAGATAGAAAAGCTCAAATCGACCTTCTCAGTAGTGTTCCCTAATTCTCTCTGTTGCTTCTTTTTTCTCTTTCTGTGATGTTTGGAATTTATTTTTCTTATGTATATCTGCTTTATAAATTAAATTATATGAATCTTCTGCAGGACAGGGGTTGGGGTTTGCGACCTTTTGTATTCCCAGTGCTTAATGCAGTATTCCAGAAGTGCTCAAGAAATGAAAGCTCATGTTATTTGAGACTCTGAAGTAAAACATCTGTCTTAAATTCTAACATTACTGAAATGTATGAGTTTGGCAGATGAACACTTTCCCATTTACTAGTAGAATAAATTAAGAATTATTTTTTATTTTATATAAGTGCTCATCATAGCATAACCTAAATTTTAGATTAATTTCCATATAATTAAAAGGCTATCTCTGCCCAGTATTCTTCACAGCATATATTAAATCATGACTTTTTTAGAATCTGGAAGTACTTAAATTAAAAGAACTATAGAAATAATTTAGATCAAATGTATTTATGAATTATGAAAGGAAGACTAAGAGCAGTTAAGTAAGTAATAGAAGAATCATGGCTAAGATTTAGGTCTCCTTGTTAGAAAAATAGCCAAAGAAAGGGATGATAAATCAATAGAACACTAAAACAAATCATAAAGTTGTGATAGGATGAAGGTGGTGAAATGGATTATACCTAAAAAATAATAATTCTTGATTCATCAGTATTTATCATCATGATCTGGGTTATAGATATAATACAAATCCTGCAAAATTTTATAGGTCAACTAAAAAGTGAGTCCTTCTACCAATGCCGTATCTAGACATGGTTTAGACCACCTAAAAGCTGAATACATTTGAAGCAGGAGTCTGAAGTGTAAGTGTGAATTAGTTTTGCCATTATTTACTATTACAGTTATTTGCTTTGTTTTCTTTTATTAGATACTTAATCCGACCAGATCCGCTGGCGTATCTTCCAAACAGTGAACCCAGTCGAAAAAACAGCATCTGCAATACCACAGGTCAAGACTCTCGGGAGGAAACTCAACTTTGATAAAAAGAAAATAAGAGACCTTTCTTTTTCCTACAAGAATCTTGCTTAAAACAACTCTAAATCTTAGGGGAAAATAAGTGCTGCTGGCATGAAATAAACTCGATCAGAATATATTCCATTCTCTCATATTAAAAGAAATCTATTCTCTTAGAAGTATAGATTATTTTGAAATTTAAAGTATTGCTTCTTGGTACTCCTATTAATATTTGAAAAACATCAATGTAATGATTTTGAAAACCTAAATTGAAACACAAAATTTAAATCGGATATTTGTTTGACAATAATCCAAACTGTATGAAGCCAATTTTTAAAAATATTAATGTTTTATGAAAGTAAACAAAAAATCCAAGTATATTTGGTGTATCACAATGGACATAGAAGATTGTTGCTCCTCTTAAAAATTAGTCTTATTATATTCCTTAAACTTGCTGTTTTATAAAATTGAGCTCATCATAAATGTCTAACCTTCTCTAGAGATTAATCTAGAGATTAACCAACAAACTTGTGTGGCTGACTTTTGTGTAAGACTCACAATTTGCTTTAAAGTATAAATCTTTAAGTCATTTTAACCTTTTTTGTTGCCTTTTCAGATGATATCATATTCATTTTAGTATTTGAGATGTTCATAGCATGTCTTATTACACTGAAGAAACCAAAACAAAAAAATATCAAGTACCTGAACTTTTTGCTAACTTTATGTCCGACACACATTGTATGCCAAGAAAAGTGTATTAAAAAGCAAATATTTATTGTTCTTCTAAAAGAATAGCTAACAGAGAAAATACTGAAAACACATATGTTGATTTAAATTTAAGCCAAGCATTGAAACACTAACTGAAATATGCAGTAATGGTTTATATAGCTCAAAGGCTCTTGAGCTTTGACATTTTCATAATCTCTATAGTATATCATATTAGAAAGATACTTTAAAATTCAAAGAGGCAAAACGACATCTTTTATGGGATACAAGGACATTTCAAAACATGAAAAGTTCCCTTATGCCTTGAGTATTGAAATACTCATACATGAAACAATGGTATGTTAAAAATTTTGATTTAATTTTGAAAAATCATCTATAGGAACTATGTTTTAACACTGTGAGGACAAAATGTGTAAAGATAGGTAGTTTTCACCATTGAAATTTACTATAAATTATGAAGAATTTGACAGTTATAAATTAAATATAAATTGATCCTTGGTGACACCAGTGCTGTTATCTTATTGCTTTATTCCCCTTCAGAAGGACTGAAAAGCACAAGAGCAGCGTTTGCCAGGTAGTTGGAATGTGTTACAGTCTTCCCATGAGAGAGACAGTGGTAAATTTCAAAAGGTATTTTTCTTTTAATTGTGTGTTTTAAAAATTTCTGGCCTTGACATTGAATTCCACAGAAAATAAGAAAATAAGACGTGTAAGACTAGAAAGAGACATTTTCTTCTTTTCATAAAAAAACAGATAAATTGGAAAGACAGTGGATGAATGAAAAAAAAAACATAGAGAAAACCTAAAATTCCCCAAAGAATTCTATGGAAATGAAAATGTAAAACCTAACATGAAAAATGATAGATTATAGCCATTGTATAATTTGGCTTCGAAAGGAGGAAATGCTTATTTGTTATTGTTTTTGAGTATTTTCCATTACTCTCATTTTAGAGTAACAAAAACACCAAGAATTTCTCTAAAACAGAGAGAACCTATCTTTAATTTTCTTTAATCAGCTAAGAAAGTAGAGAATTTTTAACAAGTTACTTAAAATTGGAAGCGTATCTTAAAACAAAAATTATATGCATATGTGTGCGTGTATGTTGTGGACACATGAAATATATTTGACAAACTGACACATCCACCTATAAATTATTCAAACTAAAGGCAGAATTAAACTACTATCTGTAATGGAGAATGATAATGAATTTAAGTAACTTATTTTATATTTTCAAATAAAAAATCAAAAATGATATACTTCTTTGAGTTGCCATTTCATTACTCCATTACAGTTATTTTTAAGAGTAAATGTAAGATTTTATGAATACTCTATTTCCCCACAAGATCTCAAGTTTAGTATTTTTACATTATGACCATTGTCAAGACTAAGACTTTACGCTAGGACACGACTATATTTCCTATAAAACTAAAAGTTTTGTTTCATAAATTTTACAATGATTATTTTTGATTATGAACATTAGTCCAAATTTAATAGTTGACACAATTCATAGCAGCTTGCTATAATGATGATAGTTTATTAGTCTTTCTGTTACTTAAAGAATAGAAAATGCTTATAAAAGCCTTTTAACAAACTGTTGCCTTTTTAAAATACTTAACTTGCACACAAAAGGAAACATAAAGTCAGTAATAGTCCTTGTAATCTTATGGGAATCGGTTCTGTTTATTGTCTATGTACCATTTTGCTACCAGTTACATTGAATTGCTTAAAATGAATAATAAAAAATATTTCTGATGTTGAAAACCCCTTAGTGCTTTTTGCCAAAACTTTGTTTAACCAATTATGTTTTGAAACTACAAAACTCCTTTGCCACTTTTATATTTCAAAACCAACATAAACATGAAGGTATTCTCATTGGAAAAGATAGCCATAAAAAACTGGTTGAATTACTTCTTAATGTAATAATTTCTGAATAACTTAATTTAGCAGGAAAAGAAGAGGGAGGAAGGAAGGGTCAGGGATGGGAGGTAGAAAAGATGTGAACAAAGGGAAGGGAGGGAAATGGAGAAAATAAAAGGAAGGTGGAATATAACGAATGTAGGTGCCACAAGATAAATTTTGTTTTAACAAACCAGAGCCAATACACTAATTTAAAGATCAGAAAAGCACTGGTTAAAGAAAAGAAAAATAATTTTAAATGCAAAGATAGACTTTTTGGCTCCAGGAAAATGGAGCCTATTCCTCCTACTAAGTATAGCTTAAAAAACCAAACCAAACAAACAAAAAAAAACCCTCTAGATATTATTTATTAAACAAGCATCAGAAGACGGTGAAGTGAAAAGAAGGAAGACAGCCCAGGGAGCTGGGTCTTGCAGAACAGAATGGGGTTGAGGGGGGTGGATTTCCTCCGTTTCTTTGTGTTCTTCTAGGTAGCTTGCTCTGTACATTGGGAAATACCATTGAACATGGACCAAAAAGTCCCAAGAAAACCTGCTTTCCTTGCCAGGGACTGACTCTTGCAGCAGGTGGTGCATTTGCACAGCACAGAGTCCTGATGCTCCTGCTGTGGGTCCCTGGCCTCCTCCAGTCACATACCCAGGGCCCAAGAGGGGCCTCAGCACCAGCTCACAGAGTGTTGTAGTCCAGTGCCTCCAGTGACACCCTTCCCCATGAACGACTCTCCCCAGATTTCCAGCAGGTTCTGACGGTGCAAGTACCACACTGCCTTTTCTGCAATTCTGTGAGCCACTGATAGACCCTCTCGCTTGATTTCAGTCCTGGGGTCTCTTCTTGGGGCACTCTATCTCAGCTCTGGTGGTGACACATGCTTCTTATATCTTTATATCTGCTGTTGCTATATGATTTTCAAGTTCTCTTTACTTATTACTAACCAATCTGTTATTACTCCAAAGCTCTGCTATGGCTAACAATTCTCTACATTAAACTTTCTCTGTCCAGATTACCGAGTGGTTTCTCTCTCCAGATTGAATCTTGGCTGCCACATGATGCACAAATCAGCAGTTTTTCAATCTGATTAAATATGAGGTAATATTGATATCAAATTTCAAGGACTGCAATTTAAACGACAGATTTTGGGGAAATTCAACAAATTAAACAGCACCTGCTGGGAAACTTTTAAGACAGACCATGCTTGTCCTGTGGAGTATTAGGCCGCTTTATTTCATTTTGATCTCTCCTTTCTTTCCTTCTTTTTTTTTTTTTTTTTTAAATAGGACTGCTCTTTAGTCTATTTTATTTGGAGTGACGTGTCAGCTGTAATTATGGTGGATCAATCTAATATTGTACCATATGGTCATAAAAATAGTTATTTGGCTTATCATTAAAGCCTGTGTTCTTACAATTCAAGAGAATTATATTTTATAATTTATATCTAAAAGTGTTTTAAAAGAAACAAAATAATGATCTGTCTTCCTAAGTATAAATCATAGCAGAAATCTTTAACAAACTGTACTATAATTTAGTCTCACTCCAAAGAAATGTATAGTTCTACACAGATATTTATATTTTCCTTGTTTCTACTATATACAAAATATGTTTCATTTCATGTGATACCAGGCTAGATATCTTTGCATTTGAAAACTAAATACAATTCCAAAAGGAAACTCCTAAATGTATAGACTTTCATTCCTTGATCTGTGTTAGGATTCATATAGAATAAGAAAGCTTGAGATGGTCTCAAAATACAAGTATTTATTTTAACTGAAAACTCTCAATTTACAAAAGACAGGGCTATGAGACATTCCTATTACTAGACCTGAGGTAAGTACTGAAGTTGAAGTTTGTAAATAAGTGCTTCATCATACAGGGCACAAATAAAGTGTATAATGCTAAAGTAATAATTTTTAAGTTGTAGTTTTTATTACTCATGATTCTCATATGTCAAAAGTTGTACTAATATTCATCAAATGTAATGGATTCTAAATTTTAATGGAGACCCATATAAATGAGACCCACAAAGAAATCTGTCATTCTGTCATTGTCTTAGTCCATTTGGGTGGTAATAACAAAAATACCATTGAATGGGTAGCTTAACATTTATTTTTCACAGTTCTGGAGGCTGGGAAGTCTAAGATCAAGACATCGTCAGATTCAGTGTTTGGTGAGAACTTGCTTTCTGGTTTATAGATGGCTTTGTTCTTGTATCCCCACATGGCAGAAAGTGGAGAGGAGCAAACTCCTGGGACTATTATAAGTGCATGAGTCCTATTTATGAGAATTCTGCCCTCATGATCTCCTCAAATCTTAATTTCCTCTTAATGACTCTACCTCCTAATATCATGACATTGGGGACTAAGGCTTCAGCTTATGAACTTGCAAGGAGGGGGTTATAAACATTCAGCCCACAACATTCTGTCCCTGTTCCCATCCCCCAAATTCATGGTTTTTTTTTTTCCACATGCAAAATATATTCATTTCATCACAACAGTTTCAAAAGTCTTATCTTGTTTCAGCATCAACTATAAAGTCTGAAGTCTAAAATCTCATCTAAATATTGTCTAAATCAGATATGGATGAAGCCCAGAGTACAATTTATTCAATTACTGTATTAGTCTGCTTGGGCTATTAGAATAAAATATAATAGACTGGGGGTGTTTAAACCACAGAGATTTATTTCTCATAGTTCTGGAAGCTGGGAAGTCCAAGATCAAGGTGGATTTGTTGTTTGGCAAAAGCCTACTACCTGGTTTGTAGGTGGCCGTCTTCTTGGTGTCCACTCACATGATGGAGAGTAGAGAGAAGCAAGCTCTCTCAAACTTTTTAAAATTTTTTTAATGTTTATTATTATTATTTTTTGAGAGACAGAGAGAGAGAGGCAGAGCAGCAGTGGGGGAGGGGCAGAGAAAGAGGGAGATAAAGAATCTGAAGCAGGCTCCATGCTCTGAGCTGTAAGCATACAGCCCAATGCAGGGCTAGAACTCACTAACCTTGAATCATGACCTGAGCGGGAGTTGGATGCTTAACCAACTGAACGACCCAGGTGCCCTCTCTCTCAAACTCTTTTAAGGGCATTAATCCCATTCACAAGGCTTCGCCTTCATGACTTCATCTAATCCTAATTATCTCCCAATGGGCACCTGAAATCATCACACTGGAGGGTAAGATTTCCAAATATGAATTTGAAGGTGACACACACAGTCAGTCTATCACAGTCATAATGATCTAGCAAGGAAACTGGCACTTTATGATACATATTTGGCAGGACAATGTTGGCTATGCTGCAGTAACAGATAAACACCATAATCTCAGGATTTAATATAATAAAAAAATTATTTTAATCTAGAAGAATGCCCAGTGAAGAAAATGACCATAAGTTTTAAGTTAAAGATTTTATAAATATATATTCATTGGAATAATATAAATTTCCAAATCATTACAGTAACATAAATATAGTAGAATTTTTTTTTACCTTAACCAAAAATTCAAACTTGAACAGAAAAAGTTGAGCAAACAGTAATAACTTCTTGAAAAATACTTCAGTTTTAGATGTTTTGCACCAACTAAGCTACAAACGATTTGATTTTGAAAATAGAATATCTTATGATCACTTTTTAATGAAAACTAATTGATTTTTAATGTTTTTGGCAAAAAGCATACTGTGAAATGACTATGAAATGACTGAAGTTTCCACTGGAAAACATGTTGCTGAAAATAATTAAGTAGCTGTGAATGATTTATTACCTCTGACTAAAGGAGCAAAGTTCTTTATCTTGGATTATTCAGCATCCTTCAAGTTAGCGTGGGCAATCCTCATTTCTCACTTTAGTGAAATTAAGATTTTTCCTTGACTAGGAAACAAGTTGCAATCCAATTCGAAGCAAGAGGAAAAGTCATCACTTTCCCTGGTGTCCTTATAAACCTAAAAGCCTAAATTAGCAAGAGAGAAGGTGTTCTTTGATCACTTTGGAACGCAAATATTCTAGACACAAGAGATCTATTCATTTTTTAAACCTATTTACTAATATGTTTGTGATGTTTATCAGATAGTACTAAAAGTTAAAAACACTTAATAAGATGATTTTATTTCATCAAGTCCTTTTGGGGTCATGCTATCATTTTTTATTGTTTGTTGAAATGTGGATATCCATGCAATGCAAGTAACAAACTATTTAAAACTGTATTATTAAGTATTTGTAAGAGCAAAAGCTTAGTATTTCAAATTAGTTTCTGTAATATTTGTAGTTTTTTCTTAAATAGCCACTATTAAAAGATATTGACAAGATCTGCCTGCCTTATAATTATTGGTCTCAGAGCAATTTTTCAATATTAGAAGAATCAAATTTCCTTGACATCTTCCAACATTCCTTAACACTTTCCTTTTGTTTACCTCTTTATATAAACTAGCCACCAAAGCAATTACAAAACTCATATAACTTTGACATAATTTAGTGAAGTAATTTAACATCTTTTTGTATCATAGATAGAAGACAATTTTCAACTAAGTCTGAAATACAATTGTTTCTTTATAACTCTTCTGATAACATCACAGAATAAACTGCAGGATACAGATGATGATCAAGGGTAAGTCATTTGTTTTGTGTATACAATATTGACCACTCTGTAGACTTATCTGTGTCCTAATTGCCACATTTTGCATTCTGCTATGGGTCCTTGTGTCCATTCTTACAGAGGTCTGTAAGGTCTGGCCCCAGGGCATACAGATGATGAATGGTGGGACAACTTGACTCCTAAAAAGGCAGTTGGTCACTCACCATCAACTTCCTGATCTTGTTACGTGGCAGTTGAGTCTGTGTCCATTACTTATCAATCCAATGAAAAGAGAGGATTGCTTAATGTTACAGAGGGCTCTGCTGGAGGACGTAAGTGTTGAGTTTGCTCTTGGAGACAGTACTCATTTCAATTGGTTCTGTCAGAGACTCTGAGGAGCAAGAAACCACTGACCTTGGTACCTGAGTGATGAAACTGGAAATGATTTTTGTGGAGAAAATTCTATAGATTTAGACATGTTAAAATTATGATGTAGCAATTGTATGTTGTTATGAACTAAAAAATGATTGACATGAAGACTTTAGAAGCTCAGAAATAAATCTCTGTTGAAAATTATTAACAATATATTTAGCTGACATACCCATTATTTATGACACCACTCAGACTGTCATCTGTTCACAGGATATAAACACAAGACTGTTGCTTTATACTAGTTCAAAAAAGAGATTCTCAAATGTTCAAGGGCAAACCTGAGGCCCAACTTTGATTTTCCTCTTTTTCTTCATTACTCCTTCCCATCACTTAATTTCTGAGTTCTGTTATTTCTTCCTCTTAAACAACTCTCATATTCTATATTCTTACCAGTTCTGCCCCACACTGGAGTACTGAAATGCTAGCCTACACCTCAGCTACTCCAGTGAATGTGCCAAACCCAGTCTTGCCCTCCTCGTTTCTTTTCTCCAAATTATGATTAGAAATATTTTTCAAAAATTTAAATTTATTATTAGTTAAAATCACCCAGAGGCTTCTCATTGGTCTTAGGATAGAAACCACAATTAGCAGGCCTAATAGTTAGGATCTGACCCATGCTTTTACCTCTCCCGTCTCACTTCCTGTTCACTACATTTCACTCACACTGAACTGTATTTGGTTTTTCAAATGTGC
The DNA here is from genome assembly GCA_028646485.1 of Cryptoprocta ferox. Taxonomy (NCBI): domain Eukaryota; kingdom Metazoa; phylum Chordata; class Mammalia; order Carnivora; family Eupleridae; genus Cryptoprocta; species Cryptoprocta ferox. The sequence goes on from CM053562.1 coordinate 42,934,354, forward strand.
TACATGCTTTTTCTCTAGTGAAGATACAAGCATGTTATTTCTTCTGCCTCAGATTATATTCCTCCTACCTTTGGCTATCTAACTCTTACTCATTACGTATAATCATTCAATTATAACAAATATTTATGTAGACATATCTTTGAAATAAATCATAAAAAGTACTTCTTCACTGCTCACAATATCACTGCTAATAGTTACTAATAAACTAGTGAGGATTCCTTTTATACATTTTCATAGTATCCTGAACTTCACACCTATTGCCCCCATTTGCATTTATGATATTATTAGTAGTATTATGATCTAGCATTGATCCATAAAGAGGAAACTCAATTCTAAAATCTGGTTACAAAATCCCTCTCAGAGAGAATGTACCTTTTGCTGAGGCACACTGTTGGGCATATCTGTCTAAAAGAGAAGCTTCTATGGAAATAACATGGGTGGACTAGGTTTAGCCAATGTTGGTGGCAGGTGACCTGGGCCTCTTCTTTATTCAAAGGACTGTTAATTCTATATCTTTTTCAGGTTTGAAAGTGGAGCCAGTGTCAAAGAGTCCCATGGGTTACTTGACTCAGGTTCTACAAATCAAACTTTGGTGGGTTGCCTTCATTCCCAGGTACACAGGTGTCATTTCACCACTGCTAATGAAATCATTTCAAAATCAGATCATAACATCAGACCTGCTGCATTGGAAGGTAATTGTAGTAATGTGACTTGAAGGGTTCAGAGTTGATACTTACTTAGTCTTGCCACTCTGGGATTCCTCCCTTCCCTGTGGAGGTCACTACATTCGCAGTTCTTTTCAGCCACATTCTAGACATAGAACAGTAATAAAGGATGAATTAGATTTAGGTATCATAAGCTCTCTTTGTGAGTTATAACTTTATGTCAGTGAATCTCATCCTTGTTGCAAGTTAGAATTAACTGTGGAACTTCTGAAAAATATCAAAGCTCAGGCCCCTTTCCAAACAAATTAAATAAAAATCTCTGAGGGAGGAGTCTCACCTTTGTATATTTTTAAGGATCTTTAAGCCATTCTAATGGATAGCCAGCATTTTTTGCTTATTTTGCTAAATAAGGATTTAAAGTGCTATTGCCTCTGAAAGTGAATTTTTGTTCTTGGGAAATAGATGTTCAGTGGTATGTGCTTTCCTCCATGTGCCCGTTCAGGAATTAGGAATTAACCACAACTAATCTCATGTGTCCTTTATTCTTGTTTATCTCTGTCACCACAGGAAGCCCTAGGCCAAACCTTCATTTCCACACTGTAATCTAAATCTGACTTTGCATATTAATACCCATGTCCCATCACCCTCAACTTTTGAAACCATTTGATTGTGGTTTAAATAGAGCCACTTTAGACATAATTCAGACCTCTGAAAGTGGAACATGAAGTATCTTACAAGGAGAATGTTGTACTTGAAATCTTAGAAGCTTGTCTAGAATCTTTAATATTGCTAATAAGTTCTGGAAAACAAAATGTGAAATCATGGAATTCATATTTAGGCTTATACTTCTGTATCTGGGTCTACAGTTTCTTGATATGGAAATAGTCTTGGCTTAATATGGGCTCTCTTGGCTACTGGACTGGAAACAAACCATAAGCTGTGGTTACAGTTGTCCTCAGTATTTATTTCTGTTATGCTGCTCAAATATGTAATCTTCAAAGTTTTAAGTGCAGCTATACAGTTGCTGTTCCATAAAATGATCCAATAAGAAGTATCTTCAAAAGAAAGAAAAGGAAGGAAGGAAGGAAGGAAGGAAGAAAGGAAGGAAGGAAAGGAAGGAAGAAGGAAGGAAGGAAGGAAGGAAGGGAAAGGGAAGGGAAGGAAAAGGAAAAGAATGGAAAGGAAAGGAAAAGAGAAAGAGAAAGAAAAGGAAAGAGAAAGAAAAGAAAAAAGAAAAGGAAAGGAAAGAGAAAAGAAAAAAGAAAAAAGAAAAAAAGAAAGAAAATCTGACATGACACTTAGAAATGGAACAATTGTCTGTCATTCTAAGTCTACATTTGAGCATGACATATTAAATATCAATGCAGAACTAGATTGGTCATATCCCCAGATGATAATGTTTCATCCTCCTTGGTAGACTAAAGAATAATGAAAGAGGAGATTGAGAATTGAAACCAGTCTATTTTTCCATTCCTGTTCTATGAAATTCTGGCTCCAAGATACTTTTCCGTTTCTGTGCTAAATAACTGCAGCACATAGCATACTTTCATTTTTTTGTGTGTCAAAAAACATTGGCCTTTGGCAAAAATTATTAGATTCTTGCTCCAGGCAACGTTTCTGGAAGATATGATTATGAACAAACAAAACAATTGATCATCATTAGCTGCCTGCTCATCATTACTCACTTGAAGATTCTTTCTGTGCCCAGCAATGCAAGTTTTATGTCATGAACTTGACAGAATCACAGTCAAGTGTGATTCTGCCTTGTTCCTGCCTTGAAAACCTGCTTTGAAAAACCACCTTGTATCATCCAGCCCAGGCCTTAAAACTTGGTTTTCTCCTTCTGAGACACCACCCAGGTTCTGACAAAACAGTATTCTTCTTTATTATAGTAAATCTGACGCATAAGTTTGCTTGCTAAACATCAACATCAGCTTTCTGATGGATATTTTGGGGAGTCAGAAGCTAACAGAACACATAACTCTTTTCTCCTTCATCTGGTATATGTTAGTTATGATATTATAACTATTCTCTTGGTTCATAAGTATAATTTTAAGTAATATATAAAAATTTTTATTTCTTAATGTACCAACTTCAATGTCTTTCGAATCTTCATTAACAAGACTGAAGATTCCTCATTAGTGAAGACACAGAAACAGATACATATACATATTTTCCCATTTATTAGATTAAAAATGGTTTTTTAAAGATTATTTACTTATTTATTTTTGAGAGAGACAGAGACAGCATGAGTAGGGGAGGATCAGAGAGAGAGGAGACAGAAAATCCCAAGCAGGCTCCACACTGGGAGATCCCAACGTGGGACTCAAACTCACAAAATCGTGAGATCATGACTGGAGCTGAAACCAAGAGTCAGACACTTTAACCAACTGAGCCACCCAATCGCGCCCCTTAAAAATGTTTTTATATTGAAATTGTCAACATTTATAACATTTATCTTCCTGCAGTTGTTTAATCTCATTTTGGCAGTAAATCCTTATTGCCAGAGAGTAAAATCACTTTACCATAGTTTTTCTGATCAGCACTTGATTTTTCTAATGTAGAATATATATATATATAGTGTATTTTTTTTTTACAAATTAAATAATGTTCTTAAAATACAACAAAACATCATTACATACAAGTCTCTTTGAAAAGTCTTTCCAAGTCTTTCCAACTTACAAAATTTTGTGCAAAAACACTGACCTCAAATAAATAGGTGGGGGGCCAAGTGGGAGAGAGCTTAACTTTTTTTTTGTTGTTTTTTAAATTAAAAGTTAAAAACACCAGCTGCACTTCAAAGTATTTGCAGGATGAAATGCATCAAGAAGGCTAGGAAAAACAGCCTTCAGAGTCAGCTGCGTTTTCAAATGAGGTTTCTTTGTGTTCAGAATTCACAATGGATGCCTCCGCTGAGGTCCTTCACGACACCCTCTTTGACCAGCTTGAGGAGGAACCTGGTCTCTGTTGTCACATTATGCATGGTCTGAAAGTTCATGGCAGCCATGCAGAGGTTGTCAAAGTAGTACAAAGGTGTTTTGGGTTGATTGAGGTCATAGCCAAAGCCTGCCAAACTGACTTCATCACACAGATGTGTGGCTAAAACAACAGCAATGACACCAATGGTGGGGACGTTCTTATCTCGGCCCCAGAACCTTGACTGGGGCTCTGAGTACTGAAGGATGTCAAAGGTAGTCTCTTTGATAATAACTGGATTCAAAATCCTGAAATGCTTTGGCTGTAGTGGGATTTTTTCCGCCACGTGCTTCCAGAAGAAGAGCCGCACCCAAAATGGCAGGGTTTCATTTTTCACCATTGCTTGAAGCCAGTTGAAGTCAACACTCTTAAATAAAACAGCAACAAACAAGTCATTGGAATAATAGTCAAGGTCAGACAGTGGCGCGCCCTCTGGGTAAGTCATCCTTATGGTAGTTTTATTACCAACATGCTCTGAATATCCCTCAACTGGTGCACTGTTTAACCTTATCACAACATCAAATTGGTTCAGGGCATGGCCTGTATATATATATATATATATATATATACACACTTAACCTTTCTGTCCACATTTTTCAGTGGGGCTTATTGATATTCTTACATGTATGAGAAAGTCTGCTATTTAGATTTGAATGACAGCTTTGGTAGATTTTATAGTAAACATTATTGCATTGCTTTTTATTTTCCTCCTAACTGTGTGGAAATTACTCTATTGCATTCTGGCATTAGATGTGTCAATGGAAAATATCTGGAAGCCTGGGGCCACCCTGATAGTATTTTTAATCTTTATTTGCAAGGGGCATGATATTTCTGCTAAGATATAAAAAAAAAAATCCTTTATCTTTGAAGTTCAATAACTTCATTAGCATATGTCTGGTTATTTATTTTTCTGTGTCATTTTCTTTCTTTCGTTCTTTCTTTTTTTCTTTCTTTCTTTCTTTCTTTCTTTCTTTCTTTCTTTCTTTTCATTTTACAAAACACTGTATGGTCTTTCAATAGGCAGATTTATTTTTCTTTCTCTTAAAACATTCTATTACTTAATAAATACTTGTTCCTGTTCTATTTTTATAATTTTTATTTGTTTTGTTCTCTTTTTTAAGGAATAAAATTATTCTTATGTAAACATCTTTTCTATCATGTATTCTACTTTTGTTCTCTTTTATAAATTTAATCTCTTTACAATTTTCCTCTGCATTCACTGTGATTTTCTTAGACTTTCTTCTAGGTTACTAATTTAGTCTTTAATTTTGTCTCTATTTTTTCTCCTTTTCTACAAAATTATTATTTGTAGTTCATTTGGTTCTCAATTAATTTCCTCCTATTGTGGTCTCACTTTTCATTTGATGCTTTTATAAAGTCCATTTTTTAAAGAAATCTCATTTCACAGACCCATGTCCTCATTAAAGGTCTTTCTTATAATAAACTCTTTCAGATAAGCCTTTTTTCTTCTCTTTTATTTCCTTTGAGATTAGATTATTTGACTGTCTTTGCAGACTATTCAGTTCTTGTTTCCCATCTATTTTTTAAATTGAGATATAATTGACATGTAACATTGTATAAGCTTAAAGTGTCCAATATATTGATTTGATACATTTATATATTGTAATATGATTGCCATTGTAGCATTAGTTAACATCTCCATCATATCACATAATTATCATTTTTCTTTGTCACGGGAATAATTAGTCTCTCAGCAAGTTTGATGCTTATAACAAAGTATTGTTGTCTATAAACACCACCTTTGTTTCCTTACTTATGCTCACTAGTGCCTACACACAAGACTTTTTAATTCTTCTTTCTGGACTTCTGCCTTTCACTTTTACCTCATCTTCTTTGTCCACTTTCTATGTCTTCCTATTTGTTTCCCCTCCCATTTTATGTTTGCACAGTGGCCATTCCATTTATTTTCTTGCTCATAATTAATGTGGGCAAGTTGTTGGAACTTTCTTTTTGTTTTGATATAATGGGTAAATTCTTCATGACTCTTTCCCATCTAAAACATGATCAAATTATACTTACATATAATTATGTGTGTGTGTGTATATATATATATATATAAATATATATATATAATGGGCTATTATTCATGGATCCTGAGTACATGGGAAGAACAGGTTAACTGAGTCTCTATGCAGCCTTAGTTGCTGTGCCTAAATTCTGTCCTCTCACTAAAAAACACAAAATACCTTTTATAAGGCATCTACCCAGGTTTACCCTACCACTTCAAGTCTATCCTTTCCCATGAGACTGAGAAGTTCTCTTGAATAGAATATCAAATGATCAACTATGTCAACTACCACTGATAAGTTAAATATGATGAGAACCAAGAATTGGTCATTGGATTTAGCTATGTGGAAGTTACTGGTGACCTTGATAGAACAATTTTGGTGCATTCTCTCTCTGGAAACCCTTGTTCTCCTGGATTCAAGGACAAATAAGAATCTTCTGGTTTGCTTTACCTCTGTGACTATGGCTCTCTCCATGCAGCTCCTTACACTGTGGCAATGGCCTTCAACTAGAGTGAATGATCCAACAGAGAGAGGCCAACAGAAAAACCACATGTCCTTTATCTTTTACTTTTAAATCACATACCATCACTCTGCATTGTTTTATTTGTCAGAAATGAGTCATTAAGTCTGGCCCATACACAAGGAAAATGAAATCTTCTCTAGTGTCTTTTCTTATGAAGACTCTAATCCCATCATGACAGCCCACCCACGTGGTTTCATTTAACTCTAATTTGCTCCCTCAAGGTCCCATCTCAGATAGCATCACGCTGGGGATTAGGGATCTGACATGAATTTTGAGGGACAGAAACATTCAGCACACAATAGCTGCCATCTCTGGACTTTTTCAAAATGTACTGGATCTTTTTCCATGTGTGGCATCAGAGCAGTCCATATGACTGTTGACACATCATTTATAAATGGGTAGATCATTGCTACTCACCTTGTTGCCTGTTTGTTACTTATTGGCTGAAGTTATGGACGACATCACAAGGCATGGACTAGGGTTTAGTTTATTTGCCCTGAATACAATCTCAGGAGAAAAAGTATCTTTTCAACAATGGCAAAACATTGTAAGTTTACATGACAGTTGTTAAGGTCTAAGATGCAAAGGCATTAGAAGAATACAGGGTTCAGATTTTTCAGTTGCTAAGAGAGTAGATCTTTAGAGTTCTCATCACAAGAAAAATAATTGTAGCTATTTTTGGTAATGGATGTTAATGAAACCTATTGTGGGGATCATGTCTCAATATACATATGTATCGACTCATTATACTCTGAAATTAAAATCATGTTATATGTCAATAAACTTCTTTTAAAGTTAAGATTTATTTAATATTTAATTGGAATGTGAGTGATTAGATGTGAGACTTGAAGAGATGAGAGTCAACGGCTTATGCCTTTATAATCTGATCACTTCCTCATTCACGACCACTGGAGGACTATTTCCCCTAAATGTAAAACATGACAGTTCTTTAGTATTAATATATTAAAAAGTAAGACATATCTTTAGTTGTGCTGTAAATGCAATATAGGCATGAAATTAGATCTTGATGACTGTACATGTTTATAGTAATTAACAACTGAAGGCATTTTTTTTAAAAAATCCAACATTATAGATGTTATTATGTTATGTATTTAATTGTATTATTTTTACAGTGTCCTCTATAATTCCTAATCCCAGCCACTATTGTTTTGGTGTGTAGGACTTTCTGCAGATCAGCTACTGACAGATTTTTAACCCATCCTCTGACCCTCCTGTTGAAACATCTGAATGCTAGCCTGATTACTCATTGACTCTTAATCTATCATTATGGAAATCTTTTGTCTTGAAGGAAGACAGCAATTTTTCAGTTTTTATTTTCTTTAAAATTATTATTTTCCATATTTTGAACTACAAATAAAATATATGTTGTTAATATATTGATTTCATAAGTATTATGATCTAGCATCAAATAATTCTATCTCTAGATAGTTTATTTTGTTGATGACCTAAAACTTAATAATTAGCTAAGTCATGGTTTAAAGAATTTTTTTAATATTTATTTATTTTTGAGAGAGAGAGAGAGACAGAGCGTGAACAGAGGAAGGGCAGAGAGAAAGGAGACACAGAATCCTAAGCAGGCTCCAGGTTCCAAGCTGTCAGCACAGAGCCTGACGTGGGAACTGTGAGATCATGACCTGAGCCAAAGTTGGATGATTAGCCAGCTGAGCCACCCAGGAGCCCCAAACTAAGTCATGGTTTTTAATCAAACTTTATAATGACTTGCAGTAGAAATAAAAAAATATTTTATTGAATATTACTTAATGAAATTCATTAAATTCAGGAAAGTGCTTTTATGGCTCTAAAAATATTTTTTACTGTTGTATCATACATAAGTATACATTTTATTTATATTTCAGAAAATGTTTGGACTTTTATTATTATATTAATGAAATTCACATTGAATAACATTTTTCTTCTTATTGTACACATAATTTGATATGATTTTTAAAAGTGTTTTTAAGAACATGGATGACTTAGTTTTGAATGTCTCTAAAGCAATAAAGTCAACATTCTTAAGTGTTTTAACATTTAACCACATTTTCCTCTCACATACACCTTGGTTTGTCTTGTTAATTGTCAAATCCTTTAATTTAAATGTGAAAAGTCATCAGATTTGCAAGGCAGGCATAATGTTCCTTCCAAAAATTTTGTTACAAATTAAGCAACTAGTATGAATTATTCAAAATGAATTTGTATGCCCTGTGAGACTTCGCTCTCTCAGCCCGAATGATTTACTTGCATGGAAAAGTTGTCAAATAAAAGAATGGTACAAAGCAAACTCTGACACCACATTACTACAAATAAATCATTTTATGCAAGAAAAGAATTAAACACTTTAAAGTATTTATAAATAAAAATACAGAAAGATCTGTAACAAATACAGATCTTTCTTAAGCACTGGTAAGAAAAAGTATCAGAGCTTAACAAGCAAGTGAAAAAGTGACATTATTCATAATTAAAACCAAAATTACTGACAAAAGGAGAGAATTTCTCATTTCATCATCTACCAAGGAAATTTTCAACACCATATTCTGGACTATGAATCAAATAAAAAGATATCACTTCAGAATAATATTATTATAACCTGCATTACATTCCAAATGATACAAAATTGGCATTAATTCAGAAGTTGATAAAAGTCTTCTTCATTGCAGATCAGTGAATCTTCAGACATCGGTAAATGTGCCCATTTAATAGAACAGTTAAAATCCCTCAGAGATATGGAAGAACATTGTGTGTTTTGCAAAGAAATACCAAAATGGGCACCTAGGGAAAGATTATTCAAAGTGGAAATGAATGCTTGAAACAAATTAGGTAATAAGGAAGCACTTGGTAAGTTTGTGTATTGACTATGTGGCTGCAATAACAAATGATGTATAGGCTTTCAATCAAGAGTTACTTCTGAGAAGCTGAGATTTAATGAGGGGATTGTTTTATTCATTTCTCCACATCGTGCTAAGAAAGCTCAGGCACTTCAGCCTCATTAGATATAGGATACCATTGAGTCCACATTTCCATCACTCAAGCAAGTTAGCTACCAGCTAGGACATTAAAGCCGGAATTTCTGCAAGTTGACCCAAATCAAATAATTTGGCATGAACTACTGTAACATTTCTCACCTCTTGATCTAACTCCCTTAGAATTTACTCCCACACAGGGTCCCCAGGTTTCTGTCAATATATATTGCAAATAAATCTTGCAATTTGAATAGTGTCTAAGTTATTTCTTCCAGAAGTGTAGCATAGACCTCTCTTCTTGGAGCATGCTGAAATTTGACACCAATTATGGGTTCAGCAGAACCAAGAAATGATTGTGATGGGTCGCCAGGAAATTGAGTGTCTCCTATATGTCAGGGTTCTCTAAAGAAACAGAAGCAGTATCTCTATCTCTAACTTACCTATGTATCTATACCTCTATTTATATTATTGATATTTATATTTAAAGAAAGAATTTATTTTAAGGAATTGACTCATGATAATGGAGGCTGGCAAGTGAAGTCTACAGGTTGAGTTGGCGGGCTGGGGAACCAAGGAGGAGCTGATGCTGCAATCCAAGTCCAAAGGCCATCTGCACAATTCTATTTTGCTCAGGAGAGCCCTTCAAATGAGCAGAGGAAGCTCACCCAAATTATGGAGGGTAATCTGCTCTACTCAAAATCTACTAATTTAAATGCAATTCTCATCCAAAAACACCCTTCAGGTTGACACAAAACTAACCATCCAACCGTTCAAGCCATCTGCCTATCATAGGATTCAATGACTAATTTTTACACGTAAAGCTTGGTGAGACTATGAATTCAATTGTTGTAATCTAGCAGCCCACAATTTTGCATTTGATTTCTGGCAACATAGACCATGTGGCTACACAAATTAAGAGATTTTTTTAAGGCTGTCACAGGAGCTTTAAGGTTATCAAGAAATAACTTGAGCTGAGAGTTGTCATTTTCTTTCTCTAACCCTCAAATGTTCTCAAAAGAACTCATCTTGCACCATGGTCATCATTCCTGTGATAATTCTCAAGTGCGGTCCTGATTTCCTCTGATTCCCAAGGCAATATGCTTTAGTTAGTGCTTCATCACATGCAATCACAGGGATAGCTTAGTTAATTGTGATGCTACTACATGCCATGGATTACTAGCATCTCATCTGTTATTGGTGAGGAGGTCAGAACTGTTCTCAAGTCCAAGGGCAGGACCAAACCAATGGCAAAATTCCATCTTGGCAGTTCTAGCTTCTAGATCCACTCTTGGTATCAATTCTGTATCAGTCTGAATCTATTCAGGGAAGAGAAACTACACTGTAATTTGAATAGGAAAGTTTAATATAAAGAGTTTTTAACAATATCAGAGGATTGAAGTGATGGGGGAGTTGGTAGTGAAGAAATAAAAATACCTAAAGAATATAGAAGAATATGTAAGGAGCAGTCATCATCCGTAGGGTTGTGATAGGGTACCCAAAGGACAGTCCCTCCACCCCCACACCAAGGCAAGACTAAGATACCAACCCTGCTGGAAAAGGCCACAGCTGTGGCTCACTGGTGACAGAGAAATTTTTATGGTGCCTCACTGGCAGAACTTGTTATAAATCTGCCCTCTGGGGTACCTGGGAAAGCTGCCCTCAGAGAGCCATTATGCTTCAGAACTTGCTATAAAGTCAGAAAGGAGGCCCAGAAACTTCTCTGGGATGTGCCTTGCAGACAGCACTGTGCTGGGAAGTCTCCCAAGGGGTTGCTTGGAGATGCTGCAGGAGGCCTGCCAGGCGCTGCCGGAGCCTGTTTCTGGAGGAGCCATTCTCCGCAGAAGCAGAAGGTAGGCAAGCTATTCACTGGGGAATTGGAACTGAGAAATGCGTGCTGGAGCAGGCTGGTGAGGGGAATGCACAGGCACCAGGAAAAGAAGAAACTCAAAACCAAACAAGCTTTTCCTTGTCCAGTCCAGTATCCCTCCAGTGCTTTCTACTGACAAATATAAACATCTTGCCAGCTGAAAGAGGAGAAATAGTTAAAAGGTCAGGGCCATTTTTACAGAACACACTATGAAGAACGGATTTGGAACTGTGAGGCAATAAATTGATCACTGGCATGGAAGGGAAGCTCTTCTATATCAAAGTCTGCCTCCAAGTCTGAATTCCATTTTCAATGGTATAATTGTTAATGTAAAACAATCCAAGCTGTGACCATTCAACTTTCTATATATATTTTTTTAAGTGTATTTATTTATTTTGAGAGAGAGAGAGGGAGCAAACAGGGGAGGGGAGAGAGAGAGAGAGAGAGAGAGAGAGAATCCCAAGCAGGCTCTGCACTCTCCACAGAGCCTGACTCTTGGCTGGAACCCACCAACTGTGAGATCATGACCCGAGCTGAAACCAAGAGTCAGAAGCTTAACAGACCGAACCACTTAGGTGCCCCAACTTTTTATAATTTTTTACCCCCCCCCAAAAGGGAAATTGATTATTCAAGAGTCACTATTAGACACCAAATGAAAAGTTTTGATGGAAGTTTAGCCATTAGAGGGGAATAATATGTGTAAGTGGTTAATCTTGCAAATTTGTCAAAGAATAGTTTCTGGCTTTAAAAAACCACCTTGAAATGATATTGCTCCAAGACAGATGGGGGCTTGTCAAAAGAACATGGAAATCAGCTTGGGGTTCCACTAGCCAATTTAGGAGAAAAACCTTGACTATCAAAAAGAGTAATGGCTTAAATTAATTTTTAAACACCAAATGGATGAAAAATCTGAATTGAAAGTGAAATGAACCACCCCCACCCCCTCCACACATACACAAGTAGTGATAGAGATGCAGAGAGAGACAGAGAGACAGAGACTAATCTAATTTTTAGTTTAGGAAGAATTCATGGATGGGCACAAGAAACAGTGATGATGGTGTGATTGTGTACTGCAGCAGGAGGGAGAGAGCACTCTGTGCCTCTTAGCAGACATGTTCTGTTTCTTGACCTGGCAGTGGTTATATAGATACCCACTTTATAGTTATGTGTTAAATTTTATACACATGTTTCATGGGTTTTCCTGTATGTATATTGAGTTTCAAAATACAAAAAATATTTTAAAAATATACATCTTATTTGATACCTCTGTACACATGAAACTAAGGTGATAGTAAAGAACCACTAGAAAATACATTAATCTGTATTGAAAAAGGGTTCTGAAATTAGAACAACCTTTTCATTTGGAAAATAAAGAAGTTAAAATTGTTTACCAGTAATTTTTATGCTTGTTATAATTTGAATCATCGTAGAGCTATTTTTGTATGTGTTGGTGACATGCTTTTCTACTATTTTGAGATTCTCAATGTGAAAATGTGGAATTTAGAATTCTTTCACTTACTATATCACAACATCTTCAACATTTTGTTTGTGGAATGAAAGAAGAGAAAGATATGTTATATTTGGGAAATGATCCATTGTCGAAGTATAATTCCACTAAATTCCATCTAATGACAAGAGAGACGAGTCTGCCAATTGGAGAAAAAGTAATAAATGCTGTACGGCCATGTGCTACCACTTACAAAGTCTTCATTGGTGTTGATTACTAAAAATTTAGAGTAAATCAGGAAAAATGTGTTCTAAAATGGTGCACAGTTATTTCAAGCATATTTGGGTATAAAACATGCTCATGAAAGCAAGTTTAAGATCTCATTCAAATAACTTGCAAAACTGTGATATATAAGTTGAATGCCAATTTTATATGTAATATCTTCTTTGGTACCATGTATTTTATCTGTATTTATCAAAAATGCATAAGGAAAAGAAAGAAAACTATTTTTTCCATCAAACCCAACAGACCCCTCCAACTTCCCTTCAGTTTGCTTGTGTATGCCATACAGCCATGTTTTTTTCTGTGCAGTCAAGTGAACTTTACTGGTTGGAAACACACTGCTCTACAGTTTAGCAGTGTTATTATTTAGAACTGAAATGTGCACCAAAGAATATTTAGAAATAGTGGGTAATGTTTGGTTACCTAGTAAATGTCAGTAGAAGTACTGGCTTTTAATGGCAGGCTCTAGGAATGTGAAAAGTTCCCCAATGCATGGGAAGCCGCTGCACAATGAACTATATATGTGAAATGCAGACTTCTTTGAGAAACAGTGCCTTTTGTGGACAACTGCTCTCCTTAAAGTGGAGACGCCTGATAGTGCAGCTTCAGGCTCCGTCATCTGCTGGTGTATTGTAATCCTCTTAACTTCACCACATTTCAACTTCCCTACTGGCAGAATGTTATATATTTCCCACCTACATCGTCAGATCCATTTGAGGAACAGGTGAGGTTAGGCACATCAAATCACATTGTAAAGGGAAAAGTGTTGTGCAAATACACTATCCTTGGTAGAGAGAAAAGGCCAAGGACAACATATCTGTCCCTTACTTAAGTTATAATTTATTACTCAGAAATAATAATAATAAATCAGTATTCTGAAATACTTTTTGAAACACCCTCCTTACAATAAAAATATAAGATAAAGGACCATTCACAAAATCTTTGACAAGTTTTATTCTGATTCAATGCCTTCAGCTTAGGTTTTACCATGTGATAAATTTTATTCTTTTTCTTAAATGGAATGATATGAAAATGATGTTTTAGTGGTTCAAAAATGGTGAATTATTATCATGCTTCAAATTAAAAAACCTTGAAATTTTGTTTGCATATTTGGAATATTCGTAAAGATAGTGAATGCATTTAGATCTAGTGCAAACTTTGGATTTTCATAGGTTCATGTTCCTTATTTCTAAGTTTACTCACCAAAATAAATGACGTGTTTTTATCATTCAGTTTATTAAAAAAGGAAATATAACTAGCAGTATACTGCTTTGTCAGATATGACTAATTTAAAATAACAATTAACATATATCTCTTTAGGAATTTAAATTGTGGACAAAAATATAATGCTAATCATCTATTAATGAAAAGAAAACTTAGACTGGTTTAAACCTAACAATGCTTCAGTTTATTTCAGAGATCAGAGGATCTTTCTTCAACTTAATAATTTAAATGTAACTGAAATCTGCCTTAATTCTTCTTCCATTGTTTTGTCTATAGCAAGATACTTATTAACTTGAAATAAAATTTAAATTTTGTGTTTCTACACTGAAGGAAAAATAATAGAAAGTCATCCTGTAACATAAATATCATGTTTTGTGCTAAAGATAGTTTAATAAGCCGATGGCATTATTTTTTTAATTAAACATACTATAACTGACATTACGTTTCATTGTTTTGTTCTTCCTATACTTAACAAGTGAAATGGAGACATGACAAAAATAATCTTCAAAAAGAGTAAAGGAATATTAAGGATAATAATTTTTTTCAATAGAATAAATAATAAAAATACACATAATCATGACAAATTCTAATTGACTGAATTTTGACAGAAGAATGCTTAAGGTATAAAAAAAATAATCCTTACTAGAATTTCATACAAATACTTCATAGGCAAGAAACGAATAAATTTTGGTGAAAAGATTACCCTCACTCAAGAGAATTTTAGTTTCAATTTTATAAAAACTGTCATTGAATTTAATAATATTTTTTCATTTAAAAAAAAAAGCACAACACAGAGTGGCTTTGCTCATTTCTAATCTAAATTTAAGAAGATAATATGTGTGAGAGTGATGTATTAAGTACTAAGTATTATGTATTAAGTATTAAGTGATCTGCTTTTCCCTGCCTACATATTCTACTTGATCACTCTCCTCTTTGAAAGCTGAAAAGAAAAACATTCAGTGCTTTAGAAATTGTCCTTTGTAAAGAATAACTTCATCAGATAATATGTTCCAGAATTCTAAAAGCAACATTCAATTGTGAGACAAAATAACTTTCCCCCTCTTTCTAGACAAAACAAAACTCTCCCTGTGTTGAGGACTCCAAAGATTTTTGAGATGAATAAAGAGATCTCTTATTCCCCTGGAACTAAATCCTAGGTTAGGAGTAAACGGTGGGGCAGTGGGATCTCCCTTTACATTTGTGGATCTGTGAGAAGTGAGACTCTCAGTTCCATTTTCTCTGGAGAAGCCAAGCCTCTAGCATCATGTTTAACAAGGTGGACCTTGTAGCCTTGTCTGGGATCGGCAGAGAAAGACCTCTAGTACTGCAAAGGAAGCAGGATAAAATCCTCCAGCACAGAATTGAGCAGAAGGTGTGTGTACCAGACAGCAATTCGAGTCCAGAAAGATTTGAGAAGGGTGAGAAGCAGCACATCCTGATGAGAAATAGAGTGAAACCAATTTTTATTTCTGTGCCTGGTGATGAATGGAAGCTAATGAATTATAAGCAGATTATTTACTTGTAATTAAAAAGTGCAGCTTTGAGATGCCTGGCTGGCTCAGTCCGGAGAACGTGTGACTCTTGATCTCAGGGTTGTGAGTTTGAGCCCCAGGTTGAGTGTAAAGATTGCTTAAAAAACATTCAGCTTTTATTAACTATACCAACCAACGGCTCTTTCCTCAATTTGATAAATTCAGCAAAGTAAGTAAAAGAAATTTCTTTATAGGACTCTGGTCTTTATTATTCTAAGTTTAGAAATTTACAGCAGGGAGATATACTAAGTGGTGGATTCCTAACGTTGTTTAACTTTATAATCCATCTGTTGTCAGTATATATGAGCAAAAGGAAAAGAGCAATGAATGATGAGATCAGAGGGAAACTTTTCACCATATTGTAGACAGTGGATGGAAACTTCCATAAAGAAGATATTCTGGATAACCCAGGACCAGTAGACTCATCCTATGGTGTATAAGATAAACAAGACTATCACAGCATGATCATATATGGTTCTCAGTAGAGGAGTGCCTTCTATAACATGCACTTTCTGAAGACAATTTTCTGCAGATAACAAGCAAAATGCCTTGTACCTAGAAAATCCATTTAACAGAAAGATTGTATGTCAGATGGAAGTAAAAGCCTTACGTACCCTTCAGGTTATTGACAGGGCTCAACTAAAATTAAAGGGAAATAGTTCATGAAGAACAAACAAAACTCTAGATAAATTGGATATAAAAATGAAGAAAATGATTATATTAGAAACAAATATTAGTAAATATTTCTCAAGGTTTACATAACAGGGTTGCTATAGGCTCTTATAATTTTACCAATTTTCTTTCTAATTGAATCCTAATGGAAACTTTTCAATTTTAATTTTACTCGGCCTCTCAATGGCTTATGACATGGTTTTGACTTTTCATGTTTTCCGTGACACCATATGACTTTATCCTTAATTTGTTCCTGATCTGTTTCTATGTCTTCAATTTTTGCTTTATGGGCTGGAGTTCATTTGTACTCAATCCTTGCTCTCCTTATCTCACCCTACCTATGTTCTCTTCCAAGGTAATTTACTTCTGTAATAAAGTAATGGATGTATACAGTTTTTATGTTGATGACTCTCAAGTTCAAATACATCAGGTCTCAGCATCAATATCCTTACCCAGGATCCTTCTTTCATCTTTCAGTCTACACAACATTCCCCACTGCACTTATTCAATTACAATTTGTGTGACATAGTTACCTTGTTATCTTTTGTTTAACCTCTTTTTTCCCATTAAATTGACAACAGTTATTGTGCATTGTGTATGATCACTGTACCCACTGCATAGAATATTGTCTAAAAAGCTTTCTCATGAATATAGTTATAATACTAGATTTTTACAGAATTTAAAGTTAGAAATGCAGAATTGAATGTAATCTGTAAAGAGAAGTCATCCAATGTCACTGAATCTACAACTACAATGAAGGACCATTAAAAAAAGGAGTATTCCATCACTTAGACTTATCTTAACAGTGTTTTTCCTTGAATAAAGTAAATGCACACATTGTATTTAAGTAATTTGTGTTATTATTAATCAATCATGTGTATGCTTATGGAGATTGTCCATCATTATTGAGATGTACACAAAATATGAAAGACAATCTTTATAATTCATAATACCAACACTTAAACATATTTTTTATTAATATGTTTATGTTTTTCTTTGTGGGGCTATCTCAATGTAGTATGTATATTGAATGTTATATTAGACACATCTGTAGTCTTGTTTTTTTTTTTAATTTTGTATTATACTGAAAGACTTTCCAAAGCTTGGAAGCATTCCTCAAAACATTTCTAAAACTGCATAATCTACCCTCATTTATATACACTATAATGTAACCATTTTCATATGGTCAGTTATAAAGCTATTGTCTCTCAGCTCCTACCCTCTTTTATATTCTGTTTTGTGAATCCTGACTATGTAATGGATATTCAGACTCTTTCTTATATGACACTATAATTAATATTGTGATTAATACTTTTTAGGTTATATATTTGTATCTCTGATTATAGCTAAAGACTCATCTCTAGACATGTATTAGACCCTTATTCCCTACTCCTTATTTCCCAAGAGGTGGAGACCGTCTTTAGAGCAATATTCTTGGCCTCTCAGAATGATGCTTTTGGGAGCAAGTACTAAGAACATTGAGATCTCAGCGCCTGTCCATCGCCTCCTTATTTTGGGATCTATAGGGCTGCAGAGAGCATGTGCCCTGGTGGGCTTTTGTGCCCTAAGTCTATTGATAAAGGCTCTGTCCTTCTAGGAGGGCTTGCAGTTCTTCTGGGAGCCTGTGATCAAATGGGCAAATCTTTGATTCTGGGCTTCAGCATTAGAAACACCATGTTGCCAGATACCTAAGGCATGTTTTCTAAAGCTCTATCAGTGGCTAAGTTCTCAGGCAGAGAAAAAGGCTGCTATATATAAGAATTCTGTGTCAGAGTTTCTGAAGATTACAAGGGTTTTAGAATATATTATTAAGCAAGGTAATGCCAGCTTAAAAATCTCAATGACAACACACTGACTAAAACAAATTATTATTATTTTAATAAAACATTTGGTGGGTGGAATCATATATATATACATATATGTGTGTGTGTGTGTATATATATATATATATATATATATATTAGTACTTTAAATCATTACTTAGAATGCTATAGCTTATTATCTCAGATATTCGGGAAAGAGACAAACATATAATAATCACTGTAAGTAACACCTTTTAGATGTGACTGAGGACAGAATACTGATTTAAACTTTTGTTTTTCGAATCAAAGTTTAGAAAAAAAAGAAGGAAGGAAAGAAGGAATGAAGGAAAGAAGGAAGGAAAGAATGAAAGAAAGAAGAGAGGAAAGAAAGAAGGAAGGAAGCTATAGACCTGAGGCAATATTTATTGCATAGGAAATGCCTTGAATAATCTTTGATGGTATTAACTATATGAAGGCCAGTTGAAAGAACTGTCGCTATCATTTTGGCTTCTGTAGATGACAGATCTGTGCAAAGGCTTTATGAATTAGAAAATAGATTTTAGTCGATTTCACCTTTCCCTCTCCATACCATGCCTTGTGAATTTGTGGGTTTCCTCCAGCAGAAGCAGACTGCAATTTCCTTTCCCTTGACCTGATGTTTAACCATGTGATTTTCTCTGGGCAATGACATGTAAGCAGACACAATGAAAGCAGAGGCTTACGGTGGGCTTGACTTGCTTTCTTGCTTTTTTAACATTGAGATAAGAATGTGCCCCCAATCAGGGCACCTGGGTGGCTCAGTCAGGTAAGCATCTGACTTCAGCTCAGGTCATGATCTCCTGGTCCATAGATTGGAGCCCTGCCTAGGGCTCTGTGCTGACAGCTCAGAGCCTGAAGCTTGCTTCAGATTATGTGCGTCCCTCCGTCTGCCCCTCCTCCGCTCGGGCTCTGTCTCTCCCTCTCAAAAATAAATAAACACTAAAAAAAAAAAAAAAAGTGCCCTCAGCCAGCCCGCTGATCTAAGGAGGGCAAGAGAGATAAAGGCAGACTTGGATTCAACCTACAGCTTGGAGTGAAGCCCAGCCATGCTCAACTTTGATCAGCTTACCTCTCCATCCCCCCGCCCCAGATGGCCCACAGAAATAAAGAAAAATAAATTATTTTTGTTTCAAGCCACTGTATTTTGAGGCAATTTGTTACACAAATTTACTTAAGGCAAATTTATTGTTACACAGTATGTAAATTGCTTATTTTTGTACTGGGCACTTTTGCATTCATCCTTTCAGTTAACACTTCTATCATATGAGGCAGGTTGTATTATCTGCCCTTCAGACTGAGGAAATAGTCCTACGAAAGTTAAGCAATTTGCCTACTTTAACAATAGCTAGAAAACAAAAGAGCAGAAATCTATTTCCAGTGTAGGAAGTTGAATTCTCCCACTAATAAAACTATGTAATTTCTAACCGAATTTTTCTCAGTAACTAAGAATCAGCTTCAACAGACTTATATTTCTATGCAGGTGTCATGAATGTATTTTGCCTTGTGGATCAAAATTCATTTTGTTTTATGGGACTATGTTGGCATTATGGCCATGATTGAATGTGGGTTCTGGAGCTAAACTGCCTGGGTATGTATCCTGGTCCCCAATTTACTATTATATGACCACTGGTCAAGTTCTGTACCTGAGTATTCCACTTTCCTCATAAGACACAGGCATAAAGTGATGTACGTCATATGATTTGCATAAATTTATATTTTAATATGCACCCGACATATATTATTTTTATTATTATGTAGAAAAGACCAATCTTCATATTTCAAAGTTATATATGTTCTCAGCTATAGTGTTTCTTGTGAGGTCTCATTGCAGAAGACCAGTTTCAATATCTATTATTCAACATATTAATATGAGAAAATCAATTAGTTAATTAACAGCAGTCACCACATAATGTGAAAACCTCATGCTAACTCTGAGATGGCCCAAGAAAGTTCCCCCAATCTATACTCAAATTATAAGAATGTTCAAGTAGGGAAAGTATTATAAACAAAGGCATACCTGGGGCAGAAAACATTAGAGTCCATAGAGCAAATAAGACAATTCTGATGTTTTATTGAAAAAATAAACCCACATGAGTGAGGATAAGAGAGAGGGCAATAAAACTAGGCTGGAATCAAATAGATGGAGATTTGTAATATGATAACAAGAACTTTCTTCCTTTGGGGGGAAAGGGGAAAGTTAAAAATGAACAGAAGATTGGCATTACCAAATTTTTGCTTAAGGATAAAATTCATCCGGCAGCAGTGTTTAAGATTTATTAGTTTGAGTAAAGATTGGAAACATGGAGACAAGTTATAGGGGCAAAAATATGTAAGGCATTTCCCAAAGATTTTATTGGCAAGAGTAAGTTTTCAAAGCACCAAGCACCTTTTTAAAAAAGTATCATGTATCTCAGGTGTAATTGTTCATTTATTGAATTTGATGTATCAACCCCTGACAGCTTAAACTCCTTGATAGCACAGAATATTTCTGTTTGCTCAGCATTTTACCTTCAGCACCTGTAATAGAGATTGGCTCACAGTTGTTGCCTAGTAAATCTTTGTTAAATTAGTGAATAGATAAATGATGAATGAGAGAGTGAGGGAATCCAAATAAGTGGAACTTAATATTTTTGCAATTAAATATTGTTTAACCAAAACCTGTCATTTTAGAGCTGTAACTGTTTTGACCAAGATTATGTAAATTAGGTGAATTTAATTTTTAAAACTACTTTTTATTACAATACAAAATTTTACTGAACATCACATAGTAGGAATATTAAAAATAAAATATGAGAATATATTTTTCATTCTACTCTCCTTCTGAAATACGATCACATGGTTATGTGTGTCTGTGTGCGTGTATGTGTGTGTTTGATGTTTTAACTAGCTTTTGTAAGTATTTTGTGGAGGAGATTTTCAGGCTTGTTGAAAAACAAAATACTTAGAAATGATAATTAAAATATCTTTCTCACACACGAGACTATGTGATTATCAAAACTTTGAAACAGAATTCATTCATTGAAATCATGCATTTGTTGATGTGAATTTCATCTGGTTCTCCTAAGAGGCTGAGTTCAATAAGGGTAAGAATCTTGCCTGTTTAAGCCTGTGTTTTGCAAAATGCCTGGTACGTAATTGGCACTTTTCAAGGAATGAAATTCAATAATGTTAATGTGGAATTAGAGATGTAAATCTGCTCTGAGTTCCAGAGAACAGTGATTCTGTTTTACTCAGTTTTATTTGCCCAGAGAATCGCTATGTCAATCCTTATGCCGGTTATCAAATGGTCTTGATTACTCTCTTGTATTACGTTTGAAATCAGGAGTGGTGAGTCCGTGGACTCTGTTCTTCTTTTCAAGGATTACTTGTCTATTACTAAAAAAGTTAGCTGGGATTTTAATAAATATTCCATTCAATGATTGATTAATTGGTGGAGTATTGCTTTCTTAATAATATTAATTTTTGATCCATGGAACTGCAACACCTTTCCATTTATTTAGGTCTTTAACTTCTTTGAGCAATGCTTTGTAGTTTGTAGTTACAAGTCTTGCATTTTTTAAAAATTTATTCCTAAGTATTTAATTCCACTTATTTTTGTAATTAAACTTTATTGAAATACAGTCGTACTCATTGGCTTACCTGTTTGCTGTGACCACTTTTGCTACAAATGGCAGAGTAGTTTCAGCATAAAAAATCTGCCCACCCCACATCCATAAGAGGTCTCCTGAATATGCTCTCTGCTAACAAGTACAGCAGAAATTATTTTCCTTAAATACTTGGAGGAATTTAAGTTTTCTGTCTAAAGGTACAATTGAGTTATCTTTATAGTGCATAGACTGTCTCATTTTTTATCTTTGGATCATTAGCCTGCAATTTATAGTACAATTTATTCTTTGCTTCAACAAATCCTCAAATTGCTATCTTCCAAATGGCGCACTGTGGGTCTCTAGGACCTTCAGATATTACACCTGAATTCTAGGGGAGTTGCACCATTACAATCCTGAATTTTTTGAGCCTCATAAAACAATAATAGTAATCACACCCTTTTGACACAAGACCACAGAGTGCAGCATGAAGGATGTCAAATCATCTATGAATGATGCTTTAAGAATTCCTTTCAATTTCTGTGTATCTTGGAGAAGACCCTTAATTGTTGTTGCCTCTGCTGGCTAGGCAAACCTTTCAACACATGGAAGTCCAGATGGCTAGGAAAGAGAAGCACCTGACCAAATTAAAGAAAATATTATTTTAGCTTGTTTCTGAGCTTGTTATTTTCCCAAGTGTTTGCTCAGGTTGTGACTGTTCCATTAATTGACACTGTAAGTCCAGGAAAAGGAAATACCTTTTTTGTTAAATAACAAGAAGAAAATAAATAGCAATAATGAATTCAAATAGAAGTATATTGTTTCTTATTTTTAACATACTATTTTGACAACATTGCATACAATTTTAAAGACAACAGATTTAATCCATATCCTTTGAGGGATAACAATCCACAGTAAGGGTAAGGGACAAGGGAGCCCCAAAATGAAGATAGGAGCAGACCATGAAATACAAAATACATTGGAGAAAACGCTAATGAGAATTGTTACATTTAAAGGTTGGGCTTAGAAAGAAACAAGTACAATTTGCTTTATCTTTGAAATTGCGTTGTGATATCACCATCTTGTGGCCAAATTGAAAATAGTTTTCCACTGCAAACTGGATTTATTTCCATATAAAGCTTCTTACGAATAATGTACCATATAACATTTATACAACACTGTGTTTTGCACTGATTTTACTATAATTCTAAGCACTGGTTTTGTGTTATTTAAGATTCAAAAAAGTTATCAACATATAGAGTTTTGAGAAAGATCCTAATACACCTCTCAAGGCTAACTTAATATGTCAAAAACTGTTCAGTAGGTTAAGAAAACAAAGTTATATTTGAATAAAAAATTATCATGTGTTACATTGAAGAACTCCCTTAAAATCAGAAATGTTTCCACCTATGAACTTAATTTTTATTTTTTATTTTATTTTATTTTTTAAAGTTTATTTATACATTTTGAGAGAGAGAGAGAAAGAGAGCATGAACATGAGTTGGAAAAAGAGAGAGAGAGAGAGAGAGAGAGAGAGAGATTTGCAAGTAGGCTCCACACCAGCAGCACAGGGCCCAACATGGGGCTCGAACTCATGAAATGCAAAATCATGACCTGAGCCGAAATCAAAGTTGGATGCTTAACCCACTGATTCACCTAGGCATCCTAGTTTTTAAATAGTCTAGAAAAAGTTAAAGAAAGTATATCATTATTAAACTTTAAAAATATTATAGAATTTAAGGGCTTGATAAGATAAAAGGAATAATCTTTATTTTGTAGGAAACTTGTCATATGTGTAAAAAGTGCAATAGGAAAAAGGCCATCAAAATTTGAGTGTTAATAGTGAGTATGCACTAAATGTCTCCAAATTTAGACTTACTGTAGTCTACTCTTTATGCAGGAATGAGGGGTCATTTCAATCAATTTATTTTTTCTTAGGAACCCCTTCACAGTGTCTAATTCCTACCCATTCTCAGCATTATAAATTCAATGCTAATTTTTCTCTGTAAAATTTCTAATGTTCATCATGGACCCAGTAGCAAAGAATATGGCCTCATTTCAATTTTTTTTTAGAATGCATTTCCTGTGATTATTTAATTTAGACTGTGAGCTTATTACATTATCCAGTTCTCTACCTACAGTTGCAAAGTTTGATGAGAAGAAATAGAACCCAGAGTCGTTAATCTGAAAGACAAGTTAGCAATTACACATGCAATTCCTTCAGCTTCACTAGGAGGAAATTCAGACCCCAAAAGTGAAGGACTGTTTCCAAAGCACTTTCTCATAGATAGGTAGCATAAAGTTGGTTCTAGCTTTTTGAATCCCAATTTGACAACCTCTGTCATTTAACTGATATGTTTAAACCATCCACATTGAATGTTATTATTAATATGATACAAATAACCAGAGATCTGCTAGATGTTTTCTATTTTTTGATTTGTCTTTTGATTTTGTTTTCTCCTAATCACCTGCCTTCTCTGAGTTTACGTCTTTTTTTAGGGGTCTATTTTCTCTCTTCTACCGACTTATTATTTATGCTCCTTCTTGATGAAGTCAGTAGTTTTCTAGGCTTTACAATATTCGTTTCAAGTAAACTGGGCCAATATTCATATACTGATATATCACTTCTCCAGTAGTATGAGGGCCTTATAACCATATAGTCCCACTTTTTCCACCCCATCTTTTGTGTTATTTTGTTATGAATTTCACTATCACATATGCTACTAACACACATTATATTGTAACTAATTTTCTTTTAACAGTAAGTTATAAAGATAAAAACCCAAAATATTGTATCTTACCTTAACTTATGTCATTTTTAAAATATTAACTTTGTTCTTTAGATCCAAATTTCTGACCTACATCACACTCTTTGTTATCAAAGAGCTTTCTTTATCACTTCCTATATAGCAGGTCTACTATCAAATTCCTTCAACTATTGTTTTACTGAAAAATAGTCTCAAGTTTTCATCTCTTTTGTAGGATATTTTCTCTGTGTATAGAATTCTGGGTTGATAGTTTGTTTTTGTTTTTTTTTTCTTCTGTTACTTTAAGGATGTCACGTCATTTCTTCTTGCTTGCGTGGATTGTGACAAAAACACTGCTGAAGTGCTGGGGGCACCTGGGTGGCTCAGTTGGTTAAGTGTCTGACTCTTGATCTCACAGGTCATGAGATGGAGCCCTGTATCAGGCTCTGTGATGCAGAGCCTGCTTGGGACTCTCTCTCTCCCTCTCTCTGCTGCTCCCCAGTGTGTGCACTCTCTCTCTCTTTCAAAAATAAATATACTTTTTAAAAACATTGGCTGAAATCCTTATTCTTATCCTACTCTGGTTAATGTGTCTTTTTTCTTTGCTCTCAATATTGTCTCTTCCTTTTTGGTTTGTTTGAATATGATACACTATAGTCTTTAGCGTTGTTACACATGGCTCTCGTGCTCGCTGAGCTTCCTGGATTTGTGGGTTGCGTCTATCTCCCTGCCATTATTTCCTGAAATACTTTTCCATCCACTTCTCTCTGTCTTCTTCTTCTGGAATTCCAATTACACATTCTTTATTTTTATTTACTTATTTTGAGAGAGAGCAAGCGAGCAAGTGAGAGCGAGAGAGAGCAGGGGAAGGGCAGAGAGACAGGGAGGGAATGAGAATCCCAAGTTTGGAGCCCAATGTGGGGCTTGATCTCAAGACTATGAGATCATGACCTGAGCTGAAATCAAGAGCCCTGCTCTTAACTGACTGAGTCACCAGGAGCCCCACCACATTCTTTAGACCATTTGGTATCATTCTATAACTCTTGGATGCTCAGCTCGTTTTGCTTTCCTTTGTTTTATTTATTCACCTACTCTTTCTATTTCAGATTTTTGGTAACTTTAACTGATCTATCTCACAAGTCACCAATTTCCATTTGATTCTTTCTTATAGTTTTCATCTTTCTGAGGAAGGTATCTATTTTATCTTGGACATTCTCTACACTTTCCTTTTGTAACTTTCACATACTAATCACTTTTTCTGTGTCGTATATGTATGTATATGTGTATACAAGACATGTATAAGACAGTTGATGCTAATGTAAATATCCTTTTTTCCTGGAGGCGAATCCTCCTTCTGATAGGCCTTTAGTGTGGGGATTTATGTTAATCTCTTTAAGAGTTGGACTGAGTTAAAGTTTTTATTGTTGCTGTGGTTACTGTCACTGAATGAGAGATTTAAAATTACTCCAGTGAAATTAAAATCTTGAGTCTATTGTGAGCTGATTGCCAGGGGTTCATCTCTGAATGTCTTTTTTTCTTTTTGAGAGAGGGAGAGAGAGTGTGATCAGGGGAGAGTTGGGTGGGGGGGGATAAGGAGAGAGGGGGAGAGAGAGGGAGAGAGAGAGAGAGAGAGAGAGAGAGAGAATCTTAGGCAGGCTCCACACTCAGCACATAGCCCGACTGGGGGCTCGATCTCACGACCATGACATCATGACCTGAGCTGAAATCAACAGTTGGACTCTTTAAGCGACTAAAGCACCCAGGTGCCTCCTCCTCTTTTTTTCCCGAATGTCTTTTCCCTGTTCATCTTTGGGCCTTTCCTTTGTGCTATTCCTTAAAGAAAATCTGCCTACTACAGCCCCCAGGTGTATCCGACATCAATTTTTATTTCACGCTCCTTAGTACGTCCCACGGAGAGGAGTGTGGCCTTATTCTCTGCTCTTCTGCTTAAGTCCCAATCTTCAGCAGGCACTGGGACCTGGGCTTCGGGATATGGCTTTCACCAGTTTTCCTGGCTCCTCTGTAAATATAATTTTGAGCCAAATGTGCATCCGTTCCCCTTCTCCAGGGGTAGGGATTTTACCCCTGTCTCCATACCTCAGGTGCTACAGGTTTCTGCCATGCCTGAGGCTAAAATGTTTGTGGTTCTTCCTCATGCGGAATAAAGCTATCTGTAGAGGACATGGAGGAGATGGATCCATGTAGACTTTCAGCAGTGACCGCTGTTTGCATCTCCCAGGCAGCAACACAGGTAAACCTTTTTCCAGGATCCTCCTAAGCTTTCCTGTGGATGCCTGTTGATGTTCTTGGAGGAAAAGCCTACTTAAGTATGACTGAGAATCTCCCTGTGTCTGCAGCCACCAGGATATCACACCGTCACCATAGCACACATTCGGTCCTTCGCAATCAGTTGCAGGCCTCTAGCTCAATCTGCCTCCAACCTACAAGTAACAGTCAGTAGCATCTGTCCCAGGTAAGCTAATGCTTGGAAGCTATTTTTGCCTGCAGGTACTCCAGAGAGTTGGACTTAATTACTATTGTCATTAAATTAGTGAATTCTTAAAAAACCTGCCCCTTCATTATTTTAAATGTTTCCTTACATGTGTGGACATCAGAAGCTCTGGTCTCAGAATTATTTGGTCTCTAGCAACATATCTAGCCACAAACTGCCCAGTAGGAAGCTCATAAATATCCCCCAATAGGAGGGTGGGTAGTGAGCAGCTGCACCTGTGGTCCTCTAGTCCAAAGGCCAATGGCTGAGGCCTTGGCACTCCTGCCTTCTGCTTGGGGCTGTGCACGGCTTGGGCTCCATAGCCACATTTACAACATCAGAGCAGCAGGGTTCTCACAACACCCCAGGGGAGCCGACTAGACTTCAGTCGTTTTGAATCTCGGTCACTGCCTGCTGCTGCTCCACTACCAGTTCAAAAACACACTTTTTATGTATTCATGGGTGTACAGACCCCAAGTGTGCATTGACAAGTAGGATGTGATTCTTTCAGAACCCAAATAGTCAGACCTCTGCGAGGAAAGTGCACAACCATCATGTCAACAGTTTGTTCAGACTGATGGAAAGAGCAGCTCCAGACACCTCTTAAATCAAGCAAGGATTGCTATTTAAAGGATAAACAAGGAAGTTGGAGCCACTGGCGCTCATGGTAGAGTGAATAAGGGTGCTGGCCGGATCATTCAGAATTGCAAGCTTTTGATCTCAACATTCTTACCAGAGATTTTAAGGTTTCAGAAGATGCCAACTCAGTGGAGGGCCATTTCAGAACTCCTTTAGTCCTGGTATTTTATTACCAAGGCTCGAGTAGTGCAACACATAGCTTGACTGAACCCGAGCAATCTCTTTAATCTCAGAGTTATTCACTATGCAGTATGAATGCTAGGGAACGGGGTATCACACTTGGGCTTACATGTTTAAAAACAACATGCAATTCAGTCAATGTATTCACAATCTCTGTGTCAGTTTTTAAAAATGGACTATTAGGCTCTAAGGTTGAAACACTCTTTATCATATGCCCTGCCCACCCTCTCGCTCCCAACACACACACACACACACACACACACACACACACACACACACACTTCATCCAAAGTTTATGGTTTATTTAATACAACTGGGTATGGAAAAGCGTTATAAAATATGCTAATTATTTTCACAAAAATGCCCGAAGTTGTGTAATTTAAGGGGTAGATTTCATGGCAGTATGTAGTAATATCATAGCCAGATGTTGGAGTTTTGATTTTCAGGCAGTGACAGGCTACTTGCATTTTATTTCATGCCAATTCAAACTTGTCCTTGAAATCTGGCTAAAGATATTTCACAGAATGCAAAGCAGAAGACAATTTAAACAACACAGGCAAACACATTCTTACAACTTGCAACTAAATGCTTACACATGAACTTGCTTTGGGTTTAGGCTTAAAGGTGACGGGAAGGGTTGACAATTTGGGCTTCTTTGCTTCTAGGTCAATCTAGGGTAGGTAAGGAATTTCACAGGGTCAGTCATCTATCCAGACTGCCAAAGTGGGTGCCTAACTCTTCTCCCCTCTTCCATGTATTTCTTTTTTCCAACCAACCTATTCTCCTCATTAGAACTAGGAAGCTATCTGTAAAATGCAAATTGTATCATACTATTCCCTCAGGCAATAGATCCCTGTCACCTTTAGACAAAGCCAAAGACCATAAAGGGCTTTGCAAGGTCGGAATGATTTCACCTTTGCCCACCTCTGAAGACTTTGCTTATGCCAGTCTCCCTCACGCTTCATGCTGGATTTATGTAAATTCAAATTTCTCATAATTTTTTCTCACCTCCTGGCCTTCGAACATACGGTTCCTCTATATTCCTGTCTCCATCTGGCTCACCCGTACTCACCCTTTGAGTCCAGCCTAATTGCAGCCCCCTTCTCAGCTCTTGACAATGAATCAGGTCCACTATCAGACATTGCCATACGATGTCTGCAGCCTTGGTCCAGTTTGAGTTATTCAATTAATTGTCTGAAGTGATTTGTCTGATCTGTAAGTTTCCCAATAAACTTTAAGCTCCAAGAAGACAGCCATGTTGAGTGCTTGTCTTGTTGTCCTTAGCATTGACTATAGTGCTTAGAAGATATAAAATAGTTGAGGCTGATAAACTCATTAGATTTCTGCTTTGGGGGTGTGATATTTAAATTCCCAGTTATGACAAAGAGTAACTTTTCTTGCTCCATTCTTTGTGCATAAATTTCCCTTAGGCATCTCTGAAGGAACTTACAGGGCAGAGCACTTATTTTTTCCCCAGCCAAATAGCATCATAATTTAATATTAATTGTACACCATTCATCACCATCTCTTAAAATCCATGCTCATTTTTTCTCTTTCTTTGTAACTCTTTGCTTATAATTTAAGATCCATTTCACTAAAGCCAAATATTCAATATTTTATAAAGAAATAAAGATGACTAGACAGAGATTTTTCCTTTAGGTTTCCTCATTAAAACAGTTTCAAAGAAATTCAAATTCAAAGTATGTACATTATGAACAGAATATTTTATCCTTACCCAACACATTAACTTTTATTGTATGATGTTTGGATCCATACCTCATTAGTTTCTGTGATGTTTTATTTTTTAAATTTCATGTGTGTTTTATAAGCTGTGTTGGAGATTCAATAGGATGCATTTTAGAATGGATGTCATTGAGCAGTCTGAAAGTGCTGTTAGAAATTGTGTTTGATTTCAGTCTATATTGGAAGGTAGTATAGACCACTGATTCTGACAATAAAGTTTGAAACAAAGACATATGAGCATGGATTTCGCAGATATGGTATTGAGATTTTTTTCTTACTTGATTTTTACTACCTTAGCAGCTAATTCAGATAAATTATAATACATTTACAAGAATATGACACACATGTTGATTTTCAACCCCACACATGGAAAAAGGAATTTACAAGTTATTACCACGCATCTCTAAAGACATAATTTATAATTAGAAAAATGGAAAACATTTCTTATGACCTCTAAAATGAATGCTGCAATGTGTCAGTGCAAATGAGTACATGTTTTAACACTGTAAAATAAATTTCTGGTTAACTTACACTACTATTTTCCAGTAATTTTAGAATACTTATGTTCCTGTAATGGGCATTTTTATTTTATTTTATTTTATTTTATTTTATTTTATTTTATTATTTTGTCCTTTTTTTGTGCTTTGAATCTCATCTCTATCTTCAGGGGATCTCACAACTTACACACCTGGGTAGAAGGAAGAGCTCATTAAAATATCAAGTACTTGCCTTCCAAGCATCCCTTGATAAGCTTGGGTATATCACATAGGCCAATCAGGTGTACCTGCCCACAATATTGAACCCCAATGTAGACACAGAAATGGACAGAAGAAAGTAGGAGTTATGGGAAAATCCAGTCTGTTGGGTGAGGCCTGCAGCTCCAGCATGACCAGGTCTTCAGATGAAGCAAAGACACTGGTTCGTGGTGGTGTCTTGTGAAGAGCAAGTGATGGCAATGGCGGTCTAGTCCTGGCCTAACAGAATTCAGTCTGTGGTCTTTGTGGTATGATCCTCCTAGTGGGCAGTACTCCCAGAGATTCTGTGAGCTACTGAAATTCATTAATTATTCAATATACGTTTAAGCATTTCCTGCTTAAATGAGTCACACTTACTTTCTGTTGCTTCCAATTAATGTTTTTGATGGAAACAGAGCATACATTTTACAAAATACTTACTTATGTATCCACTTTGGTTACAAATAAATGTAGTCCAAAAATTCTTAATATGTTAACTTTTGTGTAGAAAAATGTCATTTATATTATTCTAGCTTTTGAATTTATAAAGGAGCCAGAAACATTTTTTTCCTACTAAAACTGATTATATGTAAGTAGGAATTTATAACAAAGTCACCACTGTTAGGAATACAGCAAATTGGGTTCAGTCAATGGGGGTTCTTTATTTGTTGTTTAAAATTGTGAATTTGTTTGCATTGTCATAGGCTATACTAGACTGCTAAAATAATATTATGGATGACATTCTAGATAATTTGTGGCATCCTTAAGGGGGTGGGACTTTTTAAACAATTACTTTACACATATCACTGATGTTCGACTCATGTCAGGAAAAAAAAAAGGAAGTGATGTGGCAGAATTCTAACAATGTTAGCTTCCTGATAGAACAATATTCTTTGTTGGATTCAAATTTTCTTTTATTCATCCAGAAAGCTGATCTTACATTTTCTTATCTTTCATAATGTATAATAAATTAAGAAATCAAAACCATAATCTGAACTCAGTAGCAAATGAGAGGAGGTAAGAGTAAGAAAAGGCCATATGCTATCTCTCAGAAAATCTATATTCCTTGAAAGCCTGAAGACACAGGAATAGGAACCCCCAAAATGGGATAAAGGAAAATGCAAAGATAATACAAATTGATTGATTACTCTTTGCCAGAGACTGCTTTTAATATTTTATTTGAATTAATTCACTTAAATCCTTACAATGACACCATAAGGTCCTTATTATTATCACCTTATTTTACTAACAAGGAGACCAAGTCTTAGAGACTTAAGTAAATTATAACAAAGCCATAGAATACAATTAGGTGGAATCAGAGAGCAAATTTAGGCATTCTTCCAGGAAAGGTCATATTCTGAAACATCATACTATTATATACTATTTCTCCACCCCTGTAAATTTGTGGTTTGTGTGGCCCTATGACTTCTTTGGCTGATTAAATACAAACATAAGCTTTATTTGGCCTGGAAACTTCTACTTTATTCCTTTAAGAAGCCTGCCTTGAAAGAGCTCTAGAGATCGAAATGGACAGAAATCATAGCTGCCAGCTGGCATCCCTCCTGACCTCCTACCTGACAACCAGGACCACAGTTGGCCACATGCAACTAAAACCAGCTAAACTGAAACCATGGATAAGGAGGATTACTGTATTATGAATTAATACTCATGGGGAATCACAGCAACTCATGTTACAGTAAAAAGCAGTAGAGTAATAAAATGATGCAAATGGAATGGGGTGACAGTGAGTGACCTACCAAGAGGAGAACACCTAAAGAATTAGTCCCAACATCTTCTTCTCAGAACTTTTTACACTAGTAAAAATTATTGAGGACCCCTGAAAGTTTTTGTATTTGCAGATTATCTTGATTACTGCATTAGAAATTGAAGCTCAGACATTTAAAATATTACATTTTACTTACATTAATAATAATATAGCCATTACATTGGACACGAATAACAGTTTTTGTTCAATAACTGTATTTTTAAAGATATAATGAGAAGAGTGGAATTGTTTTATGTTTTGCAAACCTCTTGACTGCTGGCTTAATAGAAAATAGCTCAATTTTCATCTTTGTTTCTTCCTTTACTCTGTTGCAGTAAAGGTGTTATGCACCTTCTAAAAAAGTCTACTGAACAGTTGTAAGAGATTGAGAGTGAAAAAGACTAATACTGTCTTAGTGTTATTCTGAAAATATTTTTGACTTCATGGGCCACCTGCAAAGGACTTCCAGGAATTCATGAGCCACGCTTTGAGAACCACAGGGCTCAAGAAATTGATTGGTTGGGATGGATGGTTATAGCTACTTTTGCTGTTATTGTTACCAGATAAGACATTGACAAACATAAATATGGTGTTCCTCACTCTTTTGGCTATAGCTTGTACTGTTCAAGACTACAATATCCCTTAAACACTGAAAGAAAACACATCATATACCAAATGGGCCAACCTGGGTATTTGACATTTTCACTTTATTTATTTACCTAAATACTCTGAATTGTTCTTTCTACTAACAGAAATTGTTAATAGCCATTTTTACAAAAGAGGATGATGAAGTTCAAGATGGTAAATAGCTTTACTTGGCACACACAACTAATTAATACCAGTGATTAATTCCCCAAGGCTATGTTTTTTTTCTATAGTATTTATACTTTCCTTTTAAGCAATAATTATAAAACACAGCAATAATTAGGAATTATGGGGAAATTAATATTAGTTGTGAACATAGTACAAATTGGAAAATGAAATGACTTGAAAAAAGTCTGTTGCAAGGAAGTTACAAATAAATAGGAGTCCTAGGTAAATGTAAGAAAAACAGGTTTTTGTTTAGTCTGCATAATAACAAAAATGTTAGTATCCACTGAATAAAATCAAGGCTTATATGGAGACCATCTTCTGAGGTGGGTGATGCAATTAAGCAATAGAGAATGACAGACTTCAGGCACACTCTGTGGAATAAAGAGGCTTTGTTTCTGAGGAACTGAGGGAAGTGGGAAACTCAGAGGTTGTCAGCCTGAGGCATGACTGCTGGAAGACATAGGGGTAGATACTCGGTGACCGGAGTCATTACAAGGATTTTTAGAGTCAGCTCTGTGGCTGATCGTATATGCAATTCATATGAATTCTATTTCAGTAAACCTATAGATGTCTATAAATAGTTTTTATGAAGTTTTTTTTACATGAAATATGAGATTTAAAGTGTATGGCTTATCTCATTTCATTTTTCTTGCTGCCAGAATCACTTTATTTCTGCATAAAATGGTGACACCTTGGGTTATTGGGTTAGTTTTTCCTTTGTAAATAACTCCAGCACTTTCCTCTGATAGGCAATTCAGATTATTACTTATGAGGGCCATCAAACTGCAGATGCATTTAGCTGCATCAAAAATAAAATACCCATTGCCTCATGATTCATGATATGTCCAGAGAGCTTAAATATTTTAGTGTGTATAATATATTTTGTCACTGTAAGTCACTTTCACAACTGGCTGTGCAAAAAGTTATTAGCTGGTTGCCAATATTTTCTCAAATTTGAATTCACCTGCATGTCATTTGCCAAACTGTTTCTGAGGCTAAATAAGGAATTGCTATAATGTGTATAAGAATTAGAGTACATCTAATGTTACATCCAACTGAAATAAAACATGTCTATAATGCTGGTGCTTTTGTCATCATCTATAATCACACATGGCATGAAGATATTACTGTGTCACACTTATCTATCATCATAATAAAATGCATTTAATTCTCCATCTTGAAGATCAAATGATGGGGTAATCAAAGGCAAAGCAAAACTCTCTGGGTTTATGTGGGAGTGACATAGAAATGCAGCCTTTAGGACAATGATATCTGCTAGGGATGTTTCAGTCCCTTTAAGGTGATAGAAGGGTGTACTGTTCACAGTCTAACGGAATCATCAGTTTAATTATCATGTCTGTTAGTTTCTTACTGGCACTGTAACAAATTACCACAAGCTTATTGGCTTAAAACAACACAAACTGTGGGTGCCTGGGTGGCTCAATTGGTTAAGCATCTGACTCTTGATTTTGGCTCAGGTCAAGATCTCATGATTTGTGGAATCAAGCCCCATGTTGGGCTCTGCACTGACAGCATGAAGTCTGCTTGGGATTCTCTCTCCCTCTGTCTTTGCCCTTCCCTCACTCTCTCTCTCCAACAACACGAATTTGTTATCTCATGGTTCTGGAAGTCAGGAGTCCAAAATGAGTCTTAAGAGGCTAAAATCAAGGTATGTGTTCCTCCTCAAGGCTGCAGAGGACGATCCATGTCCTTGCTTTTCCTCGAGGTAGAGGCTGCCTCCATTTCCTGGCTCAGGGCTTTTTCCTCATTATCAAGTACATCACTTCAACCTCTGCTTCCATTATCACAGCTCCTTTTACCTCCCTCTTAAGGGGACCCTTATGATTACATGGGACCCACCCAGATGATCCAGGATAGTCTCACCATCTCAAATGTAATCAGATTTGCAAGGTCCTTTTTGCCATTTACAGTTACATAGTCCCTGATTGTGGGAATCAGAATGAGGACATCTTTGGAAGCCATTATTCCATCTACCACACCAACGGACTTGATTATTGACTCTGTCACACATCTTTTAATGTGCCTGTGCAAAGGTTTTTGAATGCTTACTTTGCTGGTACTTTGCCATATAAAAAGTGCTAATTTTGCCCTCAAGCAGCCTACAGTCAAGCCTCTTATGACAAATCTGATGGATATTTCAATTACTTTAATGGATCAAAAGGTAGAAGCATAAAGTGGTCTAGGAGCATATTGGAGAGGCAGTCAACCTAATCTGTGGGGCTTGGAAAGGTTTTCTGGAGGAGTACACATCAAAGGGCAAAGTTGAAGGATAAATGGTAGGTGGCCAGTTAAATTATATGTGGTGCACGGGAAAGAAAGAAGCACATGAGTTCAGCCTCCAAGCTCACATGTCTATCTGGCTTTAGACCCCACATCAATCTAGGATCCACTGCTCCTAGTCTTTTTTTAGTCCCTCATTTCCTTCATAAAATCACGGACCATACAACTAATCTTAAAATCAATGGTTCACCATTATAACCACTCTTTTGCATCCACTCATAACTTCTTTATCTCTTGTCTACATTTTTGTCAAATCCACAACATAATGTTTTATTCCAGTTCTGTGACATTTCTGTACCTGTAGCTACGCTGCTGAGTAAGGCAAGTGAAAAGCATACACATATACTGACAATCTCTTTTTAAATTTATAACCTTAAACCTAAAGTGGCTCTAATGCCCCCTGGCAATCTGAGAACAGACCCCGTCCCATTTCTCTCCCCTTCTCCTGGGCAGCTACCTTACATCTCTAGCTTTCCCCAGATTTTCACCAACTCCTTGTTTGTCAGCTGATCACTCTGCCTTCTGTTTCACTGCGCAAATCAAAACAATTAGAAAAGAACTTCCACAACCTTCCCTCATCACGTCTATCCACCTACCTACCATTCCTAGGCCTCAGAGTTTCAGAAATCATAATCTCTTCTCTGTCTTCTTTTATCACAGATACATGGTACTTCCAAGTTCAATCTTTCCACTTGTGAACAAACTCCCCCCTCCCCTTTCTAACCTCCTCAAGGACATCATTTCAGTAAACCCACTGTCTTCTGCACTGAAAAATTTCTTTCTCCCTACTGGAACTTTCCCATTAGCATACAATCATCTTATTATTTCTCTTCTCTTAAAAATAAAAACTGTCTCTTGGTTTAATATGTCCTCTGGCTATTAACTCATTTCTCTGCTTTCTTTTATGGTAATATTCCTCTAATGAATAGACATACTCCTTTCTCTCTTCCAAATCTCTCTTAAACTTATTCCAAATAGAATTTTATCCTCTACACTCCAGTGAAATGACAATGTAAAAATATTGCTAATAGTTTAGTAATATAGGTCACACCAATATAACACTTACTATATTCCAAGCTCTTTGTAAAACCATTTAGTAGCTAATCTAAACCACACAACAACCTGTAAGGTAGCTAGTAAAATGTGGCATTGGGATAAAATCCAGGCAGATGCTTCTGAAGTCCTTCTTCTTAGCCACGATACTATATTGCTTCTCTAACAAATAGCCTCCATGTTATAAATAATTGGTCCTCATCTTATTTAACTTATAACAGCATTTAAGAAATATATATTTTTTCAAAAAATTGTGTTCCATTGGCTTCTGGGACTCCACACTCTGATTTTCCTCCTACTTTACTGGTTATAGCTCTCAAGAGGAACAGGTCAGATAAGCAGATAAAAAATGTCTGGTTCCTGTCCTTAAGGGTGTGATATTTATTTATGCAGGAAGTAGACTGGTGAGTAAGTAATCTCTCCACAATGTTTAAAGAGAGATCAATTCAAAGTGCTGTGGTGTTTAGAACTAGAATTTACTAACTGTCTGGAGGATACTTTTAAGGAGTGGTATTAAAGCTACATTTTCAAGTATAAATAGAAGCCTGCCAGGTGGTGAAGGTGGTTAAGATTGTTCCAAGCAGACTGAAAGCACATGGGAACATAGAAACCGCCATATGTTGAAAAATAATAGGAAGCCTAATTTATTATTTTTAATCCCCTTTTATTTGATTTCAAATATGTACACCTGAAAACTGGGCTAACTTGCTAACAAAATAGCAACATGCAGCAGTGGTTCTTTTTAACTACTTTTCAGCCACATGCACATTAGACTAATCTAGAGAAGTTTTAATAGATATTGTTGCCCAGCCTGTGTCACAGTGGCTCGTTCATTTAATTTTTCTGGGTTGGGAAACAGGCACTGGTATTTTTGCTCCCCAGGTGAGTCCAGTCGGTGGCCAGGGTTGTGAACCATTGTGCCAGAACATAAGCAAGGTGGGGAAGGAGAGCTAGAAACCAAGTCTGGATACCAGGTCAAGTTCAGCCCTAAAGGTCTTTTCAACTTGTGCTGAAGGATGAATTTAGTTCATCCTCTAGACAAAGTAAAACCAAAGAAGTTTTTATGAAGCGATTATGAAGTTCATCATGTGATTAAATCAGTGCTCTCAGAACAAAAAAATAACTTTAGAGACTAGTATGAAGTTGGTAGAAGGACCACTGTTGCAATACCATAGGCATAAATTGATGGTGGCTAAGTCTCTTGTCTTCGTTCTCCCCAAACCTACTATAACGTCTGGCTGATTTGCCAAGATGCCAAATGAGGATGATATTTAGGATGGTAACTGTCTGGGTGTACTGTTGAGAAAAAAGGTTAAAGATTTCTAATCTGTTTTAAAATAAAGATCTCAGGATGTGTTTCATTGTACTTTGAATTTAAATTTGTAAATTCTTGACTAAATCTGGCAATGAATTGGGGGAGCTAAGACAAATAATGGAGTGGTTTGAAGCAATCAATTTACTTCTAGGAGTTGCAGGATTAACTTTGTATTGAACGCATGACTCTCCAGTTGTTTCTTGCAAAGTTATGCTGGCCAACAGACCAGGTGATCTAGAGGTGTCCCCTGGGAGGCAGTTGGAAAGACTGGGGCTTCAGATGAATATATAAGCTCTTTTCTGGGAGGTTCTGGGAGCTGCGATGAGGCTGAGGGAGAACACAAAGATGGCGTCCCTGGCCTGTGTTCCCTGAGAGCACCTCAGTAGCCTCTAGATGTGTGGTAAACCTGAAGTCTGTCCCTTTAGCCCCAGAACAAGTGAATGAGCCTTTTTCACAGAAAGACTTGGGAGTATGTTTTAGTCTGTTTGTCTGTGTGGTGTCCTGGGGGAGGTAACGTGCCAAGAACTGTCTCTCTGATTGTTACAGTCCCATGGGACCTGGAAATGCAAGCTCTCCCTGGACACCAACGCCAGTCAATTAAGGAATATCCCCTGTATGGATTGTGCATGCCCACTGGCTTTAACAAGGCAGAAGGAGAGTATAGGGCTGGGGTATATCCACTGGCTCTATAAAGGGAGAGAGAGAGTGCAAAAATGGTCCCCACTGGCACCTCTGCCCCCAGAGAGAATCCCAACAGGCACTTGTCCTTCTGGCAGATGCTTTAAGATTAGCACATAACTCTCCTTCACACATGATCTAGACACTTTTCAAACTGTTGCATTTGTGCTGGCCCTGGGGGTGATGAGTCTCCGTATGAGCCCTTTAAGAGAAGTATCTCACTTCCCTACAAGCTTTGGGTCTCCTGAATGTGGATCTTCTTGGTTTTCAAGCCAGCCACTTGGGGGTTCCTCTATCCGTTGCACATCCTAGGGGTTGGAGTGCCCGATGTAGGGTGCAAACCCCTTGTTCCTCAAGAAGAAGCTCTGTAATTTGTGAGATTCCCCCTGATTGCATGGGGTCACTGCACCATGGGTGGGGTTTTTGGTGAGATCATATTTAAGAAGTTTTGTTTGATTCTGAGGTGCCTGATTAGCTCAGTTGGTTAAGCATCTGACTCTTGATTTCAGCTCAGGCCATGATCTCACTGTTAGTGGGATTAAGCCCAATGTCTGACTCCATGCTAATAGGGCAGAGCAGGTTTGAGATTCTCTCTCTCTCTCTCTCTCTCTCTTCTCTGTCTCTGTTTCTGCCCCTTCCCAGCTCATGCTCTCTGTCTCTCTCAAAATAAATAAATAAACATCTAAAATTTTTTTTAAAGGTTTTGCATGTTTTTTATTGGAGTCACATTGACTTTATTGTTTTTATTACAAACTGGGACAAAATCAAGTCAAGTTTCTTTGTAAATTGCAACCACTTTATAGTTGTTTTTTTTTGAGATAATTCTCAAGTCACCTTGATTTAAGTTGTGTATTTCTCTGAACGCTTTGGTCATTAGTATAGAGTCAGTCTTTTGGTTTGTTTTCTTTTTTTCTTTTTTTCATTTAGCCTTCTTTTTTTTTTTTTTAATGGTTTATTGCCAAGTTGGTTTCCATATAACACCCACTGCTCTTCCCCACATGTGCCCCCCTCTATCTTAAATGACAAATCACATTCAATGTGAGTGACATTTTAGCAGCTTACCTCTGAAAGAAATTCTCATTTTTAAATTTGTTTTTGTTATCATTAAAAAATTTTTTTAAATGTTTTATTTATTTTTGAGAGAGAGAGAGAGACAGCATGAGCTGGGGAGGGTCACAGAGAGAGGGAGACACAGAATCTGAAGACAGGCGACAGGCTCTGAGCTAGCTGTCAGCACAGAGCCTGACGCGGGGCTCGAACCCACGAACCGTGAGATCATGACCTGAGCTGAAGCCGGACACTCAACCAACTGAGCCACCCAGGCACTCCTGTTATCATTTTTTAAATGTTTATTTTTGAGAGAGAGTGACAGAGCGTGAGCAGGGGAAGGGCAGAGAGAGAGGGAGACACAGAATCAGAAGCAGGCTCCTGGCTCAGAGCTGTCAGCACAGAGTCTGACGCAGGACTGGAACTCAAGAACCATGAGATCATGACCTGAGCCAATGTTGTATGCTTAACCAACTGAGCTACCTAGGTGCCCCCCCCCCTTATTTTTAAATTTGTTCAAGAACATCACTAAAATTAGTTTTCTTCACATTGACTTATTGTACGCCATGTGATCTTGCTGCTACACCTGATATCTTTGATGCTTACCTGTGATTATCATAATCATTATGTCTATGCAGCTACCCCTTTCACCTTTGATACTCTGCATGCACACGTACTTTAGTTAGAAAGAAAGCTTCCCAAATTCAGTCCCATTTTTCAATGTGCAATTACTGAACAGCTTTATAATAACCTCTGAGCCCGTCTTCAGGGACATAATTTTTATGACTGACTTGGAGTAAACTTAAGTAGGGTTTTGAGTTTCTTCCCACGCGAAATCCTAAAATTCAAGGTTAATATCAAATATATATATATGTGTGTATATATATATATATATATATATATATATATATGTTACCTATTGATGTCTAAAAAGTTACTCTAACAATGGATTCAAGGTTAATGTTATTTTTTTTCTTTTTTTTTTTTAAACTTTATAGTTTATTCTCAGGTTGGTTTCCGTATAACACCCAGTGCTCTTCCCCACAAGTGACCTCCACCAAGACCATCACCCCCCATTACCTTTCCCCCTTGCCCTTCGCCCCTCAGTTTGTT
>CM053562.1:42975093-43024354 GCA_028646485.1 Cryptoprocta ferox
AAGAATTCCAGAAGCTTTTCCTTTTTTTTTTAAATTTTTTAATGTTTTATTTATTTTTGAGAGAGAGAGAGAGAGAGAGAGAGAGAGAGAGAGAGAGAAAGCGTGAGCAAGTGAGGGTCAGAGAGAGAGGGAGACACAGAATCTGAAGTCAGGCTCCAGGCTCTGAGCTAGCTGTCAGCACAGAGCCTGACGGGGGCTCGAACCCACCAACCGTGAGATCATGACCTGAGGTGAAGTTGGACGCTTAACCGACTGAGCCACCCAGGCACCCCTCCAGAAGCTTTTCCTATCTTTTTATTTTTCTTCTTTCTTGTTTCTACAAACTAGAATATTCACTAGCTATAATGTTCCTATTTTCTGTAAAAGTCATATTCTGTCCCTTCAAGGGTCATCTCACACTCCAACTGTGGCATGCATTATTTTTAAATTTCTTCCCACAGGAATGTTGATTATTTCCCTTGAAGCTCCACAGCACTCTGTTTTTGTTTATGCTATTTGGCACATTCTACCTTCTATCATGTTAGTTGAATTTTTGTTGCCAAACTCTCCACTCCATATTGTTAGCCGATTCAGGGGCTAAGTAGCCCCTTAAGACATTCAGCAATTTCACATGCTGGAAAGCCAATAGTATTAACATGACAGATTATATTTCACAAAGATGGCTGCAGTGACAACTTCCATCCCACATGATCTTATGCAATGTAATACTGGCTATTCTTCATCAAGAGCTATAGTGCCTTTCTCTGTGCTTTTGAATCTGGGTAGAAATTGTGCCTGTTTTGGCCTACTGCATAGGTCAGAGTAGTACTGTTCCTCTTAGCAGCTTCCACTGCTTACCTCTGAGGATGTTTGCTCTTGAGAAACCCTGTCCGAAATCCCCTTTTTCTCTCTGTATTTCAGTTTGAATAATTTTTCTTGATCTATGTTGATATATCTTCAATATAACTTCAAGTTCACTGACGTTTTTCTTACCTATGTTAAGTCAGTGATGAGCTTATTACTTACTACCAAATCTTATTTTATCTTCAGTAATTTTATTCATTCTTTCTTACAGTTTTCATCTCTACTAAAATTAGTATTCTTATCATGCACACTATTCTCTAGAGTCTTCAACATAATAATCATTTTAAAAATTCAGTGATATTGCAATATCTGAATCATCATAGGTATTGTCCTATTGATTGCTTTGTCTCTTTAAAGTGTATTGTTGTTGTTGAAATCTGGACATTTGATGTAGTATAGTGGAAGTTGAGATAAATAGTCTTATCTGGAAATGGGCTTGCCTTTTATTCCGTAAGACCCTTAAAAATGGGGTTCTGAGTCAAGCTAGTTATGAGTTGAACTAAGTTGGGGTGTGTTGTTTCTATTGTTATCCTTAGTGTACCATAGGCTTCAAATAGTTCTAGTATCACCTTCTTTTTAGTGTTGGTTTAGATTTGTTTGCCAGTAGGTTTTTCTCAATATCTACGCACCCCTCAAATTAGGGATTTTCCTTATGTTGCATCTCAGAGAGGATCTCTCTCCACATCCTTGTCACTGTCTCTGCAATAGACCACTTGATACCTGAAGGTGCTGGACACAGGGCATTCTCTGTTGTTCTTTTTTTTTCTTAATGTTATATTTTTTTTTTTTGAGAGAGTGAGAGAGAGAGAGAGAGAGAGAGGCATAGAGGGAGACAGAGGATCCCAAGCGGGCTCCATGCTGACAGCAGAGAGCCCAATGCAGAGCTCGAATTCACAAACCATGAGATCATCACCTGAATCGAAGTCGAACACAGGCACCCCTCTGTTATTCTGATTAAACCTCATTCTCTGTAATATTATTTCATGCC
Source organism: Cryptoprocta ferox (assembly GCA_028646485.1). Taxonomy (NCBI): domain Eukaryota; kingdom Metazoa; phylum Chordata; class Mammalia; order Carnivora; family Eupleridae; genus Cryptoprocta; species Cryptoprocta ferox. Next base: position 42,976,925 of record CM053562.1, read on the forward strand.
CAACAATAGGTCTGTACCCAGGATGTATTTATCTCAGCTCCAGGAGTGGATTTTTGTCTTCTTTCATTTCCTTAGATGTAACAGGTTTTCCCTAATGGGTTAAGGGAGATGGTGTTTGTTGTTTCACCCCCCACCCCCAGGCAGGTGAAGTCTTTGATTGGTAGAAGAAATAGGGAAGAAGGATCTAGGAAGGGCTTTCTTCCCACGGCAGCTGCTGCTCTTCTCTACCAAACCTGCAACATGAGGCCTGGGTTCCAATTCTACAGAAACCGTGAGATGATTAGTGTTTGTTGTTTTAAGCCCTAAGTTTCGGGGTAATTTGTTACACAGCACTGGATCTCAATAAATGTTATCTACTAGCTGCTGTCATGTAACAATGAGGACAGTTAGACTCATGTTCAGGAGACTTGCCTGAGGAAATACTTGTAACATCAAAACTAGACTTATGAGCCAATTCCCAGAATCTGTGAGCAGTGCCTTCTCCTACTACACTATATTACCCCCAGCTTTTTCATCTATCATTTAATGAATGAAAATCTACTGGTAAATATACCTCTACTATTAATTTAGGATTATGTACTTTCAACGAGCCATGTCATGTTTAGAAATAACCTTCCTCTTCTGAGGGCAATAGTTGTAAGGTGCTATAACTGCACAGGATTCAATGGAGGCTCATTGTGTGCAGAGAAACATATAAATCTACATGAAAGGGAAGATATTAGTAACTCCTTAATAGCTATAGGATGGCCTCTTAATAAAAAAAGGAGAATTTCTGTGAATTTGCCAGTAATAGGTAAGATAGTTCGTTCTCAGTAAAATGTAACCAGTAGAAGTAAGAGAGGCTCACATTAAAGGCTTATCAAAGAAGGTGCAGATTGCACTGAAAGAGAAAACTTAGTGATTTAAAAATTACAAAAGTCTGTATTTCTTAAGTATACGTTTAGCTACAGTGTTTGGCATGAGGAGGTAAAGTGTGGAAGTGTTTTTAGTGAGGGTGGATTAAGTGCTATAAAAACAAACCTAAAATCTTAGTGGCTTACCATAATTAAGGTTATTTCCTCATTCACATTGCAGACCAATATGCAAATGAGTCATTGGAATAAAGGTGTTCTAACTATGCAAGTGTCAGGAGGTCAGGTTCCCTGTACCTATGGCTCCTCTACGTTTCAAGGACTGAATTCTGTTAGTCTGGCTAGTAGGTAAGTACCATTCAGACTGTGGTGAAGGTACACTTGCTCTCAACTACCTTGGCTAGAGGTGAGGCGTGCCAACTCTGTTGTTGGTGAAAAGCATGTCTGATTCTGTAAGGAGTCTGGGCAATAAGATCTAACAGTGTTAAGATAACATGAATGTTCACAAATAACTAGCCAGTTTCTGCCACAGAGTGTGTGTCTTCATAATTGGGTTGTTTTTCATATTCTTCTACAACAAAAAGATGTCAGGAAAGAGTGTATATGGGATTGAATGGAAGGAAATGGTAAGCAGAACAGATTAGCTGAATCACATCTATATCACTGATATACTGATATCATATCTTCCTTAAATGTCTAATTCCTTAAATATTTGATATGATCTGATATGTTACCAGTGATACTATCTGGGTCATGAGTTTTTTTTTTAAGTTTTCACATGCAAAATTATTTTAAAAAACTAATATGGAACTACCAAGACTATCTTTTGTCTTGTTGGGTATAAAATTTTGCAAATGTCAGTTAGTTCACTGGTGTTGCTCAGATTTGTACACTTCCTGCTGTTTCATTGTTGTGCTTTGTTGGCGCAGGGGGTTGAATTACTGGAGAATCCTCTTGCTCTTGTTAGGCTTAATTTCATTCTTTGCTAGGACATATCTATTTTGGTTTTGTTCTCAGTAATAAGGAATGAACTTTATTTTATTCTTAAACTGTGGTCTTTCAAGTTCAGAAGAATCTCCCAATTCTGGCTGAAACCAAACGCTGACCTTTTCCTATACTGAGTGATCTCTGGTACACCTTCTTGGCTTCAAACCTAAGGCAGCTATTCTCAGGTAGTCCTCATGGAGTCTTTTTTGACTTGTACATTGCAGCTGAGCTCTTAACTCAGGAGCCACAGAGGATCCTCATGCATGTATCTGATGTCCTTCTTTTGCACAGCTCTGTCTCCTCTAGACCCCGAGAATCCTCCTCTCCACACTTGACCTTTGCATCCTCAGTGTAGTGAGACTGTTGTGTCTTGTTTGGACTCAACTCCCTCTGCTGTGCAGTGAAAAGTGCTCCCAGGCAGTTTTTGGTCCAAACACCAAATACATGGTCTAAAATCATGTGGGTCTTTTTCTCTCAGCAATTGTATTCCTTCATTGGGATATTTGTTGCCTAGAAATTTTCTGATTTTATAGTAGTTTACAGTAGAAGGCATGTTCTGTACCACAAGTTTCTCTATTATGGTAGGAATGAAGAATTCCAGCTGAGTCAACTCTGGTGATCAGTAGTTAATAGATGCTAAAGTTTGTTTCCCTTGATACTTATGTTTTGTAATATTTTTTAACATCATATAGTGCATGTAATATTATTGTATGAACAGTGTCATGCATGCTAATTTTACATCTAATCACAAGACATGATTCATATATTGATGATAGTCATCCTATCTTGCTGTTAGGATAATAAAAATTAATAGGCAATACTAATTCATCTTTCAGTTGCTACTTATTCAGTAGACACTTAATTGCAGCAACTATTTCAATTAGTTATTATGAAATAAAAGAAAAAGAATAAAATGAGGACAACAAATTACTAAGAATCTAGTCAGGGCTTTCTTTTTCTATGTGTTCTCCTGATGCGTATTTTCACATATATTTAATATGTATCTATTATATATATAATTATTTCATATGTTTTCCATGTAGTATATCTCATACTATATATCAAAAAGAAAGAATAAAAAACATTCAAGTTTTCTCTGATGCTGACATTTCCAAAATGTCGTAGTTTATAAGAAAATAATGAAATCCCATATTACATGGGAGAACACTCTGACCTTTTGCTCAGAGATTGATATGAGTTTTTGGGCAAGCTCTGTAAAGAAACCCAGAGGTAAAATTCAGTTACTAATAAGTAATTGAAGATTTCAAAGGTCACAGCTCTAGCAACAATTTGGTCTTAAAGCTAGGACATAGAATACATTTATTTTTCAATTATCAACTTTCCTCTTAATGTTGTTATAGAAACAACAGACATGTGCAGAGTGTTATTTCCCTCAGGTGACTTTGGATATTGATTTAAAATTTTTCTTTTCCTTTTTTTATTGGGGAGTACTTGACATTTAAAATACACAATTTGATAAAATTCGACATATGTATACACCTGTAAAACCATCACCACAATCAAGATAAGGAATGTAATCATCACACCAAAAGTTTCCTGATGTATCTTTGTAATCCATTCTTCCTTATCCCTATATGCTTTACAAATACAGAAGACATAGTCTTTTTTTTAAAATCATTTTATTGAGGTATAATTGCATACAAAACCTATAGATATTTAATGCATACAACTTGATGAGTTTGGAGATAAGTACACACCTGTGGAACCATCACCAAAACCAAGGCTATACATTTATCCATCATTTCCAAAAGTCTCCTTCCCTAACCCATGTTTTTTTTTTTTGTTTTTTTTTTTTTGTATTGGATCTTCTGTTGTGGTAAGAGAACTTAATATTTAAGATTTGCCCTCTTAGTAAATATAGTGTTGTTAACTATAGGCCTCATGCTATCTAGTAGATCTCTAGACTTATTCATTTATGTTACTGACACTTTATATCCTTTGACTATATCTCCCCATTTCTCCCTCCCCCTAGCCTCTGGCAACCACTATTCTACTTTTTGGTTCTATAGGTTTGATATTTTAGATTCCTCATAAAAGTGAATTGTGCAGTATCTGCCCTTTTGTGTCTGGCTAATCTCACTTAGCATAATGTCTTTTGGGTCCATTCATATTGTCACAAATGGCAGGGATTGCTTTTTTCTGAAGGCTGGATAATGTTCCACTGTACATATATCCTACGAGTTCTTTATGCATTACTCTACTGATGGAAATTTATGTTGTTCCCATACTTTGCCTATTGTGAATAATACTACAATGAGGAATACAGATATCTCTTCAACATCCTGACTTCAATTCCTGTGAATATATACACATCCATGGCATTGCTGGATTAAATGGTAATCCTATTTTTTAGTTTTGAGGAACCTCTATACTGTGTCCATAGTAGCTGCACGAATTTAAATTCCCACCAACAGTTTCTAGGTTTTTATCCATTTATTCCAAGTTATCCACACTGCTGGTATGTAATAATTCATAATAGACTCTCATGATTCTTTTTATGTCTGTGGTATCATTTTTAATGTTTCCTTTTTTGTTTCTGATTTTATTTATTTGAGTTTTCTCTCTTTTTTTCTTAATCTAGCCAAAGTTGGCTGTTTTTATTTTTCTTTTCAAAAAACCAACTCTTAATTTCATTGATTTTTTCTGTTATGTTTCTAGCATGAATTTCATTTATTTCTGGTTTAATTTTTATTCTTCTTTTCTACTAATTTTGGGTATAGTTTGTTTTTTTATTCTTTTTTTTGGTGTAAAGTTAGGTTTGTTTGAGATCATTTTTCTTTTTTGTTGTAAGCATTTATTGCTATAAAATTCCCTCAGTACTATTTTTCCTGCATCCCATGAATTTTGATATTTTGTATTTTTATTTTCATTTGTTTTAAGTTTTTTTTTCTAATTCTTTTTTGATATCTCTTTGACCCTATGATTACCTAAGAGTGTTTTATTTAATATTCATGTATTTTTAGATTTTCTCATTTTCTATCTTTATTGATTTCTGGTTTCCTTGTCTTAAGATTAGAAAAGAAACATGAAATGATTTCAGTCTTTTTAAATTTGTTAAGATTTATTTTGTGATCTAGCATGTGCAGGAGAATGATCCATGTGTACTTAAGAACAATGTGTATTTTGCTGCTTGTGGGTGGAATGTTCTATATATGTCTGTTAGTTCCAGTTGGTATATAGGGTTGTTTAGTTTTATGGTTTTCTTATTGATTTTCTGTCTGATAATCTGTTCATTGTTAGGAGTGGGGTACCGAGGTCTCCCACTGTTCTTATATTGATGTCTATTTCTTCCTTTAGAGCTGTAAATGTTTGCTTTGTATGGTTATGTGCTTTGATGTTGGGGGCATCTTCCTGATGAATTGACCCCTTCATCGTTATAAAATATTCTTTAACTCTAGTAACATTTTTGTTTGTTTGTTTTAAAGTCTACTTTGTCTGATATTAGTAAAGCCACTTCGGTTTTCTCTAGACTGCAATACTATGGGATTTAGCCTCAGCAATATGCAGCTGGGGCTGGATGAGAAATTCTGAAGTCCTGCTCCTTGGAGAAAGAACACTCTGCAACTGGGAGCTGAGAAGTGGATGCTTGTATTTTTGGCTGCTATATTCTGGAGTAGAGTATCTGTCTTCTTGAGATGGAAGGTAGAGAGAAAGGAAATGATCTAGGCTCAAACAACATATCTCCTCTCTCTTACCAATTGTAGATTTTCTTGAAAGATTTCCCCCCCATTTGTTTGTTGTTTTTAGGACCGTTTGCAGAAGCTTTAAATAGTGTGTGTGTGTTTTGATAATTCTCACCAGGTTCCCTGAAGAGCAGTTCAGTGGAGTGGGCATGCTATCATGCCCAAAGTCAATCTCTGACAGTTCTAATTTAAGATAACAACATGTTTACATTTATTTAAACTTGATTCTTACACAGGTTTCAGTTATTTACTCTCTCTGTTGTTTGTGCATTGTAATATTTTATAGCTTTTTTTTCTTTTAGGGAAAAATGCAGAGTGAATATATCACTGAAAGGAACATGGCACTGGCTAAACTGTTGTGGATCTTTATTCAATATATAGTATAGACAAATAGGTAGATCATCATGTGATAGTATTGCTCATATTACTAATAAAGTAAATTTTATCTACAGATAACTTATCACTGCCCATTTGTGCTCTCCATCATTCGTTCCGGATTCCCACTGTCTATGCAATCTAATCCACACTTATGAGCAAGGGATTTACATTTTTTTACTGTCAGGACCTAGCCTGTTCTCCGGTCTTATCTGCACACCCTCCACCACTTTTTCTCTGCAGCTTCTAGTCATAACAGAATGTTTGATATTCCAAGTGCATGTGCTACATTTCTATTTCTACCTATTGCTTGTGTTTTCTCTCAAATTGAAATTAACATTCTTAATACTCCATCTGGAGAAATGGGAGTTATTTTGTAGCATGAGTTCAAATATTACTTTCTTTGCAAATAAAATGTAAGTGGTTAGAAATGACTGAACTCCATGTGCCAGTTGGTTTGCATACAAGTCCAAATTTGCTCCATGACCTCTGTAAAAAAGACACTATTGAATTCAGGAGCACACCAAGTACACAAGAATAAGTGCACTAAACCCAAAGAAGTCACAATGTCATCTTGAGTTTACATTTATTTCTGGCATCATAGCCTATTCTCATTTCTGTAGAACAATAGGGTTCCCATACAGCTTTTCCTCAACATTTCCCTCCATTTTTCTCTGTGACACCCTTATCTCATTTCCCACAGAAAGTATACTTTATTGTATAATTTGTGTAGAATGTTCTTCATAATGCTGCATCATTGTTTATAATGCTGAATTCATAGTTTTTATCACTTTGATAGTTACTTGTAGGAGAGTTTATTCCTTTTAATAAATTATGAAATCCTCAAGGCTTTTTGTTTTTGTAATCCTAAGAACCAAGAATCTCCAAAAGTCACAAAGAAATTCTCAGGAAATGTATGTGGAATCTTCTAATTTTATTATTTTTGGTTTAATAAATAAATAAGTCATGGAAATTTGGGATTTATTACAAAAATATAATAATATTTATCTTTTATTCAACTAAACTTCAAAAGGATTCCACAGACACCAATAAAATATTATTAGAAAAGGATATATAGCATCCAACAGAAATCAGGCATTGCGTTTTAGCTATGGCTCTAAAAATGAGCCTGGAAATTTTTTGGAAAGAAATCAAATTCACAAGGGTACATATGAATAATATAAAACAGATAGTTAATATAATTTGTTTGGATTTCTACTGCCATGTAAACATATAATACTTGATTTCGCATGTATTAACTATGACAGATATGAAATTTATTTGAAACCCTTGAGATAGCTCAATTTCTCAGTCTTTTATTTGTCCCCTAATCTTCAATAAAATAATATTTTAAAAAGTCATACTAGCAAAACATAGGGTAATGGATATCGTAAACCATTAATCTGAAAGGACACTTTTCTAATAATTATCCTTCTGCCATCTGAAATGCATCTTGCTGCAATTGATCCAGGATTAATCGATTATAATGCTCAGGCTAAATGATGTTCATTCATTTTGGTCAAAGGCAAAATTTGAACTTGTGTCAAGTCACAGAAGGATTTTCCTTTCGTAAATCTTCCATTTTTAAATTTGAGTATGCATATCTACTTTCATTTGGACTTCCTGAATATTAATAAGCCTCCATGTGTAAGGTATGCACAACAAGCATTTTTAGCAAATAAGATGTGGTCCCAGAGAGAAGGTCATTGTTTCCTTTTCACTTAAATCGCTTGCCTTTCAAATTTATTTCTTTTCCTCTTCTTTTTGTCACAAATTTTTTTTTTACATAAAATTGAAATTGCTGGCATACTTCTAGCCACACCAGAATCCTCCGAGAATAAAAAGCAAAGGCTGTATACTGTCTTTAAAAATGCAAAATGCAATCTTAAGTAGAGCAGTGTTGCCAGTAAGTTTTGTTACATATAAAGCTGCTAATAGTACTTGATATTGTGTGTGATATGTACATAAATGTACAAGGGTGTATGTGTTGAGGTGGTACTGTTAGATAAGATGGGGCGAATGTTTACTCTATTATCATTTAAACATATTCTACTTAATGTAGGGATGTAAGAAAATTAAAAACCAGGGGAATTGTGTGAATTTTAGAGACACTAATTTAGAACCATGAAGGTGTTTTCACTTGTTTTTGTCAGCTTAGCCTACAACTTTTTGTCAGATTTCAGGTATCATTTAAAAAGTTATATAATTCCAAATAATATAAATATAGGACTTTATGCTTTGGGGCAGTGTATCTACTGTCCTCACATCTTTTGTTTTAAAAAGTAACATATATTTACATTCATTCTATATGTTGTAATAATTAAATAATAATAAATTAACATTGACATAAAATTACCATCACCAACTGAAATTCTCTTGTGTTCAGGACCTAGTACAAGGAGAATCATAGCTCATAAATAGAGCACTAGGACATCGCTGGGCTAACTAGTACACATTGACCTTGGTGTAAAATCCAATACAAATCTCTTTGGATGCCACTTGTTTTCTCCTTCGACAAGGGGTGTGATTTTAAGCAAGGATGAAGTCCTGGGGTTTTGTGGGGTGCATTATAGAATAGGGTATAGTGGAAGTGGAAGACTTTTTTTCTTTTTTCCTAGTATTTGGAGGGTCATTAAGTAGCTCCAGCCTATCTACTTCTTTTTGGCTATTTCTGTGGCCAAGCAATACCATGGACATAAGTACCTTGGGAAGAGCTTTTCTAGGTCCTATATATCTACAATATCCACTTAGTTTTGCTACCTTTTCTCCTATACTATCTCACCTGATGTTCAGAGAAAGGCTGGGCAAGTTTTATTCTATTTTAAACATAAGGAAACAGACTATCAGAAGTTAAGTGTCATATAAAGAAATCAAATAGCTAATTGCTTTTGCCAGGGCTTAAACCCAAATCATATTATCCCTAGCCTAATTTTCTTTCCACCATATTGCATCTCTTTTGGCAAATTTAGTAAGCACATCAAGGGTGGCAGGTAATTTAAGACATTATCTTCATTCTCAAAACAGCCCTGAAGTTTAATTTTATAAAGTCTATTTTTCAGAGGCAAAATTGGAGCTGAGATAAATTAAGTGATTTATTCCTGCAAGTAGTGGTGGTCAGAAATTACAAATGTATCTCTTGGGTTGCAGAGTCTATATTGTTTTTCTGTAGCAAGTGTTCATTGGAGAATTAGGATTTTTTTTTAATTGGAAATTGTATAAACCCTGGAAGCAAGTCTTGAATTCTTTAATTAAACCTGGGTTGTGAACAGAGCCAATCACTCACTTGGGGTGGGAGGTGGAAGTGACAGAACATTATAGGAACATATAAAATATTAATGAAATAATTACTAATTTGACATTACTAAGTTAAGACTTTCTTTATGACTTCATATGCACCATAAAAATTTCATTAAACATTAAGTAATCAATATTTAATATGTAACCACATTTAGTACTATAAGCGTAACTCAAGAAATTTTTCGGTATTTAAAAATATTTAGCCATGAAGGCACTTTTTGGCTATCAATTAATTACCTTAACTTTAAACTGCATGGCAATTGATCAATAGATGATTTCTAAAAAGTGAAAAAAAAAGGAAAATGAAAACAAATGAACCAAAAAAGAAAGAAAATATAACTAAGGCTAAAATCCTCTTTGGTCCCTAGTCAGGGCTATTCTCTACTAAGACTGTGGAGCTGAGTTTATGTTTTTTTCATTCTTTCCAAACTTTTTGAATGATTCCATTTGATCTTTCATATATATATATGTGGGTATATATAATGTATATGTGCATAAGTGTATATAATATATATGTGCATATGTGTATGTTACCTATATGTGTATCATATGGTTGTGAGTGTGTGTGTGTGTGTGTGTGTGTGTGTGAACATCATTCTCCAACTGAGGAACTTCTCATATTACACAAAGAAAGACAAATAGGGGCGCCTGGGTAGCTCAGTTGGTAAAGTGTCCGACTTTGAATCAGGTCATGATCTCAAGGTTCTTGAGTTCAAGTCCCGCATCGGGCTCTGTGCTGACTGGTCAGACAGAGCCTGGAGCCTACTTTAGATTCTGTGTCTCCCTCTCTCTCTCTGCCCCTCTCCCGCTCATGCTGTCTCTCTCTCTTTCAAAAGTAAATAAATGTTAATAAAATAATTAAAAAAAGACAAATAATTCATTATATTGTTAAATTGGCTTTTGAAATATTTTATTGTTGAATCCGTTTTTATTTCCTTCACCTGTTATTCATTTTCTGTTGCCCAAACCTTCATTGAGTCAACTCTTAACTAAATATTATTCTTAGATAAACCATTCTAAAATCCAAGACAAGATCAAGTGTCATTGTAATGTGACTTCACACCATCATGTACCCTGCTTAATATATTCATCACAATTTAATTTTCCATTTTTTGGTGATAATTTGATTAATGCCTGGATCTCTTACTAATATAACGTTCAGTGAATATCAACTTTTGCCCATATTTTAATGTCCCAGTGCTCAAAATAATGTCTGGAACATTTTATATGTTAATAAATATTTGTAAGTGAAAAATTGGACTATTTCCTAGCTTTATTGTTTTCCCCTTCTTTCTTAAACTTTATAATAACCATTTCTGCAATATTCAATATATTTTTAAATTTAAATTGCATATAAAGATTATATTTAATTTATTTACTTTTTATTTTAGTGATAGAGAGAGAGAAAGAACACCAGCAGGGGAGAGGAGCTGAGGGAAAGAGAGAGAGAGTCTTAACCAAGCTCTACACTAAATGTGGAGCCTGATGCTGGGTTCAATTACACAACCCTGTGATCATGAGCTGAGCTGAAGTCAAGAGCTGGACGCTCAACAGGCACCCTGAAAGATTATATTTAAATAATACTTATAACATGGAGCTCTTTATTTATCCATTACTCATTTTAGATATTATTTATGCCATATTTTAAATTGTATTCCAGCTTTAACTTTTCAAAAAAGAAATTTTAGTTCTGGACCTTGTACTGTCAGTCTGGAGATGACATTTAATTTTATGAGGCTAACAAGCTTTGTTTTTTGTGTTAGGATGAGAAAAAAATTAAAAATTTAATGGTTAACATCCATACATACAAAGTGTCCCAAATTATCACTGTTTTTTTTTTAAATTTTTGTTGTTTATTTATTATTGAGACAGAGAGAAACAGGGCATGAATGCGGGAGGAGCAGAGAGAGGGAGACACAGAATCTAAAATAGGTTCTAGGCTCTGAGCTGTCAGCAGAGAGCCCGACGCGGGGCTCAAACCTACAAACCGTGAGATCATGGCCTGGGCGAAGTCGGATGCTTAACCGACTGAGCCACCCAGGTGCCCCATGTTATCACTGTTTTCTATTTGCTTTAAATTGATTAAAATATCATCTTATGGTATACTTAGTAATGTTAGGGTTATAACAATAGTATTATTAAGTACCAATCTACTTTGAGTATTAAGGATTTGATAGTTTAGCCTAATAGGGACACACTGATCTTGATGTGGTTGTTATATTACATTTTCATTTTATTTCTTTTCTGCTGCATGCCATTAGAAAAATTTTATCTTTTTTTAATTAAGTTTTTAAAAATTCAGTGTAATTAACATAGCATTATATTAATTTCAGGTGTACAATATAGTGCAACAAATATACAGCAATTCCATACATTACTCAGTGCTCATTATGAGAAGTGTAGTCTTTAATCCCCATCACCTATTTCACCCATCCCCTCACCCACCTCCCCTCTGGTAACCATCAGTTTGTTTTCTGTAGTTAAGAGTCTGTTTCTTGATTTGTCATTCTCTTTCTTTCTCTTTTTCCTTTGTTCATTTGTTCTGTTTCTTAAATTCCACATATGAGTGAAATCATATGATATTTGTCTTTCTTTGATTTATTTGACTTAGCATTATAGTCTCTAGCTCCATTCATGTTGTTGCAAATGGCAAGAGTTCATTCTTTTTATGGCTAAATAATATTCCAATATATGTGTCTATATGTCACATCTTCTTTACTCATTCATTTATTGATGGACACTTGGACTACTTCCATAATTTGCCTATTTTAAATAATGCTACAATAAACATAAGGAAGATTATTTTATTTCTTGATTTTCTTGTTCCTCATATCTTATAAGAAATTAATAATTACCACTTGGTATGTATAATAAGTAAAATTAGACATTAATCAAAATAACATTTATTTGTATATTTGTGTGTGTGTATATCCTGACACAAAACACCTTTGCAAATGGTAAAATAATGGGCTTTTCTTACTAGTATTGCTTTAAGAAAGAAATTAACATTGAAAATAACTAAATGAAAAAAATAAGATAAATGTCAGATCACTAGGGGATACAATTTGTAGGATCTACTCTTCCCTCACTTAACAGACACACACGTACACACTCACACAGTCACACACATATACTGTCTAAAGTTAGGAACTGAAAGATTCACAAAGAATAACAGTACTCTCAGCATAAAAGTCATAGTCATCTGGCTACCTTCACAAAATATCCTATAAAAGGTTGCCTTGTCAGTATTTGAAGTGAGTTTTGCAGGTGAACCATTTTCTCCATTCAGTAGACTTAAAACCATATGTACCTACTTTGTCCTTTATGGCTGTGATATGTGTTTAGGGTTCAAGAAGCTAATCAGGTTTTTTTATTTAGATGCTCTTGTTTGCAGTTAAGAAGGCTAAGAAGGCAGAGGAGAGACAAAGGTCATCTTATGTTCCTTTTGGTCCTTCCTGCTAGAAAGCAAAATTGTGGAAATTTGAGGGTTTTTTGTAGCAATGTTCCATTATCCATTCTCTGGCCTCCCAGTGTCCAAAGATAGTTTTGGTGGCTATGTGGCATCAGTGACATGTTTATTCATGTCCCCTAAATCTTACAGGGCAGATACAGTGCTGTGTTCATGAACACATGTCTTCAGGGCAACTTCAGAGATGACGTTGATTAGTTAGTTCTTCATGTTTATGGGACTTGTTCCAAGATACCTTCAAATTCCAACAATTTTGTAAGATGAAGACCTTCATTACTTTTAGCTTTCCTCTCTCTTACCTCCTCTTTTATGCATCAGTGGATTCAAAAGGAGTGGCTAGAAAAGGAAAATATTATTCCCTACTCCACAAAATTAAAGACAAACTTCAATAGAAATAACTTACAGGTTAATTGCAGTATTTCCATCTTCACCTACCATTCTTACTGAATAGCAATGAAGAACTCAGAGCAGCTTTGCAACGATGTGGATGGAGCTACAGAATATTATGCTAAGTGAAAAGTCAGTCAGAGAAAGATACCATATTATTTCACTAATATGTGGAATTTAAGAAAAAAACCAAATGAACATGGGGGGGATGGGAAAGAGGAAAACCAAGAAACAGACTCTTAACTATAGAGAACAAACTGATGGTTACCAGAGGGCAAATGGGTCAGGGGATGGACTAAATGAGTGAGGGGGATTAGGGAGGGCCCTTGTTATGATGAGCCCTGGGTGTTGTATGTAAGTGTTAAATCACTAAATTCTACTCTTGAAACTAAAAAAAAGGAAAGAAAAAAAAAGAAAAGGAAAAAATTGCAAGCAAAATTTAAATATTTAAAAAAGAGAATGAAATAATTTTCATTGAATATTTTGAAAAAAACTTGTATTTAGCCTGTAAATTATTTCATAACATTTGTAGCCTATGTTGCTGGTCCTCAATAATAATATTATGAGATGTATTGCAAGTTATTTACAACTAATACTAAGGAACTGATTGTTTTGAATGTTTTACCTTACAAAATTAGAGAAGATGCAGTTTGTTCCTCTATTGACATCACTTTTGCTCATTTTATCCAAAATCCTTTTTTAGATGGTGGTCAAAGTGTAAGGCACATAGCTTGCAAACTAGTAATTGTATATTATAAACTACCTAACTTCTCTGTGACTGAGCTCTTTGGGTATATTATAATGATAATTACAAGTTAGTTTCATACCTTATTTTCTGTCATTGCTGTGGCTGTGTCTTGGATTGGCAAACAGTATTAATTTGTATATTCAAAAAATAATTATTGAGTTTCTACTATTCAGGATGATGATGAACAAAACAGACATATAACTGGCCTCATGGAAATTAAATTCTAGGAAGGATGACAGACATTAAGCCACTAAATATACAATTAGTTGTCTGTTTACAATAGCTGTAAAAGAGAAATACAGGTTAATGTGAGATCATAAAATAGGGGAATTGCTGAGTCTCAGAGACTAGGGAAGATCTGATTGTGGGATTATTTAATTGAGGTTTTAAGGAGTGAGTAGAAGGTTATGTTGGGTGGATGAGAGCATATCTTTGTCTAAGCAAATAAAATAATAATATATGCTGCATGAAGATTCATACTGGAAATAAATGTTGGAATTCTAGCAACAAAAAAGGGCTTTGATCGCTGTTGTTGTATATCATGTGGAAAGTTAAATAATATAGGTGGAAGAGCAATGAGAAGCTATTGGTTTCAAGGAGGGGAATGACATTAGATTTGGATTTTAAAGTTGATTTATTTATTTTTGAGAGGGAAAGTGAGAGAGTGTATGAGTGCACACGTGAGAGTGGGGGAGGGGCAGAGAAACAGGGAGAGAGAGAATTTCAAGTAGTGCAGAGCCTGACAGGGGGCTTGATCCCATAAAACTGTGAGATCATCACCTGAGCCAAAATCAAGAATCAGAAGCTTAACTGACTGAGCCACTCAGGGGCCCCAGATTTGGATTTTAGAATGAAAGCTATGGATGAAATATTGATGGGAGGAAATTTAAAGGAAGACTGATGATGCGGCTGCTTTGTAAATCCAAGCAAAAGGTGATGCTAACATGGATTAGGGTATTGGTAACAATGTAGCAACTGCAAGATGATAGAGAATTGTATACACTATTCAAAGTTCCATTACTCCCTAAACTGTATCAAGGAAAAGGTCTCAGTTTAACTTCTAGTGTAACCAATTCACAGCTTTTCTAGAATATTGTCATGTACATTAAATCAGAACAAATAAATAGCTGATTTGTTTCTGTTGTGATATGGTCCAACTTTTATAGGAGATAAGAATTCCCAAACTTACTTCATTTGAGAATAAAAATGATGTTCAAGCAAACAAAAAGAGGCAAATGGTATAATGGCTAATCCTCTTCAGCTTTGCAATAATATGATTCTTGTTTTTGCAATGTGCATAGAGAAAAGAAGCACCCTGGTTTTTCTGATTTATTGAAACTCTTGAAATCTACCAAACTGGATTAAGATTGTTGAAAGCATGGGGTGTCAGGGGACTTTGTGTATTGTAGCATGGAGGCTTTGCTTGTCAGATGTCTCAACTACAGTGAAAAGTAATACCAGCGTGACAAAATGGTCTTGTTGATGTTTATAATGCCCCTGGGACTAGATGTCTAATGCAAACATACTACACAATTCCCGCTCCAAAAAATTTGTTTCTAAAATCAATGCTTTCAGGAACCTAGGCAGTTTTTCAATGTAATTTTCCTAGGGTTCTAATTAGCCACATAATTAATAAAAAGTATTAAGAATATGTTTGAGCACTTTTACAGAAATCAGTATGACATACCTGTTTAGAGAATATGTTTCTTTTTATTTAATAGGAGTAAATAATTTGTATATTGTCATGTAAGAATTATTGAGATCTTTGCCAGAGACAAACTTATTATTATTTATTCTGAATCCCTATGTTTATAGTATATTGAAAGAAGGCTGCTAAAACTTATGTATCGTCAATACATTCCCTTTCACATAGAGAATTAGAATAAGGTCCTAAAGGGGTATCTAGTGATAGATGATCTGGCATGTATAATTACCATAATCAGAAGGAAAATTAAAAAAGCAAAATATGAGAAGTGGAAAGCATAGAGTGGGGCTGTTAAGTTTAGGAAAGTTTTATTCTGAGGGTGCCTAGTGGTGCAGTCAGTTAAGCATCTGATTCTTGATTTCACCTCAGGTCATGATCTTACAGTTCATGAGTTCCAGCCCCACATTGGGTTCTGCGCTGATGGCATGGGGCCTGCTTGGGATTCTGTCTCTCCTTCTCTGTGACCCTCCTTTGCTTGTGTGTTCTCTCTCTCAAAATAAATAAATAAACTTAAAAAAATAAAAATTAAAAAATTTAAAAGAGGAAAGTTTTATTCTGTCAATATTTAAAAAACAAGTACTTACTTTCAGAGAGAATAACTTATACATGTATACTTTAGAGCTCATAACTTTCATTTTTAGATTTTTAAAAGTATGAATGTACAAGAATGCATGGACTCTAAGTTTGCATGGCTTAGAGAGAGGCCCTGTCAGTTAGGAAAGGCTGATAAATAAAAGCTTAAGAAGTAGCAAATTGATTATTCCCAATATTAAGGAGCCTCAATTTAGTAGTCCAGGCCTTCTGTAGCTGTTCCATGGTGTTATTGAGAACGCCAAAATCTTAACTTGCTGTTCATATCTTCATCATGTAGCTATGAGCCTCATATTTCAAGATGGCTGACATTCTAAGCATTATCTTAAGATTCCAGGCAGGAGTAAAGAAAAAAGTGAAAACCACGAAACCAAAAGACAAAAACTGAAAGCAAAGAAGGTCTTACAAGCTGAGTTCCTCTTTTTAAAATGCCATCTTAAAAGCACCAATGGCACCTGCTTTTTTTTTTTTAAGACAATATCTAGCCAAAGTTAGGCAGGACAGGTGCTTTATGTTTTTAATATTCTATACTAAAGGAAGGCTTGGACATAAGGCCTGAGAGTAATTCTGAGTGGTCAATCCACAGAAGTTGCCACAGAGCCTTTGTGTTTTTTCTTCAGACAAAAAAAAAAAAAAAAAAAAAAAAAAAAAAAAGAAGAAGAAGAAGGGCTGGAAATTAGGTAATATTTATACAGCATCTAAAATGCAACGATATAAAAGGAAGAGGGGGTAAAATTAGGGCACCTGAGTGGCTCAGTCAGTTAAACACCCGACTGTGGATTTCGGATCAGATCATGATCTCAAGGGTCTGAGATCACCTTGGGCTCCATGCTCACAGGGTGCAGTTTGCTTGGGGTTCTCTCTCTCTCTCTCTCTCTCTCTCTCTCTCTCTCTCTCTCTCTCTCTTTTTCTCTCTTCCTCTACCCATCCTCCACTTGTGCTTCTGCTTTCTCTGTCTCTCCCTTTCTCTCGCAAAATAAATAAATAAACTAAAAAAAAAAAAAAAAGGAAGGGAGGACAACAGGAGAGAGGATACATCAACAAATTCTAGAAATTAACAATATAAAGATGGATGGTCAGTGACTTAACTATACATAGAAATCTGAGACCCAAGTTTCTGGGAAGGAAAGTCAGTAAGAAATAAGTGGATTGTGGTGGCAGAATCCTGGAATGCCTCAGGAATTGGAGTTACTGTTACTTTAGAAGATGAGAGTGAGAGACAAAGAAATGGGAATTTGTTTGATCAAAGTTAAAACTTGCTAGTCTTCCTGAAATTTTCAGCCATGCCTCGTCGGAGAGTAGGGTTCTGTCTGATGAGATGGATCCAGACCCCCTTTTCAGCCAGGAATACAGGAGTAGTTAAAGATGAGAATGAAGGGTTGGAATGAAAAAGAGGAAGAAGAAGAATGAAAAATAAGTCAAAGTTAGTATATTGAGTAAACAGTTTTCTTAAAGTTCAAGTATGGATCCTTCTAGGTGGGATGTAATTCAGTATCCAAGAGTGAATCATGCCATGTGTGTGCTGTAAATGTCATGTCCATCCTTGGCTCCCACAGGGTTGTCCCAATCTTATCTTATAGGCACCCAGGCCTTTGTAGGTTGTGTCTTTTCTCCAAACCTTATTGTCTTTTCTCCTGTCTACTCAGTTTTTGCACTTTGCAATTGTGTCTTACTGTAGGCCGATGTCAAATATTACTAGTTTTCCCCAATAATTTGTTCTTCCATTCTTCTAACACATGAGGATTAGAGTCATGCCCTTGGCTTCCCGGCTGTACTTTATAATCCAACCACCTTTGTAATTTGGTGTGACTAAGTGATGAAGTCTTCACCCATGGAATTGGTGGACCTGTGCCACTTCCTTGATGAAGCTTTCAGATGGTAGTATATGTCTCACAACACATTGCCCTTCTCTCTAGCCAGAATCTGCATATATCAGCTGAGTTTTGGACTTGCCAATGAGGACGATAACTCCTCTAGGGAATGGCAAAGTTACCATCTGTAATGTATTCCTGTTTCTAAACAAACAGACAAAAAAACAACCATGTGAAACACAGCAGTCTACCTGCTTAAAATACTCTGAGGGTAATGGCTTCCTTTTTTTTTTTTTTTCTATGAGGCACTGCATTATTGGCTATGTGACTTACACTCTTTTACTCCATCTAATTAATACAAGGCCTGAAGTCCTTCACCATGTGGACTTGGCTCTGTTCTCCGTCTAAACCAATTATTAACAAGCCTCGGGTTATATTAGTGGCCCCATTGTCTTCAGTGTATAAAATTGGAAATCAGATGAGCTGCTCTAAACTTGAGCAGGGTCCTTGATAAACACATGCCAATAAGTGAATGTTCCTACTAAGATTCCTTCTTGTAGAACCCGTAATGGGTTTAAAGATTTGCACTGGAAATCCTGAAATTCTTCCTTCCAGCTTCTGATATTAGGGCAATTATTTAATCTCCTTAGAGTATTTTCTTATTAAAAAAATAATGCCTGCATAGACAATTTGTGAGGATGATTTAATGGCATTTGTTTAGAAAGATGTTAAATGGACTCTTCCCGCGGTCTCAGAGTTTTAACTGATGCCCTCTTGTTGATGGCAATGGGCGTTAATTACTCACACATTCAAAAGAGACATGTTGGACACCTCCTGGCAGGACTCCCTATAAAGTGACCAAATATATCTTTTGGACTCCCCAGTGCGTCCCCTCCTTCCAGCTTCTGTATAGGAGAAAACTTCAGGACCATGAAGGAGTGTCACCAAAGTTAGGGTTTATTTGCAAACAGCAGTTTGTATAGAGGAGAAGACTGTGGTGTGTTCCTTCCCCTAGCCACAGGAGAGAGGGGAGGGATGATAATTCCCACATGCCAAACCCAATACCACTGGAGAGTCAGTGGCGTCAGGAGATCACATGAGATTGAAGGATTTTTAGAAGTGTTGCTGTGTAGCTCTTAGAGTTTGAAAGGTAAAATTCTGGTGCCCAATGCATAAAAGTTTCAAAATTATGAAGATAACTGGAATTCCCCTGCCAACACAGGTGTGAGGGCTGCCGTGGAAGCAAGCCGCTCTTCCCTACATATGCATGCAAGGAGAGTGAACCCATGGTCAAGGGGTGCTCGGGACTCAAGCTGGGTTATATCCATTTTGAAATGACCCTGCCCAAGGGCTTGCCTGAAAGGGTTATATGTATGTACAGAAATACAGAAACATTTTTTCACTTTTGTAAAAATGGAGCATAATATAAAATACCAACTTCCAGGTTTTTGCACAGTAGGATTAAGGTTAATGTGTACCTTCTAAATTAAAATTACCAAGTCACATCAGATGGGCACTTGATCTTAAAACAAAAGTTTACCAAACCTCTATTTTTGAAATGATTCCGGAACCTCACATAAAAAGGGAATTCACACTTGATTCCCAAGGACCATCACAAAACAGTAGAAATCTTAAACCAAAAACAGACTTTATACATTTCAGGGAATATGTATTGTGTCTTTTCTTTAAAAATTAATCCAGTGTATTTCTTTTCCCACTATTATGTTTTTCATAAATGGAAAAAATAAGCCAGTTTTTCAAAAAGAAAAGTTGTTCATTCAAAAAGAAAAAAGTATTTGAAGTTAGGGATCATTTTGTGATTGTTTTTTTATATCATTCACAGGAGAATCATGTAGGATAGTTCAATAAGAGGTTGTTGATTCAATGGTCTGTGGAAATTTATCAGCTTCTGCCCCATATTGATGTTAATAATCTTGCCAAGATGATTCACATAAGAAGTCATGCGCATGATTTTAAGTCTCACATTTCAGTTCTGAGCCAAGTGATGAAACATTATGAATCCAATCTTTTCACTAGCATAATGGTAAATATTGGATATGAAATGAAAATTTTAATCTCATTAATTTTAAAGAAGATCATGCTGTGCACTATAAAAATATTGCTTTAATTAATCAAACTGTATTTCAGACAATGTGAATACAGTTTTCGCTTTAATTACACAGAGTTACATAGAGGATAGAATGCCAGATGAAGTTCATGTTGTTCATGCACACAGTTCTTTTTTTTAACTAAATATTTATTTTAAAGTGAAAGGGAAGATAATGAACATTTAAAGAGTTCTCAATAGTTTTTATAAACACTTGATTCATAATATTATAAGCCAGATTGTATTATTTCCATTTTATAGATAAGAAATCTAAGTCTCATGAATTAAATTATTTGCCCCAATCAAATGGGTAATAGGTGATTTAGCAAGATTAAACATTTTGTTTCATGCTCTAAATCCTGTATATGGTTTTTCCTGCAGTATTATGTATTCTTGAAGTTAAAGAGATATAAATAAGAATGCTGTTATAATCACAAATTCAGGATTAATCAGTATCTTTTCCGCCAAAACAAAATGGAATGTGAGGAACTACTTACTAGGACAATATGGATGGGTGTCGATGAAGTGAGGCTGACCTGGTAGGTATAGACACCACACGCATCCTGTGGAGAAGAAAGTGAAGAGCAAAGAAGAATTTCACAGAAAAGGAGATTTGAAATCCAATTGTCATCAGTTCATGGCAGAGCTCTACTTTGATGGTAAATAGCTTAGCATCATCACCTACTTTCCCAGCCCTGTAACAGTCTGAAGGTATATTACTAACATCCAGAAATGTGCACTAAATTAATTTTTACTCACCAGTTTCCTATATATTCCATGACATATTGCCCAACAGAAGCAGGTGGGTTATCATGTGCTGCTTTTATTTTACTATATGGGAACCATAATCTCAGTGCTTGGCAGCATAATGTAATTTGATATGAAGCACAGGGAATAATTGGCCTTTTGGATGTCTATTATGATCTCATAGACAATTTGCTATCTACCATCACACAGGCTTTGTACGGCATTAACACCTTCTAGGTAACTCTTGCCCTTTCAATGCGTGTTTCAGATTATTTTCTCCTCAGATGTATCGTGGTACACATCATTTCCCTGAGTAGAATTTCATTTTATTATTTTCAATGACTTCTTTGTTCTTTGTTGGCACCAGATATTTGAAATACACAATAGTCAGTAATTAAACTCTGTGTGCCCGGAAGTGAAGAATCAGGACAATTACTTTAATACCTTTGGCTCTAATTTAAATTTCAGTACAGCCGACCCTTGAATGACACAGGTTTGAACTATGCAGGTCCACTTAAATGCAGATTATTTTTTTTGATACAGTCCAGTACTGCAAATGTATTTTTTCTCCTTAAGATTTTCTTAAAAATTCCTTTTCTCTGGCTTAGGTTATTGTAAGGATATAATATATAATACATGTAACATGCAAAGTATGCATAATTGACTATGTTATTGGCAAGACTTCTGGTCAATCTTAGGCAATTGGTAGTTAAATTTGGGGGCCGTCAAAAGTTATATGTAGATTTTTGACTGAACCCCTAACCCCCGGGTTGTTCAAGGGTCAACTGTAATTGGCAATTACAATTTGAAGTTAGAAATTTAGGATAAAACCCCTAAAAATTAATACATTGGTCAAATGTGTTCATTTCTTTATAAGTTACTCTAACTGGCCAATAGGAAGTAATCAATAAATGTTTTAATTCATTTATTTCCTCTCACTAAACATGTATTGACTGGCTTTCATGAGCCAGGAAGTGAGCATAGTGTTCAGATTTCAATAATAAGCTTTTTGTCAATAGTAGGAAAAGATATTAGTGATGTTCATTTGAATAAATGTTACTGGAGTAAGTTATACAAAGAGAGATATATGGTTCTATGAAAACATAAGGGGGGCAGAGGTTCCCTGAAACATTTATCTGAGATTTGAAACAAGAGTAGGAAACCCTAGGGACTGGGATGTGCTATGCCAGAATATGAGGTAACAGAGGACACAGTGGAATATGCAGAAGACAAAACATGTTATAGGGAAGAGAGCATGGAATATTTATGGAATTGAAGAAAAAGGGGGTGGATAATAGGACCTGGAATTGGATTGGGAAGGTGGTTAGAGTCCAGAGGAGTCAGACACATACAGGCCATCGAACACTTGAGTCTTTTATCTTAAAGGATTAGAAAGTCATGAAAGTGTTTGCTACGTGGGTGGTGATTCAGGGAGGATATGAGGAGATTTAACTTTAGAAACCACCATTTATCTGCAGAATATACTAAAGCCTAGAGAGGGGTCATCATTGGTAGAAGACAATTGGACAAAAGGAAGCAGTAGCTTTTGGGGCCGTGGCTCCTCTGAAGCTAAAGAGGAAAGCCAGATTGGAGAAATAACTAGGAGGCAAAATTCACAGCATTTGGCGTTGGTTGTTCACTATATAGAAGCAATATAGTGAAGAAAACTATGAATGTATCAAAACCTGTCCTGGATCACACAAAGCAAGGCTAATATTTATATAATACTTATTAATCTAGCTACATATATTAACTCACACACTCCTCACAAAAATGCTAAGAGAAAACCCTTATTATGCCCATTTTATTGATGATTACAAAGGCACAGAAAGGTTAAGTGAGTCATCCAATGTCTGAGAGCTAATAAAGCATAAAAGCATAGCTGGTAATGGACAGAGCTCTAATTCAAATAAGGAAGAAGGTTCCAGGTTGAATGGTCGTGGTCTGTACTGCACTCCCTGTTTCACACCTCGGCGCTGCCTGCCTGCCTTCCTGCCTTCCTAAACACTGAGAATATTTTCTGTGTCAAGCAATTTAGTCAGTCCTCTGGCTACGAGAACTAATATGTGACATTCGGCATTCTAGTTGTAATCTGAATGAGCCAAAAATGGCTCCTGTATATTGGCCCTATGTTTACTCTTCACAGCAGGCTGGGACCTGCTCCTTCAAAAGCCTGCTGGTGCCATGCTCAAAGTTTTACATATCCAATTATTTTAAAAATAGCCCAGACAAGCGGATTTTTAGCTTTCAGAGCCTGCCAGCTTTGCATACCCTGAGAAACCTCAGCCCACATCTGCTGGTCATTGATAAGGTAGAAACTTATAAGACACCAAGCTGCTGCTGCTGTTTGGAACTCTCTGACCCAAAGGCTCCCTCCCAAGCTACTGCGTGGCATCAGCTGGACGCAAAAGCCCCTCTCCAATCCTTCTCTCCTTTGCCCTCCTCCCCTTCTTGGTGGTGGTCTCCAGAACTGTAGCCTTTGTGGGGTCTCATGGAGGACTCCTCCCACCCAGCCCTGAATCATCCAAACCAGTCAAAGTGTCACCCAAATAAAGTTCACTGTGTGGGCATATTATTTTCCCTTAAACAGCCCCCATACAATTGGCAAAATGATCCTGAATGGCCTTGCGTTGTTGGGGCTCAGAATTTGGAACACCCCAGTGTTGTTTTGGTGTGGTGTCTCCCTGTGTTGTATGGCACTCCGTGTTTTTGTGCTCTCCTGGTGTGCCTCTCCTGGTGTAGCCAGGTTGAGGCAGCACGCGCCAGTGTTTGAGTGAACCTATGCCATTAGAACTCATCTTTGGGACTAGAAGTGCCAGCTGCCCGGGGAAGGAGGTGGGCATGCATGCTTGGGTCCCCACTAGGCAGAAACTAGATGTTGTAAGGTTGTGGCCTGAATAGAAAAGGAAGAAGAGAGTAGGCCTCTAAACTGAGGGTGGGCTGCCCATCCCCCAGAATGGCTCTAGCAGGTGACAGCCCTGTGGCTAGCTGATGATTTGTTATACTCTGAGCCAAGAGGACATCTTCCTCTCTGGGGACACTTTATCAGAGGTAAATGAGTCGATAAGGCAGAGGTGCCAGGCCAAGGCTGGTCTCCTAAGTCCAGCTGGGAGGAGACACCTTGGTAAACAGCTGCTTCGCCTTTGCAGCGCTCACACTGGGATTGGTTGTTATGGATGGTGTCATTCTATCCCATTCCTGGAGTGATATCCAGAGTCCAATCCTTGGGCTGTACTAGTTAAGGCATTAATTAAAGTTACTAAAGGCAAGGAGGTTTATATTCCTGCACCTCTCAGGATTCGGAAGGTGGCGGATATCCTACTGAACAGGTGTCAGACGAGATGCACAATGGGTCCTGCTTGCAGCTGCTTTTCACCAGGGTGAGCCCTGGAGCCGACCCAGGTGCTTAAACTGGGAGGGCTAAGGGGAAGACCAGAGGGGAGAACCCTGGGGAAGAGAACTGGTGCCCTCTAGTGGACAAGGTCCCACAATACCACCATGATAATCGTGAGGATAATTAATTCTGCTTTGCTGGTAACCACCCACAAATAAAAGCAGAAATGGAAAAAGTGGGGGCGCCTGCGTGGCTCAGTCGGTTGGGTGTCCGACTTCAGCTCAGGTCATGATCTTTCAGTCAGTGAGTTCTAGCCCCACATCAGGCTCTGTGCTGACAGCTTAGAGCCTGGAGCCTGCTTTGGGATCTGTGTCTCCCTCTCTCTCTGCTCCTCCTCTGCTCATGCTTTTTCTCTGTCTCTCAAAGATGAATAAACGTTAAAAATTAAAGAAAAGGCAAACGGGAAGGGTCAGAAAGAAAAAAAACAGTTTTCATTTGGAGCAAAAAATGTAGGCCCTCTCTCATTCTGAGATAGCTTCTTTTTTAAAGACTGAACCCAGGAAACAAATCTAAAAGGATCTGCCTGGCTATGTAGAGTGTATCTGACAGGAAGCAAGCTTTACATACCAGGGGCTGAAATTACACTATTGGATGTCTTAGTAAAGATGAAAAAAATGTGAACCTACTGAAGGATGTCCATAATTCATCTAAAAGATGGGAATGAACATCAAAACATCAAAGGAGGCTTTGGACTTCAGTCCACATATATATGACTCATTAATGTGGTATACTTTTGTGCCTTGGAGGGCTCCCACCCTACCTTAGGCCTCATAAAGGTCCAGACCAACTGTCAGTGGAGAGCACCGGACAAGGCCAAAGATCCCCTGTCAGCTATTGGAATTAAGCATATCAGGCAACAGACAGTGAGTTTCGGCATGACGACTTGCCAGTCTGGAGGAAGCTGGATTGAGCCCCGAGTCCATCCAGTTGTTTCTCTGGGGAGCTCCTGACAAATGTAAGTCCTCTTTTCCTGGCAGTGATGGCTAATGCTAAAGCAATTCAAAGGCCATAGCTGCCCTGGATTTAATGGAAACTCATGAAAGATGAACTCCAGATGAAATGTTTTCTGTTCACAAAAAAGACCTCATCTGGCCTAACTCAATATTACTATCAACAGGGAGAACATGCTTGCATCATAGGCCAAACAAACCACCTCAAATCATTTATGCATGAATTCTAAAACAACAAGAGCAGTTACATTAGACCCTAAGGGGCATGTGGGTCCCAGATTGAATGACCTGGTAAATCAGTGGAACAATTACAATTCTTAGTGTGGTTAGATTATAGTCGGTGTCAGATGTCTGCTTGGGAGACAACCCTCCTTTCATTCTTGCCACCCTCCTTGGCCAGTGGCAGGAACCAGCCCCCAAAGAGGGACCCTGCTGGCAGATCATCTCTCTTTTACCACATTAACTGTAGTTTGCACCCCAAAAATAAACAATACTGGCTGGTTCTATTGCACACTGGTGCCCAGATATTGCCAATCCCAGAAAGCCTTCATGCTTTAATGGGATCCAGCTTCTTCCTGCCCCTCCCCAGATCCAGAAGGTGCTGGCTTTTTAAAAAAATTTTTTTAATGTTTTATTTTATTTCTGAGAGAGAGAGACAGCATGAGCAGGGAAGGGTCAGAGAGAGAGGGAGACACAGAATCTGAAGACAGGCTCCAGGCTCTGAGCTAGCTGTCAGCACAGAGCCTGATGCGGGGCTTGAACCCACGAGCTGTGAGATCATGACCTGAGCTGAAGCCGGATGCTTAACCGACTGAGCCACCCAGACACCCCTAGGAGGTGCTGGCTTCTTGAGAAGACTAAAAGGGTAATTACTCAATTGATTATTAAAATTGGACCAAATTTGCTAAAAGGATACTTCTGTCCTTGTTGTTCCCCACTGCCTCCCTCTGCCCCAGACTGTCCATTTTCTCCTTATTGGAATGGACCTCCTCAGTCAGCAGGTAAACTCATAAAATAAGCCTAAATAGCTTTTATGCTACTGGTGAGTACTGCTTGGTGGGAATCTGTAAACTTTCCCTTGCTGGCGTGAATGATAAACATGCCTAGCACTGAAGGGTTATAATGTCTTACCTTAGTCATAGAAGGGGTACTGAGTGGCAACTCGGTGGCTCAGTCAGTTAAGCGTTCCACTTCAGCTCAGGTCATGATCTTGCTATTCCCGAGTTCGAGCCTTGCATCCTACTTTGTGCTGACAGCTCAGAGCCTGCAGCCGGCTTCAGATTCTGTGTCTCCCTCTCTTTCTCCACCCGTCCCTCACTCTCACTCTGTCTCACTCTCTCAAAAATAAATAAACATTTAAAAAATAATAAAGAGGCTTCCTCCCCCAGTCACTTGATTCTACCACCCCTCTTGAAAAAAAAGAAGGGGTACTGATTCCTACTAGTTCATCTTTCAATTCTCTGGTACGGCCTGTGCTTAATGGCAGCTACTAATGAGTGAAGGCTGAAAATAGATCATAAAGAGTTAAACAAGGCTGTTCCCTCTACCAGGTATGGTCACTACAGTGGATGACATTCAAAATAATATGAATAAGTGGTTAGGCATTGTAGACTTGGTTAATGTGTTCTGAGGTTAACTTTGAGGAGCTGTGACTGTTTACTTTGGGTAGTCAGAGTAGGAATTACTATAGAGCCTGCTGCCATTGACTGTTACGTAAAACTTGCCTTTTTTTTTTTTTTTTTTGTATACATACTATGTCGTACACATTGCCTTCCTTGTATAGAGTAATTGGCAGCCAGGGAGGAGATACATAGTAAAGTGCTCTTGGACACTTGGCTAGTGCAATTTCTTTTCACTTCAATAAATAGGGCTTCCACTGGAGAGAGAGAGAGAGAGAGAGAGAGAGAGAGATTATTATAATTAACAGAAAAAAAGGCCAATAGTTTTAAGAGTGTACATTATTGGTAAGAGTTACATTTATCATCATCCCAGAGGTTAGTAAGAGCTATAATTTTATCACTGTAATGCTGTAGACTCTGCTGGTATTTGGTTCTGAATTATATTTGATTTGATTGCACCAATCAAGAGCATCATGTTATAAGCTGAATGCAATCTCTGAGTGTTCCCTCATTGAGACTTGATAGGTAGTAGCCCATTGCTCTGTTTATTTTATGGCACCAGTTAATAATATTGTGTTTTCTTTTGCTGATTTGAAGTTAAACTTGGTCCATAGAGGCATCTTAGAGGGCATCTCAGACTCACAAGAGATACTTAAAAGTCTGGCTTAGCTGGAATCCCTGTTGCTAGTAGAAGTAGGATAGAAGGAGTACTAACCTAAGTGTTAATGTCTGTGGTCGTGTTAGTATGTTTGACTGACTTGAATCGCCAACAGCATGGTTCTCATTGTTCCCAATCAGACTCATATTCCCTGTGGTGTGCATATGGTATGTTGTTTCCAGACATATCTTGTCAGCAAAGAGGTAAATTACCAAGGCTAGACTACACACCAATGGGTGTGTAGTTGACACTGGCAAAGGTAGGAACTTCTCAGGTAAGGAAGAGACACCACAACACAGGAGAAGTTAAAGTTGGAGATCATCTGCGGCCAGCAGTAGGGGATATGATCTTACCCTGAGTGTATCCCAGATGGTGTTCTCCAGTCTGACACCAATTAGTTCTACCTCTTGGTATTGGGAGTAAGTAGGTCCTAACTTGTTCCTCAGTGCCTAGAGTGGAACAAAGTAAGTGGGGCGACAGTGAGGGTTGTTTCTTTCTTCAGATAGTGGTGGGTGGTTTACTTGGCTTATGCTGGATCATGAGAGGACACAGGTTGAAGATGGTCCCAGAGTTAGTGTCCAGAGTAAGGGCCTTGACAGGATCAAGTGAGAAAATAGCTAGGCTCTAAATTTTCTAAGAGGGACAAGGAAAAAGTGAAAATACTAGGTGGATCTACTTTTGTTGAAGTCAGCAATGTCAGGGCTGCTGGGAAAACTGGTTTGCATTTACCTGTGTAAACTGGTAATCATGGTTGTGTTTGATGTGAGTATATGTGTGTGTGTGTGTGTGTGTGTGTGTGTGTGTATGTATGTATGTAGAGGTCCCAGTATCTCTAGTGGTCTCTTCATTTGTGGTAAATTTAAATGTGGGGCACATCTCATTGGAATGTAAATTTAATGTAATTAGGACTCTGGGTGGTATTTCTAACCACTTGGCGTACTATTGTTCTCTAAGTTCTCTCAACAGCTTTTGTTAGAAGTCCATTATGGCTTTCTATCCTATCTACTGCTATAGGATGATGTAGGTAAAAAACTCAAGCAATATTCATTTGTAAGAAACAATGTTAAAACAACCTAGAGAAACTGAGAAGCTTATCCCATATCCATGGCCTATGGAAACACACTAATGACATTTACTATTCATTCAGAAACTCTCTGCTATGTTGTTATGTGACAGCACTTGGACATGTATGCCCCCTCTCTAGTCCCCTCCATGGGAGTTTCCTTTCCCTCTACTCCCCTGTGTCATAGCCTCATAGTATCAGGTAATGTGGTGTAATATGCATAGTGTGTTTGGTATTATTGCTAATATCCTCAAATTTTGGCCTGACTATTTAAGACACATGTATCTAATGTTTCTGAGCCCTTCATATTAATAAATAATAGATAAAGACACCTTCTCAGAATAGTTATTTGAACATGAGCAGCAGAGTCTGTACTATATATCAGGAGCTGTCTGGCACACATTAGGTGCTCAATAAATGTTAGCGTTCTCAATTTTTTGTAAATGCTCAAGGATAGAGTCTGTGCTTATTTCATATTTGTATCAAATTCAAGTAATAAATTAAAAAGAGTTAAAATGAAACAACCAGAGTAAATTCAACATTGGAGGATTAAATAGTCCTATACTATTTATCTTTAAATAAATTACTTAAGAAATTATCCAATTCTATCACCTTTTTTTGAGAGAATAGAAAATATCATAGTAAGAGATAGTAAGTTTTTTTAATGTTTATTTATTTATTTTGAGAGGGAGAACAAGGGAGGGGCAGAGAGAGTGCAAGAGAGAGAATCCCAAGAAGGCTCCCCTCCGTCACATAGAACCCAACATGGTACTCAATCTCACAAACATGAGACTATGACCTGAGCTGAAATCAAGAGTCCAGAGCTTAACTGAATGAGCCACTCAGGCGTCCCGAGATAATAAGATTTTTAATTTCCTTATTTCTATGTGTTTCTGCTAAAGATGTTAAATCAATTTAACATCAGCTTTAAAAGTGACTTTTGACTTTCTGACTGCAGGACACTTGCAATTTGTTATGTGATATAAAGAAAATATAATAAAAATCATGTCTTCAGGGAAAGGATTCTAACAGAGTACTCAGAACAGAGCCTACTTCTAAATGACATTCATAATATTTTTGAAATTGAACTGTTCATTTGCAATCCTAGCTATGCAGTTTTGACTACTGGAATAGAAAAACACTGAGAAAATTCTCAGCTAAATAAAATGTTTGAATTGAATAAATGTATTAATTGAGAGAAAAAGAAATGACCCATACTTATGCTTTTGCTATAATAGCACACAAGTGCACAAAAAAGCAACTATTCAGTTTGGTTAACAAAGATTTTATATTGTTTATTTGGCTATGAATAAAGTTGAAACTTTGTCATTATCTGTGCAAAAGATAATATGGAAGAAACCTTAATTTTTTAAAGGAAATATGATATAAAATTAATGATGCATTTTGACATGGGGATATGTATTATTACAGTTGTCTCTATCCCCCAAATCCTTTCTATTAAAGGCCCTTTTTAAAGATACTAAAAGATATACAATTACATTAATGTGAATATAATGTTTGGAACTTATGGGAAATTGACATTTGCTAGTGGGAACATCATGTTGATATAAAATCCACCAGAATATATACCAATTTCATTTCTGTTATAAATATGATACTCATTATGTATTTGAAACATCTAGGTTTGGACATGGATATGGGTTTAGATATCAATATAGATGTAGATACAAAGACTGATTTATTTATTCACAGATTATATTGGTACTTCTGACTTTTTAACCTAACAATAGAAGCTTCATCACTAAGGTTGAGATGCAGAATGATTGAGGGCAGGAGTAATGGAAGGATACGTTATATTGTCAACTAAAGGATAATTATCTGTGACTATTGTTTGATCAATAATAACAGCATTATCTACATAATGCTTTTTAAATAATTATAGTTGTAGAGGAGCAAAATTTGCCACTCCAAATTGTGTTTCTTTGGCATGTGAATTATTTTAGCCTGATTATTTTTAAGAAACAGAAGCCTCAAGAAGTTTTTCTTTTTTACCTCCCTGATAAGTGTTTTAAAAAATTTAAATACAGGACCTGTTTCAGGAAGGGAACTTTCACCATAGAAAACTGCAGTATAATATACCAGGTGTGGTAGACTGGAAGGAAATTAGCAAAATCTGTTGAAATTCTTCTCTGTTTCCATTGTTTCTGTATTGCCCTGCAAACACTTGTTTACCAAACATCTATTCTCCATTCTCCCTGTGAATAGCCTTCCTTCCCTTTGAAGCTCAATGCCCCTACCCACTTCTTATCCAGATTGATACATATACCTCATGTTGCCTGACTGTCTTTGATATACTTCATGTTTATGTGGATTCCCTATATACATGTAATTATAATTTTTAAATATTTATTTATTTTTGAGAGAGAGACAGACAGATAGAGAGTGCAAGTGGGGGAGGGGCAGAGAGAGAAGGAGATCCAGAATCCAAAGCAGGGTACAGGTTCCAGGATCCAGGCTCCAAGCTCCGAGTTCTGAGCTATCAGCACAGAACGGATACAGGGCTTGAATTCAGAAGCTGTGAGATCATGATCTGAGCCAAGGATGCAGGGCTCAAACTCAGGAACTGTGAAATCATGACCTGAGCCAAAGTGGGATGCTTAACCAACCGAGCACCCAGGCGCCTCCTTCCCAACATAGTATAGTATAGTATATCATAGTTAATCTGGTAGAGAAGTTAATCCATTAACAATTTTTCTCTTCCCTGATTTTTTTCTCTCATGACTTCCTTAGGAACTGAAACCATACTTAGAGTGAAATTTCTCTGATAGTTAATACTTCTAGGTAAGGAATCTAAACAAGAAGTCATTATTGAAACTATGGTAAAGAAAACATGAGGGCATAAATCTAGAACTATAAAGTATGATTTCAGAATCCCTTTCCCTATCAGAAGGGAAAAAACAAAAAGAATTTTTCATATATATAATCATAAGAAATGTATGATTAAAAAAATCTCCTTATGATTTACATATAGTATTGTTATAATGTTACTTAGAACATCAATCTGGATATACTACAAACTGAGTAATAGTTTCTGTATAAAATATTGAAAATAATAAAGCTAAGTATGACTTCCAAAGTAGTCAAAATAATAAAATTAAATATGACTTCTAATGCTAGTTTCATCAAATTATTATTGTCTTTTCTCTAAAAGAAATAAGATGTATGATTTATTATGTAGAAGGAGATACAGAGACAGAGAAGTTAACTATTAGTACTTCTAAATTCAGGTATATGTAATAAATATGTATTATACATGTATATGTACACAAAGTTCATATAATCTTTGTATGTATGTATACATATACACATCAAGCACATATACACTCATATATATTTATGTAAATGTACATGTGTGTATGTCTCTCTCTATCTTTACCTAAATACCTGCTACCCAAAATTTGCATGTTTCTTCAATCACAATTTTTAGTGATCATACTGATATGTTTATTAAATTTATTCAAAATTGTATTTAGAATTATTGTTATTCAATTTCTCTCTCATGTGTTTGAAATACTAGTTTCTCCACAGATTTTGACTAAAGGGTCTGAGGATGCAAAAGAAATGTAATGGGGCCGCAACAATTGCCTCTCAAGTTTGGGAAGACATCCTTTCTAGGATGAAGATGTGGTGATGTCACAATAATGGGGGATTCAATCTCTTAAGGAAAATTTGTCTTATTTGTAAAAATGAGAATGATTAATAATTACTATCATTCACAAAGTTTTAAAATTAATATAAAAATAAATTGAAATATGTAAGCCTTAGTAAAAAATAATTTTTTTACTTTTTTTTAAATGTTTATTTTCAAGAGACAGAGACAGAGAGACTGAGAGACAGAGAGTAAGCGGGGGAGGTGCAGAGAGAGAGAGATGGAGACAGAATCTGAAGCAGGCTCAAGGCTCTGAGCTGTCAGCATAGAGCCCGTTGCGGGGCTTGAACCTACAAACCATGAGATCATGACCTGAGCTGAAGTCGGATGCTTAACTGACTGAACCACCCAGGTGCCCAAAATAAGTTATTAAGAGCATATTTAACCTATATCCCCAATGGTGTTTCACTAGTGCTTATAATTCTAATGGTAGAGATTTAGTTCCTACAAGCAAGTTAAAAAAAAAAAAAAGAAATTTAGTGCCAGGAATTGTAGCAGTTTCTAGATTTCCAAGAATAAAGACTTGGTTTCCTTCTCTTAATGAGTCAATGTCTAATGAGGGGAGATGGACAAGTAACCCAATAATGACAACAGTATGTGATACATGCTATGATAGAATTTTGCAAATAATGTTACATCGTCACAGCTTGGGGAAAATTTTTTGAGATCATGGAAAAAATATCTCATAGCAAAGGCTACAAATCTTGAGACCCATATTGTTAGCCAGCGGAAAAATAGAATATGTTTAATTTTTTAGAAAATCAGTTTATTCCAAATATTTAGAACTTATCCTAAGGGTATAAGACATAGTAGAAGAAGAATTTGGGGAAGTAAGTGCTGTACTTTTATCCAGAACATGAAGGATATTCTGTAATATAGAGGAATTTGAATTTTTGTTCGGAAGACAGTGGGAACTAGTAAAGGATTTTAAATGAGAGCACTACGGATTCAGAATTGTACTTTTGAAAATTTGCTTATGACGCATTTTGAAAAATGGAGACTTCTCGATTAGAAATTATTATTATTAAATGATAAAGTAGTAATCTAATGCAGTAGTAGCAGAGATGTCAAGGAAAGGAGAATAAATTATATCTTATAGATAAATTATACATAAGCAAGGAAGAAGAGTTATTTAGTATACCTCCCAGGCTTCTAGCTTAAGAAACTCGGTAATTATTGGTGCCTTTTAAGGGCAGGGAACAGAGGACAAGTTTATCATGGGGAAAACTAAGGTTATTTTTAACCATGATGCATATGGGACATTCAAGTATAAATAGAAGTTGAATATATGAGTCAAATAAAAAAAAATAAAGGTCTGAGCATAGGATATTGATTGATTTGAAA
This sequence comes from Cryptoprocta ferox, assembly GCA_028646485.1. Taxonomy (NCBI): domain Eukaryota; kingdom Metazoa; phylum Chordata; class Mammalia; order Carnivora; family Eupleridae; genus Cryptoprocta; species Cryptoprocta ferox. The sequence continues at coordinate 43,010,402 of CM053562.1, forward strand.
TAAATTTGCATATTTCTTTGTGTTGTATGTGGAATAAATTTCCCAGAGAAAGGGGTTAGAGTAAGGAAAAATGACTAAGGACAAGATTCTGGGTTTCACTTGCCATTAAGTACCAGACATATGAAAAAACAAAACATTTGTCACAAAATTTAGAAAAATCCCTGAAGAAGTCGGTTTTTCTAGGCTATGAAGGAGAAACTGAGAGTTATTTATTTAACATATGCTTATTGAGTATCAAACATGTACATCAATTCCAGCAGATACTCAGTTAGATACCAGAAATAACATATAGAACAAGAATGCCAGTGTCTGTCCTCCAAGATATTAAGCCTAAGGTGAAAATAAAGTTAATTGTATAAGGAATTAAAATATAAGTTATAAAATGAAAGAGAGATACACTTTTGTAAGGGGAACACCGAGAAGATACTAGTCTACATTTGAGGAGTCATAAAGAGCTTCCAAGAGGAAGCAGTGTACAAATTGAAGCCATATCTTAAGAAGTAGAAGTCAGGTATGAGGAATGATAGGATGCTGTGAAGAGAAAGGCAGAAGGAAAGACATCTCTGAAAGCTTGGAAGTCCAGGAGTGCACCAGATAATGAAAGTCAACTAAAGCAATTTAAATAAAATTGGAAAACAGAGTGTGGTAGAGTAGGGTCATTAGTAGAGGTAAGGAAAGAGACTGGGAAATTAAGAAACAAAACTATTGACCACATTGTTTTCTTCAAACTCTCTTCTGTTTACTTCCCCGATGGCTAGTTATGGAGGCGGTACCTGCGGCACAGGCCTTGGATTAAATTTGGTCACAAGGAGAACATGTACTTTATCTCAACCTAAGTAAAAATAAGGAGGACATCTCCAAGCAGGTTCTGCTATTTACTATCCACATAATAATGGAAATATTACCTAACTTCTTTGAACTTCATTTTCATTATTAAAAAATGATGGCAATTTTAGTACCTTGTATTTTAGAATAGAATTCTTATGGGAAAATGTTAATTTAAAAAGTTGCATATGCAAAGGTGAGATTGCTGCTAGAAATTTACACCGAGAGAGACAAATTTGTGTATTCCATATTAAGAAAATAATAATGGCTGAACTTTTCCAAAAAAGAAAACATTTACTTGTATTCTCTTGTCTTATTCCCTTTACTTCTGTTCCACTAGAAAGGATGACAGTACTTTTGATTTATCACATTTTTAATTGGTCTCCTTGGTGACATCTTCCATATGTTTATTATTTATTCACTTAGTGAAACTACTCTCTGAATTTAATACCATACTTGAATGCTAATTTTTCTACTTCTTAATCTTTTATATGAGTCTTCTTTCCAAACACATAGCTACCATTATGAATCTCCTTTTATCATTTCAGAAACTCCTGTCCCTATGTTTCTAAACAGAACAGTTTAGAAAGATTTCTCAAATAACAAATAAATGTGAGATCAACACCCTTAACCTGGGAAGAAGTAAATCATTCAGTTGTTCTTACCCATTTGAAACCATTGTAGGAAGGTCTAAACAAATCCCTGAATCTACATTTGTTTTAGTTTGGTGTCAAACTTAGTTTGGGGTCAACCCTAGTACAACCTAGCATTGAATATCAATTTGACTTAGTTTTGTGTCAAGTATTAATTCATTTATTTTCTTTTTATTGTATTGCAGTCTTTTTGAGTAAAATTATGGAAAACATTTCCTTAGAAATATTGTACCTTTACAGTAGTGCTCTTTTTAATGTCTTCTTTTTAAAAATGTTTATTTATTTTGAGAGGGAGAGAGAGAAAGAGAGACAGAGCAGGCTAGGGGCAGAGAGAGAGGGAGAGTGAGAATCCCAAGCAGGCTCTGCACTCCAACTCATGAACAGTAAGATCATGACCTGACCCAAAATCAAGAGTTGGACGCTCAACTGATGGATCCAGTAGGAATCCCTCATTTTTTTTAATGTCTTCTGATTTTCTGGACATATTACAGACTCTAGACAAAGTAGTAATTTGTATTATGTACATTTAAAAATAGTAAGTTCTTAGACAACACAAACATAAACAAAGAACCTGTACTGATTCCAGGATGATATATTAGATAAATATCTCAGACTCTGTCACTTAGAGGTAATTTATTTTATTTTATTTTATTTTATTTTATTTAGTTTTATACACTTAGTTTAAATTCAGATACTTCAGGATGGTAGTTGATGTCTTGGTTGGAAGGTACAGGATGGTGTATATATGAAAATGTTTCAAATTAAAACTGTACTGAGGGTTTCTAAGGGGCTCAGCTGGTTAAGCATCTGAATCTTGATTTTGGCTCAGGTCATAATCTCACGGTTCATGAGTTCGAGCCTCTATGCTATAAGCATGGAACCCACTTGGGATTCTTTCTCTTTCTCTTTCCTTGATCTCTCTGCAAGGTTATTTCTTAAAGACACAATGCTTATTGTAAAAGATTACACTTTAAACAAGGGCAAAAGCAATAGGCTAGCACACTTGGTTAAAAAGAAGCAAATGTATTTGTAGGTCAAGTTGAATAGGGCAAAACCTATAAGAGGCATGTCATGCAGGATCCAGATTAGACTGGAGTTATCATTTCAGCACATGGGTGAAGAGTTTCATCTTATCCTTAGTGAGAAGGAAAAAGAGATTTCTAATTCACTATGTGTTCAGGTTCTCATTTCAGAGTATAAGTTCAGTTATCAAGAAAGTATTTTATTATCTTTATAAAATTTTAAAGAAAAGAATCTATGTAGATATTCTTACATGGCTATTTGCTGTCAAATCATGTGGAATACAAAACACACAAGTGCAGGGAAGATGCCCCTGTTCAGAGTCTAGATGAGGTCAGCTACATTAGATTTGCACTTTGCTCATGCTCTATATGAAAAATTGAGCAAATATCAGGTAGAACTTTCAAATTTTAAAGCTGTCCATCAATAAAATGAACTCCTTAATAAAGCAGTGCATTCCCCACTGCTAGAATTGTTTAAGCAAAGACTATTAACTATGTTTCTGGGATATTACACAGGGGCTTTCTGCATTAAGGCAAAAAACTTTTTTCCCATCCTAAGAATCTAGGTTTCTGTTACCTAAATTTCTTCTATATAAATTGTTTGGCTTTTACATTGTTATATCGTGGATTTACTTTTCCTTAAAGATTTTCTTTTATTCTTTAACATGAATACGTAGGAAGTAAAGTGTTGAACTAATAAAGGAGGAAAGGAGATACGATTTGCCTCCAAATGACACTCCTTATCAATGAGAGAGAAAATTAACAGAATCATTTGACTTCCAAAAACTGTCAGAATTCTTGTATAATGTTGAGACTATATAAAAAACTATAGGTAGATGATCCAAGATGCTATAATAAATTTACGAAATGGAAGATAAATTGAAAGATAAAAAGGAAGGCATGAATAGAACACTTGTCAGTAACAGGACCAAGGTTGTTTTTGAAGTTTAGGGAACCAGACTGAGGAATTAATTGTATCTGAAATAGAGTGCCAAAACGATGACTATAGTCTGTAGAGAATCAGAAATATGACACAGATTATGGTTCTGATAGATTAATTTTTTTAAATTAATGTTATCTTTTAGTATTTTGTTGGTGGATTTCATAATGTTTTGCCATGAAAAAAATTTGTGTGCCACATCTCTGGTTAGGAATGTCCTCTCTTACTTGCTAAATTTGGAAGATGATATGACTTGCATGAAGATTAATATTTATAATTATTTAGGTTGTCACTACATGACTTCCATTGGTCCAATGAATGATTTTTTAATGACTTGATTAAGAGACAGAAAATAGCTTTCCCATGTGTTCTGAACCCCTTAGCATGCCCTACAAACTGCCTCATTTAATATGACAAGGTGTTTATTAAAAAAAAATTATGTTCCGTATATACAGACATCTTTCATTCCGTAGGAAAGATGACTTTCATTTATAGTTAACTCTCATATTTTATGACCTTTTTAAAAACTAATTCTAGTGTAAATTATCCCAGAAATACTGCAGAGAAAATGTTTAGAATGTTTAGAAGACTACATACAGTAAAACCCCAATAATAAATTATTAAACTATTTAAGCATTGGATGTTAGCCCTAGGTCCAACTCTAAAATTATGGTTACATAGAATTTTCTATCATCTTCTAAATCAAACTCAGAGCTGTAATACAGTCTTCTAGTTCATATCAAAAGTATACAAATATAATAAGTGATCCTGAATAATATGTGTCTAACAAAAGAAATATCCATTATTCTGGTTATTTATTCTGTATTTATAATAATATTATATAGTATTTATTATACTGTATTCTGATAAATCAATATTCTGATAAATTAATGTACCATATTGTCTCAAATTCAGACAAATCTTAAAATATTATGTAGCAAGCAACAAATATGAACTACTGAATGGTCAGCTGAATGGTGACTTTGTTATGTTGTTCAACCACGCTAGTCCACCAATAAAAATTTCAAAATCACATATCATATGTGCAAATTACTCCATCTCTCAAGCTTATAATAATCTTTGGGTCCTCTCACATTAATAAACAAATATTAAAATATGTTGGTTTTTTCCCATATATCCCTTTGCATTGCTTTTAGTGTCCACTAAAATACAAAGTAAATTAGAAAAACTTACTGATACTTGCTTATAACAAAAGTACTGTATACATAAGAAACAATCATGCAATTATATTTTAATACTTTTCATTACTCTCTTGTATATCACATCATACAGCTAAATAAATATAATATTATAATATATATTTAATGTTTATAAATATTTACCATATATATTTAAATATATTTACTTAAAATTTATTGGATATTTAATATTATAGGCCAGAAAATAGATATATAGCAGTAATACAGATAGATAAGTTACCTGACCTCAGAGAACTTTAGACTCCATTAAGACCTTTGTCACCCAGTGAGCTGGGCATAAGTTCAGGTTGCATTCTCTGAATTTGAGTTAAGCTCCCTGTATTAGTGTCAACTGCCATGCAATATAATTCATTGGCATATGGACAGAATCATATAACTCATAGTGCCTTCATGTATTCAAAACAGCATATTTATGTGGATTTTAAATGAAGTCTCTAACAAATGAATGCAAGTAGTAAATTGAATTAAGTGAAACATGCTATTTTTCCACCCAATTATAGTTCTTAAAGATCTAAAAGAGAAACATCTGTTTGAGCCAGTTATAGAGCGGGTTGCTGACTGAGAACGGCAGGAGGGTGTGCAGTTAATCATCTGTACTCCTACAAGGAGCCTGCTCACCAGTGTGAATTACTAAGGAGGGTGTCCTGAAGGATAAGACACTGCGCAGTCTCCACGTAAAAAGCAGTAAAAGTCACAGTAGGGAGAAAAGGGAATTGGCACTTTAACAAAAGGAGGAGGAGTTTTTAACAGTTACACTGGTAGCTCAGAGGTGTGCATCAGCACTTCTTTCAAAAACATAGAATAAAACCTGCTGTACAATAAGGTATTAGTCTTAAATATAGCAAATAAATTAGCAAATTTACTGTATCTTAACAAGGTGTTAACTTGAATAAACAGCATGTTGGATAAACCTTCTGTTTAATTTGTGTGCATGCGGCAGAGAAGGAAGCCAAATTATCCAAGTTGGAAACAGATGTAGGCAAACAAGAAGTGGCGCAGAAAGCATATATATTTTATTCTCTCTAGTAGAAATCATCTGTTTACTCAAAATTCAGTCTTTACCTTACTATGAAATATTAGTGATAAATATAAACATTTATGATTTCTGAATTATACACATGAATTCTGAAAATAAAACTAAAATAATTCTCAAAACATCTTTCTCTTTTGTCACTTTCGTTCTATGTGGTATACTTGAAGTGCTGAGAATCTAGACTTTTCCTTCTTCCTTTCTTCCTTTTCTTCCTCATGAATTTATTTCTTCCTCCCTCCCTTCCTGCCTTCCTGTTTTCCTGCCTCTTTTCTTTTTTTTCCCTTTCTTTTAAATTCACTGGAAAAGGAGTTTTGACATCCTTTTCAAAGCTTAGTTGTTGTTGTTTTTTTAGTTTTCTTCCTTGTGGGCTAAATCATCAACAACATTCCTTTCAATTTTCTCCATCATATAGATTTCCCAAACCAGTACCACATTTTAGAGATTTTTATTTTCAGCTTTTTGAGTTCCATCTTAATATTTCACCTCTAGAAAGCAGCATGAATTAATTTTACCGAAACTAATGAACTAGTAATATCAATATTTTCCATAATTTTTAACCAAAGAAATTATCACATAAATAGAATCTATAGGCATAGGTTACCACATAAACCACTAATGGAAGCATTGATTGAAATACATTTTATTTTTGACTAGGAAACAATTGAATCTTTAAAGAGTGGCAAATGGACATTTTGAAATTCCCTGATAATGTATCTTCATAAATGTCTCTAAATCTGATTTGAACTTCTGTTTATTATTTAGGAATCAGAGGATACTTATACAATAGTAATTTGTCTCCAGGAAATCCTTTCAACTACCCCCAAAGATTGTAGGAGTTAATGGGATTTTTGTGTCCCACTCCAACACATTTACGAAGTGAATCAATTTTGAGTCAGGCCCCAAATAAAAGAAGGCTCTGCAAGAGGTCCAGTCTGCTGTTCATTAATGTGATTTGACCACAGACCATGTGGCCCAGCATATCTAATGGTGCCTGAAGTGTTGGTGGCAGATAGTTATGCTGATTGGAGTCTTGCTCAGACCAATACAGGTCAATCATTATATAGACCATTAGAATTTTGGGTCAAGCTGTGTGGATAACTAGTCTTTTAAGAAGCAGCTCTTGGCCTGCTACTGGGTTTTAGTCGAGACTGAAAAGTTGACCATAAACCACCGAATTCCCATGCAATATGAACTGCCCATCATGGATTGGGTATTGTTTGACCCACCAAGCCACGAAATTGGACACACACAGCAGCACTCCATCATCAAAAGGAAGTGGTCTGTATGACATGGGGCTTAACAGGTCCTGAAGGCACAAGGAAGATGCATAAGGAAATGACCCAAGTGCCCATGGTTGGTTCCTCCTCCTGCTGTTTTAATTTCTCTTTCTAGTGCACACCTAGCATCTCATAGGAAGTTCCCTTCAGTCAATTGAATGAGAAAACAAAAAACCAAAAACTCAGCTTTGGTTAATCCATGGTCCTTCATATATTTGGGCACTTCTCAAAAGAGCACAGAGCATAGTACAACACTAGATCCCCACTTTGGATAGCACTGCAGGATAGGCAAGGGAAATATTCCCAGTGGGCAGAACTTGAAAAGTGCATCTGGTGTTCATTTTGCTTGGAAAGAAAAATAGCCAGAGGTACACGTCTATATTGATACATGGGCTATGGCCAATTATTTGGTTGGATGATCAAGGTCTTAGAAGGAATGAGACTGAAAAATTGGTGACAAGACTCATGTGGAGATACTTCTCCAAATAGACACACAGTCTGAACATATTTGTGTCGCAAGCAAAGGCTCACCAAAGGGTGACTGCAATAAAAGAGGATTTTAATACTCACCTGGATAGGATGATGTGTGCTGTGGACACTAGTCAACCATTTTCCCTAGCCACTTCTGTCAGGGGAGAAGTGGTCATGATGACGGAGACATAGGTTTACATGGGCTCAGCAGTATGAACTTCCAGTTACCAAGGCACTGCTTAGTACCCAATCTGCCCACAAGACTACCTTCTCTGTAATACAGAATGCCTTATCTATCATCACGTGGTTCTCCACAGCATCCTTATTGACCAAGAAATTTATTTCACAGCAGAGGAAATGCGACAGTGGGTCCAGTCTCAAGGAGTTAACTAGTTTAACCATGATTTTCCTTATAGAACAGCTGATAGAATGGTGGAATGGCCTTATGAAGCCTTGGTTATGGTGACAGCTAGATGGCAGTACCTTCCAGGGTTGCAGTAATATCTCTGGGATGCTCTATATGTTCAGCACACTACATGTGTAGTGTGATTTGTCTTACAGTCAGAGTTAATGGGTAAGGAAATCAAGGTAGGGAAATGGAAGAGGCTTCTCAATTGTTACTGCAAGTAAACCACTAGCAAAAAGATGAGATGCTTCTCATCTCCCTGACTGTAAGTCTGGTGAGTCTTGAGGTCTTAGTTCCAAAGAGAGTAATGCTTCTGACAAGGAACATGAACTGAAAGTGGAGACTTTGATGGGGCTGATTAGGCTCCTGAATTAACAGAAAAATAATAGGGTTTCTCCACTTGTTGGAGTGATTTTTTTGATCGAGGTAAAATTGGGTTGACTCAACAATGTGGATTAAGGAGGGTGTACGTGGAATGCAGGAGGTTCACCGGGGTGCCCCTTACTATTATTAGTCTCTGCCATTCAAGTCAGTGGAGAACTCCTTTAACCCAGCTCACGCTGGACTTCTAACGGCCCCAGTCCTTCAGGAATGAAGGTTTGGGTAACTTCACCGGGAAGAAACTACGACCAACAAGTGCCTGCTTCTGTATGGAATGTTAGGAACAAGCTTGTTATACATACCACTTATGGTCATGTGACCCATTGAAGACACATGGACTATACTAGTTATGAGCATTTCTTCCTTATTTTGATGTGAATATGTTTTTGTGTATACATAAAAAACATCACACAATGTTTTATTGTTTTCCTCTCCTTTCTCATCCTCTAATCATATAAAATAAGATTAAAGGTAATAGTAGTTAACTTTACGTCTCCATATTTAAGCTGTGGGATATCAATGGGAGAGTATGAGTCAACAAGTAGAAACATGATACCACCCTGAGACAAAAAACGGGCCTCTGTATTCTTTTTGTGGAAAGGGCTACTCTGCTTTCAGGTATATCAGAGATAGTTGTACCATGTTAAGTGGAAGCATGATTTTGCTGCTTCCATATTTGGGGATTAGTATAGTTTAAGAAATATGTGTGGGTGCTGAGTTGACAACGGGTAAACTGTGCTGGCTTTGTGATGTGTCCCCTTGGCTGGGCTTAACTACATTTTCCAGAGTTTCCTGTATAGTTCTGGTTAGGGTGAAGCACAACAGAATGTTTTATGGGAGATTGAAGGTAGGAAAGGAAGCCCCAGCCATTTTGTAGCTCACGCACGTCATGATTCCTCTACTGGCTCCTGGCATTGGTGAGAGGGAGTGGCCAGCTCTCCAGTTCCTCCAGCTTCCACTAGGTCTTCCTTCTGTTTCTACTCTTAGACCAATGTTGGTATGAGTTCCATGATGAAAGGCCTTCACTTCTGCAGGACAACCACACAACCAAGGTCAGAGGCACTAGGAATTGATGTTGGTTTAGACTCTTCTTGTGGCCTCCAGCTTTTGTTTATGGGTCCCTGATTGTTCTTTCTGTACTTCATATACATGTCTCCCTCACTGCCTACTTTGTAACCTTCAAGCTCCAGCTTCAAACAGAAGTCATAGGGATTTGACTTTATGGGATTGTCTGGTTAAGACTATTGCTTTATGTCTAATATTGGAATTTAGAGTCCACAGACAGGCAGTCAGGGAGGGAAGATGGTATATAATCCCTTAGTGGTTCTGTCTCTTTGGTTGAACTTACACTGAAATACTTCCTTTGTATTCTGGAAATGAATACATTCTTTCCTAGAAATATAGAAGAAACAAATATGGTGTCACTAATTTATCCTGATTTTCCTCAAGATCCATAATCACATCATGCTTTTTTCTCTGAAAGTCAGGAGTTACATAGTATTCCAAATATTGCTTATCTTTCTTCACTAGCAATAATTAATAGGAGAAAAAAGAGAAAATTTAGGAGTCAGGAGAAAAACAAACAGCTCAGAAAATCCACAAAACAATTGTTAGCTCCTGAAAAAACCAGTTTTTCTCTTTAAAACTGTAATAATTTCCCACCACAGAGAGGTGCTCTCACGCTTGGTTCTCTAATATTTGGGAACCACTATAGTACTAAAATGTTGTACAAAAATTTTTCAAACATAGCATTAAATATAGGGCATTTTTATTTAAAAATTGTTATAAGCATAGCATGAAAAATAATAATTCTTGTAGTCTTTAAAACCAATAGTTTTCCTGTGATAAAGTCATCCTCCCCCTATCCTTGAGCCATCAAAGGAACAACCCCTCTAATATGTTAAGTTCTTGATGCATTATGTTTTAAAATAATACTTTATGTGCTCACCATAACTGAGGTTTTGGAATTATCTTGGTATATTTTAAATGTACAAAAACTATGTATACCTGTATTTTTATATTTCTTCCTAAGCTACATAAAACATTATAATTTTTACTTATTTACGTTAAATAAATTCACCTTTTGTATGCTGCTAGTGATTTTGCCTGAAAGCCTGGCTGTTCATAGGAAACATTTTTCTTCTTTTGTTTAGCAAAACGTTTTATAACAGAGAGAATATGGCATTGTGGTCAGGCATTGGGCTTCAGAGATAACTACATATTTTAACATAGTTAACTCTCTGCTCCTTGCCTGTCCTCCGATCAAGCACATACCTCAACATCTCTATGCCTTATTTCTTCCCATTGGTAAAATTGAGATGATAACAAAATATCTACTTCCAATATTTGTTGTGCAGCCTAAATAAGAAAAATCCATGTAAAGTCCTTCAAATACAGCCTGGCATATTGTAAATGCTCAGTAAATGTTACCCATTATAATATTGTCTTCTGACCTGCTAATAAACTACAAAAACAAACAAACAAACAATCTCATATGGATCTAAAGGACAAGATTTATAATTAATAAAAGAAAAAAGAGGGAAAAAATTTTAGTCAATAAAAGTAAAAATAGTGTATCTTTTAAATATAGGCCTCTACACAGAGATAGAGTAAAATAGTGTATCTTTTAAATATAGGCCTCTACACAGAGATATTGATAAAATAATAAAAGTCAGACCAATAGATGCATATAACTGTTTTATATCTAGCAGTTGGGTACTTAACTTTACAGAACTTGGAAATGAAATTGTGAAGTAGGGCACATTTCCCTCTGCAGTTTCTCCAGATTCCCTGCGAATTTGTACAGGGCCAATAGATATATCCAAGCACTATTTGATAAAACACTACTTTTCAAAAAGTGGGAACAGCACATAATTACCTCTGCATGGTATTTCTTTGGTAATTGCAGATAAATTGATAAAAATATCTCTACTACTAGGCAAGCAGAGTATTGATTGCAATTTACTAGGCTATAAGAAAAAGTGATTTTTCTCTCAAGTTTTAATACAAGTACTTACTTGTTTTACTTTATGGCAAATACAAACCTCATATCAGCAGCTCAAAGCCTTCATGGAAAAATCTCGTGATTGCTAATCCTCAAGATTGACTCTATATTTTTTGCTAGTATTTACCTGCTTGTTATTTTCCTGTTGAGCAATTTCTAAAAATTACATTTCCTATAGCTAGGAGTTTTATTAGTTCATTCTATCAATATATTTCTTAAGTGCAGAACCTTCAGAACATCCTAACCATAATTCTTTTAGAAAGAAAAGCAGGGAGGTCACAGATCTTTCTTTTTGCTTCAACATACCTTAACTATACATGCATTACCACACACACATTTACTTTATATCTTACAGATTCATAGAACATCTCATTCCAATTCTGTTTTCAGTTGTTTATTTTTGCTTTTGTTGACATGCAGTCTCTTTTAAGAAAACATAATTAACCTTCTATTCTGAAGGGAAGCTATGCACTGTATTAATTTGAATTGGGGATGCAATGTTTGGACACTATATTGACTTTTGTCTAATTATTTACATTTTTTCATTTCTTCCCCAAATTGATCTCAAAGGAAATGTGTGTGTGTTCGTAGTTCATTTATTACTGTTATCCCAAGTATAACAGTATGCAGTCCATTTAGTTCTAATTATAACTTGTTTCACCTAACCCCAAATATGCTTTTGTACTGATTGCGAGTTTTGGATTCATCATAGATTAAGAACCAATATCAAAGTGAGAAAGTACCGTGGGACTTAAGTTATAGAGAAGAGTGGGGATTTTGTTCTGAAATGATGTCAGTGATGACATTGGGTTATGACAATGTCAGCTTGGCAACAGACAGCTCTGGCATGTTACCTGTGGTGCACAGTTCTTCAACTCTTGGGAAGTAGTGTGAATACCTGAGCAGCACAGCTGGTCAACTGTGATTCCTCACAACCACCCATTCCTCCTCTAAAATGCAGTGGTGGTTCTAAGTTCCATAGCAGAATTAGGTCACCCTAGGTAGTTTTAGGTCGACGAACAAAAGTATCACTGAGGACAGTAAAAACAAATTTTAATTTATCAAGGATCATTCATCTAGCATAACATTTTATGAATAATTTATTTTATTATAAAATTAGTTGACAAAAATTTCTATAAATTAATTTGCACATTGAATAATTTCTTGGAGAAATATACCTGAGAAGTGGACATAGTAATGCCGAGTAGTGAAAGTTTAGAGCTGCTGCAAGCAGAAAAGGTAATTAATAATATATATAAATTACAACAGTCAAACTTCTGCCTAATCTACAATCCTTTCTTCAATTATATTTTTTCTGAAATATGTTCCTTTAAGCCAAAAGCACTTAGAGATTGTTATAGAAAAACTCTGACCCAGAGAAAACCTATATCTAATAGACAGCTAGTGGAAGGTATATTGCCTGACATTATTTAGCCAATCAGTTAAACTCTGAAATTTTGAACAACTGCAGATAGTGTCCTAAAACATATGGAGCAGCTGGGTGTCTTCAGTTTCCCTCACTTACTTTATCTTTCTTTCTTTTTCTTCCTCTTACTGGAAAAGAACTTAACTCAGTAGTTATGCTATGGAAGGTGGAGTAATAAAGAAAATAAAAGTTGTTTTGAAGATGCTCCATTCTGAATAATCTGAACGAAGAAGCAGTTATTCTTATGGAGGCTTTAAAAAAAATTTTTTTTAATGTTTATTTATTTTTGAGACAGAGAAAAACAGGGCATGAATGGGGGAGGGGCAGAGAGAGGGAGACACAGAATCTTAAGCTGTCAGTACAGAGCCTGATGCGGGGCTCGAAGCCACAAACTGTGAGATCGTGACCCTAGCCAAAGTCGGAAGCTTAACTGACTGAGCCACCCAGACGCCCTGGAGGTTTTTAAAAGTACTTTCTATTCTCTTCTGACCAGCATCAAGCTGGGGATTAAGTTCTCCACGTCTCCCGCCTGACAGCATACTGCTAAAACCAAGTCATGCTGCTGGTGACATGGCAGGAGGAAGAAATGTAAAGATAGCTAAAGAAAAAACACGAGCCCCAGATACCCATGTGCAGCTGACTTTTTGTGGACTAAAGGGCAAGTCAAATATGTTACTTATATGACTAAGGTCCTATAAAGGATATGATGTGGTATCCTTTCAACTGAGGGAGACGCTAGGACTGTCGGTATCTTTCCTCATGAGGAACTGTACCTGGGAGGAAACTCCCTCCAAAACTTCCGGTAACAACTGGGATGTAAATACAATTACTATTTTCTAGACGTGACCCCTGAGCCACTCTTAGGTTTAGACAGTGCTTTCTCATCACAGCTTGTTTCCCACCAGACGCAGGTCACCACTGCCACCGCCCTTTGTCCTGGGTGCAGGGCACAGCTCTGCTGTTGCCAGAGCTCTTCCCGGGATAACTTGTATTTTAGGCAATCCTTCCTCCTGAGTCCTTCATGTGATAGGATAGGATCACAAGGTATCTGACACTTCTCCTCTCTTAATTGTGGCCCATATGAGGTTTTGTACAGTCCAATTAAAAGGCTTGAGGATGCTGAAAGGGAAGGTACAAGGGACTTTCTGTAGTAGGGTCATGTGGAGCTTGAGCATTTAACTGTGCTCCTGAGCTACTCGTGCTATTTGTCTGTGAGAAATTTGGAACAGGAATCATATTGAAAGAATGGGACTAATTGAGTGCAAATATAAAGGAACCTTATTTTTGTCCTCCTG